>JBCNJP010000010.1:113310067-113629670 GCA_039602395.1 Deinandra increscens subsp. villosa
TTGGTAAGTAACAATATGACCAACCATAGCACTCAAGTATTACCCCACTTAACAATTCAACTACTTCCATCTACTTTCAAATGCAACTATTCCCACCTACTTTCATATTCAACATATCTTTTAGGAAATTCACAAACACTTGGTGTGCATGAAAATGCTTAATCTATCACATACACTTCTAACATACTAATTTAATCATTATGTACATACTTACATTCCAAATCACATACTTTAAGTCAAATTTGTTAGATTTAGATGCCTGATTGTCGGATAACATCAATGTTACTATCAAGGTACGATCAAAGAGTTACACTTTGTGCAACAAATAAGAAATGATTAATTAAGTTGTTAATTATCCGATCATGATTAGATGATATAAGTAAACATCCATTATTATTTAGTGAAAATAATTATAGACATCGAAAAAATAATTTTGAGCAAATTCCGGCTAGTAGTAGCCACTAGAGCAAGTCGTTGAGGCAAGCCGCTGGGACGACGACGGTGAAGCCGTTGGGGCTGTGACGACGGACTACTAGCCGAAGCCCACTCCGCCCTCCGTAACACCCTCCCTGCACATATCAATAATAATAATAATAATAATAATAATAATAATAATAATAATAATAATAATAATAATAATAATAATCAATAATAATAATAATAATACATATCGAAAAAATAATGTAGCATAGACGATAAGATTGGATGAGATGCCATACTTGCTTATATTATACGTATTAAATTACTACACGATCTTGTGTGCCTGATGACAACAACTCTCACTGTCACATCCTGCGTGATTTGGGGATTTTAAATCCATCATTTCTCCCCCAAAACTCATCGAGTAAACCGTAGATCCCTTCAATTTTGTCAAATTAATCCGAGATTGATATGCAAAAGCTAGGTGGATGCGCTGGAGAATGCTGGGGTGGATTCCTGGGATGTTTAGTAAGAAGAAAGCAGGTTGATCGAACTGTCGCTAAAACCGAGGGTTTTCAGTTGGCAAAACGACTCTCTGTTATTGATCTCATCGCCATTGGTAGACCTTCGAATCAACTTACGTATCGTTGCATTTCTTAATGAGTTCATCTATCTGTTATCGATAGCTTTTTGATTACTCGTATCTAAGCAATGCCTATCTAGGGTTTATACTGAGTCATCAGTCGTAGAGTTGTAAATTGCTCATGGTATCATGTTTGACGAATCTGTTATCATATATCTGTAGACTGAGACTTGTAATATTGGCTAAATTTGAGAAGGAATAGAACAAACATAATGCTAGGGCTGGATTACCAGCTTCAAATTAGAGTTAACTCGTTCGAGACGAAGTTTGAAGAAGGATCTATGAGTATTCAAAGGCTCAGATGCAGCATTTGGCCACTAATTATATTGATTTTGGTTCATAATATGTTGTTTGTATTGGAGGATTTATTGCTGATTATATATATTGATATGTGGATGTATGTATTGCTGATGTGAGGGTACAATGCTTTTGATTAAACTTGAAACTAATTTCATTAGGAGTTGGAGCAACAATTGGAGCTGGAGTTTATATTCTTGTTGGAACAGTCGCTAAAGAGCAAACGGGGCCTGCTATCACACTATCATTTCTAATTGCTGGAATAGCTGCTGGACTTTCAGCGTTGTGTTATGCAGAACTTGCTTGTCGTTGTCCATCTGCTGGGAGTGCATATCATTATTCGTACTTATGTGTTGGGGAAGGGTAAGCTTATATGTTGTAATCTTAAAGTATCTTAAAAAAGTTAAATCTATATTCTATTTTTCAAATCATTTAAAGGCACAATAAGTTCATACAAAGTGCTATACGTTTTCTTTCTAGAGCATGATATTTGTTAATTCCGTATTTCGGTGTTTTTGCAAATGAGTGTTCTATTTTCTTGATTTCAGTGTTGCTTGGTTGATTGGTTGGTCACTAATATTGGAATATTCACTTGGTGGAGCAGCCGTGGCTCGTGGCATATCCCCAAATATGGTGCACACCATTTCATTTTTTGCTGTGTTTGTGTGTGTGTAACTATTATCAAATTAGAACTCAAAGATATGCAAGAACCGTAAGAATTAATCAGTTTTTTGTTATGAATCAAATAACATGACAAATTTACCATACAATGTTTGATTAGATTTAGAAGCATTACAGTTGACATATTCACAATTTTATATGTGTGTATCTAGCTCTCATCCAGATGCACACATATACAAATGTGAATAGAATGCATCAATATTTCATGATACTCTTCAGTAAAGATATACAGTTGTAGTTTTCTTGAGTTTTTGGCCGATATGATTCCAGTTAAAATTTCGATTGATTCCACTAGTATCGGAGTTATTATTATTTCTGTGGGTATGTCTCTTATAATTTTTTCACGATGAACAGGCCTTGTTTTTTGGAGGTCAAGATAATCTGCCTGCTTTCTTAGCTCGCCCCACGTTTCTTGGAATTGTACTTGATCCTTCTGCAGCTATTCTGGTCTTCATTATAACTGGACTACTGTGCACTGGAATTAAAGAGGTACTCCTTTCACATGTTATATTTCTTTGAAAACTAATTTTATCTTATTTTCTTTCATATTGGTTTTTACATTAATAAAAATGCTTGTTTTTTAGAGCTCAATGGCACAAGGTGTAATCACAACTATAAATGTTGTAGCCTTGCTTTTCATCATAGTAGCAGGTGGATATGTAGGCTTCAAGACTCAATGGGTTGGATACAATATTCCTGGCGGGTAATATATGTATTTCTGTTTCTTTAAGATTAAATGTTATCTCTACTAAATCACAAAAACATTCCTTCTGATTAGGTATTTCCCTTTTGGCGTTAAATCACAAAAACATTCATTCTGAGTTTCTAGGTATTTCCCTTTTGGAGTCAATGGAGTACTTGCTGGGTCTGCAACTTGCTTTTTCTCATATGTCGGTTTTGATGCAGTAACTAGCACTGCTGAAGAGGTAACTAGTGTGTATGATACTTATTTCTCGTGTTTTTTCTTTTTGGAAACTGTTTCAACTGGAAATGAATATAAACTTACTGATCCGTATTGCCTTAATAATCCCAGTTTCATTTTGTTATTATAGGTGGTGAATCCTCAAAGAGATTTACCTATTGGTATCGGGGTATCATTGTTTACATGTTGTGTTTTATATATGCTTGTATCTGCTGTTGTAGTTGGCTTGGTTCCATCTTCTGCATTAGACCCAGACACCCCTATTGCATTGGCTTTTTCTAGTTATGGGATGAATTGGGCAGTGTAAGCATGCAATTTTGTAATTTGTTTTGGTCTTGCTGTTTGTATCATGAAAATTGCATTAGATCTTACCTTTTTACATTAGTTTTTACAACATCACTCAATTGCAGATATATTATAACAATCGGAGCCGTTACGGCTCTTTGTGCTGCATTAATTGGTGGAATTCTTCCGCAGGTATGTATCAGTTGTTTTTTTGGCAATTATAATATACACAGTTACACCCACATATTTCCTTTTGTGCTTTTCTTAGGTTTTTAAGCCATCATCTATAGGGTTAATGCCATAGAATAGCAACACACTTAGTTTGTGGTCGGTTTTGGTAATTATACTCAATAGTTCTATGGCCTGGTAATTATACCTTTTGAAACGAGCTAATATTTGATAACCTGGTGACTGATTTCTTGCTTATAAGACATTTTTTTTTTCTTACGAGTTATGACCAGCCTTATTATCAATAAAGTTCCTAACTAGTTTTTTTTTGAAATAAGGATAATTGCCAAACTACCCAATTTTCTGATGAGGTTGCATGCCAAGTTATCTCTTTTTACCAGCTATATCGGTTTTCTGTCTACTAAATTACCAAACTTTCACATTTAAAAAAGTATAATTACTAGGTCAGGACATTATTGAGTATAATTACCAAAATAGAACAAACAAACAAACAAACCTAGGATAATTCTACTCAAAGCATAGCTATTTGCCTATTTGTAGGGTCTGGGGAGGGTGCCGTGAGGGCAAAGTCTTACCTTCAACCCAGGGGTAGAGACCCTCGGAATTACCAAAACAGAAGTACACTGATATTCTATGACTTTATTCCTTGTTTGGGGCAACTTGTATAAAAGATTAAAAGGATAACCGACTATCGTCTGAATTTTGTTTTGTGTAACTATCTTTGTTTTTGCCCATAACTCCATAAGAAAGTTAACCAACCTTCAAGAAATATGTGAAAATAACTCAAACTCTCATTCTCTCAAGAATATTTATTTAGTCCTACCCAGTTACCCGTTAAAAAGTATGTCGTGACAGTCGGCTTTTTGAAAACTTTGACATGGAGCCTGAAAACATGAACTTACCAGATTACCCTCAATGAATACTTTGTCATAGCTTGAAACTTTAGCTTGTTACCCAAAACAAAAATAATGCTAAGGCTGCTTACTGTTTGCCTATTTTTTGCAATCCCTGATATAAAAAACCATTTGCTTGTAAGCAATCTTCTGGATTTTTTATTCATATAATTGTATTTTCTTTCATATTTCAGCCTCGAATCCTGATGGCAATGGCTAGGGATGGTCTACTACCATCTTTCTTTTCAGATATAAATAAACGAACACATGTTCCAGTCAAGAGTACAATTGTAACCGGGATCTTTATTGCATTGCTGGCATTTTCTATGAATGTTGACCAATTAGCAGGCATGGTAAGTTACAGTTGTATGTTGACAATATTACAAAATAACCGAAACAAATATCCTTTGAATATTCAAAGTAACACGGTAATTGCTAGACACTATATCACTTGTTCCTGCAGGTTAGTGTGGGTACATTGTTGGCATTTACTGCTGTAGCAGTTTCAATCTTAGTTCTTAGATATATCCCTCCAAATATCACCACCGTCCAATCACCAAACACAGAATCAACTGATTTGGTCTCGTCAGAATTCACTAATGATATTCCAGATATTTATACTGAAGATCGTGGGGCTCGTTATCAGACTCAAAAAGGTGTAGCCAATGTATGATTCAATTCTCATATTGTCTTTCCTTTTAATCTTTTAGCTACTACCTAAAACATATCACAATTTTTTTTTTTACTTTGATACATTATTTTCTTCAAAAAGTTGTTACTTGTATGATAATTTTTTTCTGTTTTATTGCAAAGACGAAGGACATGAAGCAAGGAGACGAAAGCTGGCTGCTTGGAGCATAGCAGCTGTTTGTGCAGGAGTGCCTGTGCTTGCATGTGCTGCTTCTGCTGAACGCTTGCCCATGTATGTATGTCATAACCTTGGTTTTAAAAACACACCTGAGGCACGGGTGATCAGGGAAATTTTCAGACTTGAGTTGGCGCCTCATGCACATCTGGGTCAATATTGGTCAAAATTTATGGTCTATAGAAGGTTGATATATGAAAATAGCCAAAGGAATGAAGATTTATGAGGGGTTTACTTAATAAAATGGCTGATATGTAAAAGAGATGAGGCAGATGCAACTTTTTGTTGTACATAAACAACGCCTCGCGTATCTTCCCTCACGCCTCGTGCCTCGGGTTTTCAGGACCTAAACTTCTCGGAGCGCCTCACGCTTTGTAAAACAAAAGTCATAACCTTGGTGTTGATTATGTTATATTCATGCCCTATAATAACTAACATATGTATATCAAATCTTGAAGTTTATTTTTCATGACGTATATATCTGACTTAAATACTATCAGTGTTCCTAGCTTCGTATTGTGTGGGCTAGGAGGTGCTGCTATATTGTCAGGTTTGACCGTGTTGGCCTGCATAGATCAGGGTGATGCTAGGCTCACCTTTGGAGAATCAGGAGGTATATCTTTAATCTTCTAATGCCGGTTTGCATATGATAGGAATCGTGTTCTAGTTATATACTATTAGGGTCATATGTCTATTCTAGAGGGGGGTTAAATGTAAGTTCTATTCCTATAAATAAGTATCATATGTCATTAAGGGTTAGAGGGGGGTTAAATGTAAGTTCTATTCCTATAAATAAGTATCATATGTCATTAGGGAGGTAGGGAAGAACTTACATTTAACCCTTAATGACATATGATACTTATTTATAGGAATAGAACTTACATTTAACCCCCCTCTAGAATAGACATATGACCCTAATAGTATATAACTAGAACACGATTCCTATCAGCATAGAACATGATGGCGCTAGTCTCAACCATTTTGATTTTACTACTTGAATGGCTGAATGTGATTATCAATGATTATCAATATTTCTACACCTAGAAAAATTAATCCAGTAACTAATTAAGTTTTTAAATAAGGGCAAACCGAGCGAAATAGAAAGACTTTACTCCCTTTACTGGTTTTAGCAACCAACTTTAATCAGGCATATGATAGAAATCAACATATTTTTCATTTCCAGTTTTAGTAACCATGCTATATTTTATCATCGACCGTAGCAGCCAATGGCCTATTCAACCAACAGGCAGAAGGTCATTTATTGCTTATTTATTAAATGACAGAAAAAATACTTTTTTTTGTATAAGCACTCTTTTCATATGTGGAACTTGATGGCGCGCAAGTGTCATATCAGTTAATATGAGGTTCATTGCTAATATCAGTAATTAATAGTAAGGTGGTTTCTCTTTTACGCCTAATATAAAGTTGGTTTATGAAATCAAGATGAATAGGTTCAATTCTATTTCGTGAAGTTTGCCCTTTAAATAACTCATTTAATATTCAAATGTCAAGCAACGGTTGAGGTAGAATTAGTTCACCTCGTATGCTTTTAATCCCATCTCAAACGGAGAGTCAACCTTCACGGGGGTAGCACAGTGGTAACCCCCTTGAAGAACACCTTGCCAGCACAAGCTACATTTTACCCAATTCCATTAGTTAAGCTGTCTATTGGTAGGGTCCCGTGAGTTTTATGGTAATGGGCTCTCACGATTATCCAAAAAAACAGGGCGCCTCTAATTGGTTTTGGATACATACAGTATTTCTGTTGATAGATATCTTGTATTCATAACATTATAATTTACTTTCTTTTCAGGTTTCCTCTGCCCATTTGTGCCTTTCTTGCCTGTTGCATGTATTCTTGTGAACACCTATCTTCTTATTAATCTTGGGTAAGTGGGTCCTATATACCCTCTGAATTCCCTCAAAACAGTAGCACAACATTCTTTTGTATCATACTTTCAACAGTTTTAACCAGAACATTTTTAAACATGCAGAATCGATACATGGATCCGAGTGTCAGTGTGGCTGGTGATTGGCATGCTGGTCTACTTATTCTATGGAATGAAACATAGCTTACTAGTTGATGCTGTGTACATGCCAATAGCGATTGAAAGCGAACCCGAGGTTCATGAAATTATTTCATAGCATTGTATTTGGTTTCATCATGTTTTGTTCTAAGCTATGTCAGTATCTATTGTTGTAATTTGTGTGTTAGGTAGAGATCCTTTTCATCAATTGATGGAGGAAAAAACCCTCTTGTATGGATGTTACATCTTGCATTGGTCTTGTAAGTAAATCATTTTCTTCAAACTTGTTGATGAGAGAATAAATACTGTTTTACTAGGAAACATTGAAACATGTTTTGACACCTTTAAGATATATTTTACCAACAAATCCAAAGCAAGTTCTGCTGCATTATGTGTAAGGTATGATGTGAAATCGTATTTTACCGATCAATCAAAAGCAAGTTTCACTACAAGTTTAGCTGCTTTTATATGTGTATATGTTGATTTGTGTACTTATTAGTCGTACAATATTATTAGTCTTACAGTAGATAAGGGTGTAAGGTATATATGTGATTTGTATACCGAAAGTAGATAAGGTATCACGAGTGAATGAGTGATGATGTCAAAATTTCATGATCTTCTATAAAATAAAATCACGAATATCACCTCATTTTATCATATGCGGGATTAAGGGGCTTTGGTAATCTATGAAAATGTGCTATTAAGAATGTGATATGCCGTAATCGTTGATCATGTGGTATATCTGCATGAAAGGAGGCATCCGTCGTTAAACATCATTTTTTAACAACAATTTTACACCCTTTATTCACTATGGGACTTAACTCCCAACCTCTAGGGGAAAATATTTGTTTCATATTTAGTTTTTTTTTCCTTTCTTCGAACATCTATTTCAAAGTTCAAACAACCAATTTTCTCTCTTTTTGTCCCCCCCCCCCCCCCCCGTTTTATGTTTTTGGTTGTTCTGTGTTTTACGTGTCGAATCTTATTCTTTTTCAAAAAGTACCCGTCGCAACGCATTTGGGAACAAAATCTCGATGTTACATGATCAACCATGTAATCTAGGTTCATGCGTAAACAAATTACAGAATAGCCTGAAACGCAACATGCGGGGCGTAATACTAGTTCCTAACATAAGTGGACCGGGCCTTACTTTCTTGTTTCTTAACCTCTAATAACGTATGCCTAAACATTCTTATAATCTATTAAAAGTTAATGGACTGAAAATGTAAAACAAACAAAACAACCCACTAAAACCAACTATCAACCACATGTTCAAGGAGTATTCTTACAATTTCATAATTCCATAAGGACACAAACTGAAAATTCATCCTCGCTCCCTTTTATCACAAATTAGAGCCTTTTTTGCAATTTCAGATTCTGTAAGGGCGGTTATGAGCTCTTCGTCACCGCAAAGCCTTAAACCCTCCAACTATATCAGTTAAACCACGCCGCCGCGTTCAACCGCCGTATTCTCACAAGCAGAGAGCATGGAGCGATCTCAGAAGTCTCACAGGTCTCGTCAATCTGGCCCGTCCGCCAGGAAGAAATCCGACACCGATAAGAAGAAACGCGACATCACCGAAGAGAAGAAGCAAAACCCTAAGGTTTCGAAAATTTTATCAGTTTATTGATTGTTCGATTAATCGTAGCAATTGTTATCGTCTGTTATTGATTCCGTTGAAATCTGGCCCCAATGTTAGCAAGTATTTTGAAAATAGTTTCCTGCTGTACTGTTGTTGGTGATTTTGTACCGATTTCAGAAGTTGAAAGTAGTTTCGTATACAATCTTCAAGTTCGATTTTATGATATGTTTTACTAATGGAATGTCAGTACGTAGCAAATGTGATTGTAATTGTAATTGTCATTATATTTGTAGTGGATATTAATATTATTAATTTAAGAATATTGACAAGCACCGAAGAGAAGAAGCAAGCAAACCGTAAGGTGTTCGAAATTTTATCAGTTTATTGATTGTTCGATTAAGCGTAGCAAGCAATTGTTATCGTCTGTTATTGATCCTGTTGGCCCCAATGTTGTTAGCAAGTTTTTTGAAAATAGTTTCCTGATGTACTGTTGTTGGTGAATTTATACCGATTTTAAAGTTGAAAGTAGTTCGTATACAATCTTCAAGTTCGATTTTTATGATATGTTTTACTAATGGAATGTCAGTATCTAGCAAGTGTGTTTGTAATTGTAGTGGATGTTAATATTAATATATTATCAATTATCAATTTAAGAACATTGATAATCTTTGATATGGAATGCAGGCGTTCGCTTTCAATTCAACGGTGAAAGCTAAGCGGCTGCAGTCTCGGGCTTCTGAGAAAGAACAACGCCGCCTACACATTCCGACTGTGGACCGCACCACAGGGGAACCTGCCCCTTATGTTATACTTGTGCATGGCCCTCCTCAGGTTCTCAGCAAGCTTAACTTATGACCAATCAAATCTAATTCAAAATTAAAACCCCTAGTTTCACCTGCTTTATTGATCATTAGGTTCAGAAATGCTATCCAACTTTGTGTGAATATATTAAATTACGAGTGTGATTAACTGTAGTTGTAACATATGAATGATAGGTTGGAAAGTCTCTACTTATAAAGTCTCTTATTAAGCACTACACCAAGCATAATATATCAGAAGTAAAAGGCCCAATCACTATTGTATCAGGTATGTGTATTAGAAGTTATAATGTATTTAATTTTTTTCTGCAACATTCATGAAGTTTGAGACACGAATAATATGCTTTGCAATAGGCAAGCAAAGGCGACTACAGTTTGTTGAGTGCCCAAATGATATTAATGGTATGATTGATGCTGCTAAATTTGCTGATCTGGCACTGCTGCTTATTGATGGAAGCTATGGTTTTGAAATGGTGAGTCTTTGCTGTATATGAGATTACTGTTTTTATAATTCTTTGAGATGCGTGGCTTTAAGTTGGTGTAAAATTCATTTTGCAGGAAACATTTGAGTTCCTTAACATAATGCAAGTTCATGGATTTCCTAAGGTTATGGGCGTTCTTACACATCTTGATGAATTCAAGGATGTTAAGAAACTTAAAAAGACAAAACAGAGACTTAAGCATCGGTTCTGGACCGAGATTTATGATGGAGCTAAATTATTTTATTTATCTGGTCTAATTCATGGAAAGTAAGTAGCTTAATGCCTATGTATATGTTCTTTTGTTATATTATTTAAGTTTAGGTGGTGATTTGGTTCGTTTACATTTTAACGAGTCAATTTAGGTTATATTTTAGCCTTAACTGGTAAGACGGAAAAAGGTCAAAGGAATTGAAAGTGTTTCGGCTTAAGTCAACATGTTTCAAACCCATATTGACCTGTCTACAACCTGTCTGATCCACCCCTTTGCACGTCTGGGCTTATGAGTTGATAGGCACTTATGTAACATTTTTTTGTTATGTGAACAGATACGTCAAACGTGAGATTCATAATCTTGCAAGGTTCATTTCTGTTATGAAATTCCATCCTCTTTCCTGGAGAACATCTCATCCGTACGTTTTAGTAGACCGTTTTGAAGATGTCACACCTCCAGATAAAATCTTCACAAATAAAAAGTGTGATAGAAATGTGACAGTATATGGTTATTTGCGTGGCTGCAACATGAAGAAAGGAACTAAAGTACACATTGCAGGCGTTGGGGATTATAATGTAGCAGGTTTAACGGGCTTAGCTGACCCATGCCCATTACCGTCAGTTGCTAAAAAGAAGGGTTTACGTGACAAAGAGAAGCTATTTTATGCACCTATGTCAGGGGTAGGGGACTTATTATATGATAAGTATGCTGTCTATGTAAACATTAATGATCATTTAGTGCAATATTCTAAAGTCGGTGATGATGATACTTCACGAAAAGGTTCTTACTTTTTTTTTTTAATCTATGTGTTTAGTTCAGTTGATCACTGTTTTTTTTTTCTTTTTTTTTGAGTGAATTGATGTCATGTTGTTCACAGGAACTGAGAAGGATGTAGGCGTGGATCTTGTGAAATCACTTCATAACACAAAGTATACGGTTGATGAGAAGTTGAATAAAAGTTCTATAAACTTATTCAGTCAAAAAAGTTATAATTTAAAAGAAACCACAGATAGTGATGATGAAGATCATGTGAAGCCTGATAACTTTATAGAACCTATGGAGGAACTTGATAATGTTGGTTCTGATGATGAAAGTGATGACTCAGAAGAATCAGGAAGCCCTAAATCAAAAGATAATAAGCGGACACGTGGAGAAAATAAGGTTGAAGAAGAACGTGAGTTCCATGAGGGAAGGATTAGGAGAAAAGCAGTTTTTGGGAGTGAAAGCGGTGATCAAGAGGTAATGCTTGTTATTATTGTTATGATAGTCATATTGTTTCAGTTTGTTTGGATTTGCAATTCTAATTATCTCATGAAAATTGCACATATATGCAGGCCAGCGAAGAAGAGGAGGAAACAGAAAATGATAACTCAAATTCTGAATCGTCCTCTTCTGATGAAGAGGAGGAAGATGAAGAGGAAGAAGAACATGATATAGAAGGTACACTTAAAATCTCAAGTCTTTACCTATCTAAAGGTGATCCAATCACTGCAATATAAATAACAAGTGTTTTTTATGAAATCCGGGTGATCTTTTACTGTAGAGAATCTGGGAAATGCTTCAAAATGGAAAGAATCATTGCTTGAAAGGACGAAATCAAGGAAAACCACTAATCTTATGCAACTTGTGTACGGGAAGGCTGAAACAAAACCAGATGATTCTTCTACATGAACACATTGATTCTGATGTAAGTGATGATGATGATGGTGACTTTTTCAAGCCCAAAAGTGACGAAAAAAAGGTCTGGCCTACTCACATGCTGTTTATTTCAGTTTTCGTTATAATGTCTTCTTACTGATTTTATATGTTTTGGCCTTTGGCTTTAATGTCCAATTTTTTACAGAAATCAAGTAAAGGTTTGGGGGGAGATGAAGTAAATGGCGATGGTAGTTCAAAATTCACCAACTATGCTAGCACCAAAGACTGGAAAGAAGGAGAAATAATTGAAAGTATTCGTGATCGCTTTGTAACTGGTGACTGGTCAAAGGCTGCTCAAAGAGCCAAAGCTGCGGAGACCGAGAATGAGAATGATGATGCTGATGTTTTTGGTGAGTTTGAAGACCTTGAGACTGGTGAGAAGCATGAAGGTGATAAAACAGGTGACAGTAACAAGGATATTGACTCTGCTGTTGAAGAAAGGAGGCTTAAGAAGCTTGCACTCCGTGCAAAGTTCGATGCTCAATATCCTTTAAAATGACCACTGCCTTTTTCTGTGGGGCGAACAATTTCTATTTCTGACTATGCATTATTTAGGGTCAAATAATCAGTTTCATGCCAGCTGCAAGAAAACTGGTCATCTATAATGCTTAAATAAGCCTACTCGCTACTCATTTACCTTATTTTTTAAACCCATCTGGCTGTCTATACTTTTTCACATGTGTATTTTTAGTCATTTTATCTAAATGTTTTTGATATTCTGAATTTGCCAAAAGCTATCTGATCATGAAAATATCCAACAATAGTCACATTCAGCCTATTTTCTACAGCCTTTTTGTTACAATTGATTATCTGATTTTCTCATTTTGAGTTTATTCATGAAGCAAATGTTTATTATAGAACAAGATGCTTTTGTTTCCTTAATTACTTTATACATTCAATGGGTCTGAATCGCCTGATGAGGATGATGACAAGAACCACAAAGGCAAGGATAAAGGCCAAGCCAATGAAGTTAGTTTCATAGAGAAGGTAACATTTTATATTTTGGAATAAATATTATTACATTTTATTTTCTATTATTCATAGTCACGTCCTGCAGTTGAAGGAGGAAGCTGAACTTCAGAGGCAGAGAAATATAGCTGAACTTGACGATCTAGATGAGATCACACGGTTAGACATTGAGGGTTACCGCACAGGAACATACCTCAGATTGGAAATTCATAATGTTCCGTATGAAATGGTTGAACATTTTGATCCCTTTCATCCTATTCTTGTTGGTGGAATCGGCCTGACCGAGGATAATGTTGGCTACATGCAGGTTAGGACTTTTATTATGTTTCTAGTAAATAATCTTTTTGATGTAATTTGATCATTCCAGTTTCACTTGTTTACATTATGATGTTTCACTTTCTTCCAGACAAGGTTTAAGCGTCATCGATGGCATAAAAAGGTTCTAAAGAATAAAGATCCTATAATTGTTTCTATTGGTTGGAGGCGTTACCAAACACTACCTGTTTATGCAATTGAAGACGTGAATGGGCGTCACCGCATGCTTAAGTATACACCTGAACACATGCATTGTCTTGCCGTGTTTTGGGGCCCACTTGCACCCCCAAACACTGGGGTTGTGGCTGTTCAAAATTTGTCAAACAATCAGGTTATTTGACTTCTTATGATCTATAATAGGTGATTAAATGGACTGGTTGGGTGGTTGGGGAACATTTTAAAACTGAAGGACGCAAAATTGGCTGTTGGGTAATGGGCAGGACAGTTTTAATTGGTCGGGTCAGATTGACCTTAGACACTTTTTTATCCACTGTTTGGATTGTCGTAAGAGAAGCTAGTGTCAAATATGATTATGAATGTTATATTGTTTCAATAATAATGTATTGTTTTGAGTAAAATGATCCAAGAGGTTATTTTATATTAATAATACATTTTTGGGTGACTTACAAACGGTTTGACCCATTCTCCTTTTAGGAAGATTTTCATTTTACATGTTGACTCATTAGAGATAAATCATAACTCAAACTGACATATTAGTTGCCACCTTGAATCTATAGCCACACTAGTGACGTCACAAGTTACTTCTTACAAAAGTGAATTGTGTGGGACTAAATTAGTGTAAAATTGTTTTTACAGTCATCATTTAGAATCACAGCAACTGCAGTTGTACTGGAGTTCAATCATGCAGCAAAAATTGTTAAGAAAATAAAACTAGTTGGTGAACCTTGCAAGATTTACAAAAAAACTGCACTTATTAAAAAGATGTTCACTTCTGATCTTGAAGTAGCCCGGTTTGAGGGTGCATCTATTCGTACAGTTAGTGGAATCCGTGGGCAAGTCAAGAAGGTAATTTCTTATTTCTTATAATCCATGATTAATCATCTTCATATATTAGAAAATTAAATTTTAGTTATAAGTGTTGAATTTTGTACAGGCTGGAAAGATTGAGCTTGGTAATAAGCCTAAAAAGAAAGGAGGACAACCTGAAGAAGGAATAGCTCGGTGCACTTTTGAGGATAAAATTTTAATGAGTGATATTGTTTTCCTGCGTGCTTGGACTCAGGTCGATGTCCCATGTTTCTACAATCCTTTGACAACTGCGTTACAACCTCGTGGTGAAACGTGGCGTGGTGTCAGAACAGTAGGAGAGTTGAGGCGCAACTTAAATCTACCTATTCCCGACAACAAAGATTCACATTACAAGGTAATCGATCTACTAGAGGTGGAATAATGGGTTTGTCTGATGGGTTGGGTTATGGGTTAGGTCAAATTGGGCCAACCTGTTTGGTCAAAGCTGATTGTGGAAGTTCTATTAATAATAATCACTTGTTTTAATAAAATAAATTTAGAAGGTGTTACGCATTAAAAATGCACTTTGGGTGATATGCAACTTGTTCATCTCTGTCTGACCTACTCGCTGTTAAGTTTTCTTTCAAGTTTTAGCTGTTAAGATTTGTTAAGGTCAAATTGTGTTCTTGGTGTGGGTTGAAATGGGTCCCGATTGGGTCGATTGAAACGCTTTTGGCTATTTCTTTTTCTTTAAAATTTTATAAATAGAGGCAGAGATGATTTCAGAAGTTGTAGTATCTCAAGAATAATAACACTCTATTTTTTAATAAAATAAATTCAGGAGGTTTTACACATTGAACACTTCTGGTAATGTCTAACCCGTTACCTATCTGAAATCTACCTGTTTTTTATGCCGTTTGAAATTGGTCAGGCGGAGTTGGCTTGAAATACGTTTGATTACTTTTTAATCTTATTTTCTAAACAATTAGTTTGTCAAATATGAATACACCAATTTTGTTATCTTAATATTTAATGATAGCCAGATTTGTAAACAAAATAAAGATAGGAGGTTTTTATCTTGCATTTTGGACAATGTTCAACCCATTTTATCAATATAATCTGTTAAAGAAAACATAACCTGAATCGACGTACATATGTATGTTGGTCATATATGCATAGACATTACATAGTGCTAAGAAACAAAAGCACTTATAGTCCAATGGTACCAAGGTGTTAAAGTGGTGTCCCTTTCCATCTAGTTGATGGTTCAAGTCCCATTGTGAACAAAGTTGTAGATTAGGAGTAGGATTTCATGGTGTTTGTGTTAGGCATCATAAAAAAGTATAATGCTCAGAAACTTATATGCTCTTTTTGTATAATTATTCCGACAGCCAATCGAAAGGCCGTTAAAGAAGTTCAACCCGATTGTTGTTCCCAAATCATTGCAAGCTTCACTTCCATTTCGGTCAAAGCCCAAGTTAGCAAAGTCAAAGAAAGACGGAAGAGCTGTTGTCCCTGAACCACATGAACGAGATGTTCATAAGCTTGTTCAACATTTACAACTGATTAGGCACAACAAGGTATGCTTTCTGCTTCTCATTGTCGAACAATGAAAATAATTTATGATTATTGATTTTACATAATTAGAGTGAGATAGTTTGCTAGTGTTTGAAAACGCCTTTTGCTTATTGAAGTTGCTATAATTAGATAATTACAGGTTCTAGTGTTCAACAAATCTTCTAATTTGAGAAATTAGTGACAATGTAGGCTAAGGCTCGGTTTAAGGGGCGCTGGGCGCGCCTAATGCGTGGGGCGATAAAAAAGAGCCTTAAGCCTATGAATTGGCGCCTCATGTACTTTTGAAACAATTTGGTCAAGATAAGGGTTTGTAGGAGGCTGATATGTAAAAGCAACAGAACCTGTGGAATTATGAAAGGTTTCCTATATGTAAAACAGAAAAGAGAGAAGCAATTTGTAGTCGCTAATAAAACCTTATTTAGTTATACATTGAGCGACGCCTCATGCTTTTCATACCAAGAATGTAGGCTAATTCTACATTACATCAGAGATTCCGAGCTATAAGAAATGCTCAACCTCAAATCCACCCATGTGTTTTGAGCACATTTATTGTGGATGCGAGAACTTCATAGTTAAAAGCATATGCTTGGGTGGGAGTAATTCGAGTCAAGGAAATCTCCACGCGAGCTACCAAAAACAAAGGGCATGAGCTCCGCTCCTTGTGGGCAAAGTTGACAATTTTAGTTGCTTCTTGGACAATTTTTAACTTAAATGATTTTTGAATTTTTTGCAGGCGAAACAGCAGAAACTAAAGAAGCAGGAGCAGAAGAAAAAGCATGATGTGCAGAAAGCAAAGGAAGAAGTGGTTACAAAAAAACGTCAGAGAGAAGAAAGACGAGACCGATATCGTACACAAGACAAGCTACAGAAGAAGATGCGCAGAGAATGAGCCTTACGTGTTTATTAATTACAACAATGGTATTAAACATCCAAGATGAGTTTTCTTTTCTATTTAATTATAATTTGAAGCCGGAGGCTAAATGTTGCTAAATTTTGGTGGTTAAATATGAAATTTGTTTAATAACTATTACCAGCATTGCTTTGATCAATGGAATTTTCATTCATACCCATCTATAATTATAAGATGAAAAATATAAGAATCCTCCACCCCTATCACATACACACACCTAAACTGAGAAAAACATGCAATAACATAAACAGAAAAGTGAAAGAATGTTGTGAGCATGAGTGACGACTACGACTTGGCCTATAAACAAGAGGCATGTAAGTATTAATTCTCACGTCCTTGAAAACTTCTTTGTTTTTATGTAGAATAGAATACCATAGCGGTCTCCATTCAAGTCGGACCATGTGATGTGATGCAGAACAACGCACCATACCACGGTGGACAGCATTCCCTCCGTCCGGTTATTCCTTCATGCAATGTTCTGGTTCTTCTAACCCGGTTATGGGAGAATGAAACCCTTACACCCTTTAAAAATTATAAGTGCCATTAATAATCTCCGTCCTAATCGCTCCCTATATATTATATAAACATTACGTAAATAAATTTCTACTTAGCATCTCGCGCACACTATATTCTCCATCACAAAATATGATATATGTTTTTGCTCATTTCTCTCTTTTTCTTCATCTTCTATTCTTCTTTACTTTTTAACCTAGAAAAACATTTTTCAATAACATGTTCTCGAGTCTACTTATGATTGAGATTTTAACGGTCTATAGCTATTTGACTCAAAGATTGAATCGATATCAAAACACAAGAAAATTATGAAGAAACTTGCTCAAAACTTCATTAAGGTTTAGTGTTTCACACATTACATAAAGCCCTACCTCGACTCTATATATAGACTTCAAAACAATTAGAAATCTAATAGGAAACTAAACCCTTGTGGATAAGCCAAACTTGCCTAACACACAAAACAAAAACCAAATACACCGACTTGTGCAATCAGTTCGATCCCACCACATTAACTCGTGTTGGGCCAGCCCAATATCCTCACCGAATTGGGCCTTTAAGTGAGAATTAAAACCAACATTCACCCCCCTAATTCGAAACCCGAATTAGAAAGGTCTTGTACCCCAACGAGCTCCCGCATCTCTTTGAACTTTATTCTTGGAAGAGGCTTGGTTAGGATATCCGCCTTTTGCTCACTCCCTCTTATATAGTTCACTTCAATTTGACCAACTTCGACACACTCACGAATAAAATGAAATTTTGTGTGAATATGTTTAGTTTTTCCAAAGAAGACAGGATGCTTACTCAATGATATAGAGGATTTGTTATCTACCCATAACTTTACCTTTTTCTTTTTCCAACCGGTAATTTGGTTCAAAATCTCACTTAACCATATTGCTTGTTTTGCCGCCTCCGTAGCCGCTATAAACTCAGCTTCACACGAGGATAGCGCCACAACCGGTTGCTTTTGAGAAGTCCAAGTCACCAGTGTTTCACCCAAAATAGAAAATATGCCCGGTAGTACTTTTTCCATCGTCTTTGTCAATATTATGCGAGCTATCACTAAAGCCATATAATTCACTCTCTTTATTTCTTTTGAATACTAAACCATATCCCATAGTTCCACGAATGTAGCGAAACACATTTTTCACTATTCCATAATGTAACTCCGTGGGATTTTGCATATATCGACTCATCACTCCAACCACAAAAGATAGATCGGGTCTAGTATGTAGTAGGTATCGCAAACAACCCACTAGTCGTCGATAAAGACTCGCGTCAACACGTACACCTTCTTCGTCTTTGGTTATGACTAAACCCGGATCAAGAGGTATCTTAGTTGGATTGCACTCAAGTAAATTAACCTCCTTTAGTAGCTTCTTCGCATACGACTCTTGCTTGATGGAAATTTTTCCACTATCTTGCATAACTTCTATACCGAGATAGTATGTCAACAATCCCAAATCACTCATCTCAAACTTGGCAGCCATTTGTAGTTTGAAATCTTTGATATCTTGATTGTTTGTACCGGTCACGATTATATCGTCAACATAAACACCAACGATAATTAAATTTTGGCCTTTTACCTTGCGATATAAAGCTTGATCATGCATGCATCTTTGAAACTTTAACTCCTTCATATAGTTATCGAGTTTCAAGTTCCAAGCTCTAGGCGCTTGCTTCAAACCGTATAACGCCTTTTGCAATTTATAAACTTTTCCTTCGTGCCCCTTTTTAACAAACCCCTCGGGTTGATATACGAACACCTCCTCATTAAGATCTCCGTGTAAGAACGCCGATTTTACATCCAAGTGATGTAACTCCCACCCATTATTAGCCTCCAACGCAATCAACACACGAACCGTTTCGAGTCTCGCAACGGGTGCGAACACTTCATCAAAATCGATCTCCTCCTGTTGCACGTATCCTTTCGCCACAAGTCTCGCCTTGTATTTATTAATAGTACCATCTGCATTCTTTTTTATTTTAAAGACCCACTTGAGTCCAATTATTTTGGCTCCTTTAGGTGCATCAACAAGCTTCCACGTGTTATTTTTATTGATTGAGTCCAACTCTTTGTTCATTGCTTGAACCCATTCCTGATTCAACTTGGCTTCATCATAACGAATTGGTTCATCTTCTTTTGATAATAACAACATCTCGAGCTCGATGTCTGACTTTAAAACATAATCTTGCAAGTGTCTCGGTACCATTCTGGATCGAACAGGCCTGCTGGGCTGACCTGGTTCGCTTTGGGCCTGAGTAGAGGAAAGACTTGCTGGGCTGCTAAGTGACTGGGCTGGTGTTGACGCTGAGTTAATGATAGGTGGGCTGTTCAGTGGGCTGTTCGGCCCAGCTGATGCTGCTGGGCTGTTAGGCGCTGTGATGATTGACCCGCCTCCTCCTGGATCTTCGTTATGGGCTACAGAATCATACCCAGGAAGAAAAAAATAATCGCCAGCTTCTTTCTTTTGTTCAATTTTATTATTAGACCACTTCCAGCTTGAAGTTTCTAGAAACTTAACATCTCGGCTAATGATTATTTTTCTTTCTTCCAGATCGAGCAGACGATATGCTTTCGTTCCGGGTTCCATGCCTAAATGGACAAGCATGATTGACCGGTCTTCGAGCTTCTTGATGTGAGGGATGTTATTCTTTGCAAACGCCACACATCCAAACACTCGAATGTGTTCAATGCTAGGCTTTCTCCCCTTGAACACTTCGAAGGGAGTCTTGTTCTTTACCGCTTTTGTGATCACCCGGTTGATGATATAGGTAGAATGCATCACCGCTTCTCCCCATAAATAAAGAGGAACATTCTTCGCCTTTAAGAAACTTCGAGTCATCCCCATTATAGTGCGATTCTTTCGTTCAACCACACCGTTTTGTTGCGGAGAATACGGTGCGGTTAAATGTCTCTTAACCCCTTCTTGCTCACAAAACGTCTTGAATTCTAGTGAATTGAACTCTCCTCCTCTATCCGTTCTCAACGTCATCAACTTGCGTTTTGTCTCGTTTTCAATGTTTATTTTGAATTTTTTGAAAACATTGAAGCTTTCATCTTTAGACTTCAACAAAAAACACCAAGTGAAACGTGAAAAATCATCAATTAAAACAAATATATATTGCTTACCACCCGGTGTAGGAGGAGATATCGGACCGCACAGATCGCCATGAACTAGCTCCAATATTCTTGATGCTCGAAATTTTGCTTGCTTCGGGAATGTTTCTCTAGTTTGTTTCCCAACTAAACATGACTCGCATAGTTGGTTTTGATGATCTATTCTTGGTAATCCTTCCACCACCTTCTCACTTGACATCTTTCGCATGGTGTCAAAGTTTACGTGCCCAAGGCGTGCATGCCATAACCATGATTCTTCATCTAACGTGTTATGCAAGCATACCGGATTTCCCGCCTTTAGAGGTACCTTGTAAAGTCGATTTGCTGCTCGTGTTACCTTCATTAGTAGCCGACTATTGTTATCACGCATAGTGAGCTCCCCGTTTTTGAGTCTTATATCAAACCCACTTTCATCTAATTGTCCGAGTGAGATGATATTACTTTTTAATTCCGGGATGTAGTAGACATCCGAAAATAGTTGTTGTTCACCGGTTCGCCCCTCTAACACAACCGACCCTTTTCCCTTTATTGTAACAAACGAGTCGTCTCCAAAACGTACCTTGCCCGTCACCTGTTTATTTAAATCAGAAAAGTAGGAGATATCACCTGACATATGATTGCTCGCCCCGTTGTCAAGATACCATATGTTCCTTTCTCGTGAATCTTCCTCGTACCTTTTTGGTACAATTTTCTCTTCATTCAGAAAAATCTGATCCGAGCTACACGAGGCCATGTAAAGTGCCGGGTCTTCTTCTCGTGCATCCGCTAGGTTTGCTTCATCTTTTTTCTTGCGTTCCGGACACATTGAGGCAAAGTGTCCGAATTTATCACACCTATAACATTGCACCTTCGACCGATCTTTACCTTTTCCTCTGTGTTTCTTCTCGGTTTGAGATTTGCTCCCACGCCTTTGGGAGGGTTCTCCTTGTGCACCTTGATCTTTGTTACTTCCTCCCGCTTGAGTTGTTTTACCCTTCCAACGTTCTGGTTTCTTTGAGTTGGACTGCATGTACATTAGTTTGTCACTCGAATCGGTTGCTGCCTCCTTACCCTTCAAACGTTCATCAAAAGCTTTTAGTCGACCGACAGCTTCTTGAAAAGCCATCGTTTTGATGTTAGCGAATTGTTCAATTGATGCTACGATCGGCATGAAACGTAACGGAACCGAGCTTAGTAGTTTTCGGACAAGCTTTCTGTCTTCAAAAGTCGTTCCAAGGCTTGAAGCCTTGGAGACTAAGTTACCAATCTTGGCCACGAAATCATCAATACCTTCTGTTTCTCTCATCTTCAGCCCCTCGAACTCGGCTTCTAAGGTCTCGATCCTGGCTTCGCGAACCCTTTCTACCCCAACAAACCGATTCTTGAGAGCGTCCCATATTTCTTTCGCGGTATCGAATTGACAAACTTGTAGTACTAACTCCTCCGGGATGGATTGGAGTAAGAGAACGATCGCCATATCGTTCTTCTTACGTTCCGCCAACGTAACTTCTTTCTCAAGCGCACCTTCAATCCCATGCACACGGAACACGGCTTTGATCCGTGCGACCCAAACGTTGTAATTTGTTGAGTTCAACATGGGACATACGAGAGATGATAAACCATCCTTCGAACTGGACGAGCCGGCTTGCCCTTCCGTCATCTTCTAACCCGTAGCCTGATCACAGAAGTCGTCCTTGAGTCTTGCTTGAACCAAACTTGAACACCAAGTCTCCTTGATCGAACCTCCTGCCTTCACTTCGGATTAGTCTTGCTTGGGGCTGTCCGACTTTGACAGTCCCTTCGTCCCAGAGCCTTCACCGCTCTGATACCAATTCAAAGATTGAATCGATATCAAAACACAAGAAAATTATGAAGAAACTTGCTCAAAACTTCATTAAGGTTTAGTGTTTCACACATTACATAAAGCCCTACCTCGACTCTATATATAGACTCCAAAACAATTAGAAATCTAATAGGAAACTAAACCCTTGTGGATAAGCCAAACTTGCCTAACACACAAAACAAAAACCAAATACACCGACTTGTGCAATCAGTTCGATCCCACCACATTAACTCGTGTTGGGCCAGCCCAATATCCTCACCGAATTGGGCCTTTAAGTGAGAATTAAAACCAACATTGACGTCTTAGATCAACCGGTAAAAATCAACACATACGCTAAAACTCGAACCGATAACCTGTATTTTAGTCACTAGGGTAATATCAATACAACTAAAAATCCATTTATGTTTAAATATATATCTACAGATCTACTACTCCCAAACTTGGAAACGAAACACCATTTTTGAGCGACTCATCCCGAAAAAACTTTGGTTTTATCTTCCCCAATATGACCGACGATCACCCTCCCCAAAACCAGCCGACAAACCCTAAAAACCCTAGCAGGCCCGGTGGTGAAATCGGAGGAGGCAGCACCAACCATTTCAAACCAAATTACCCGAACCCGCCGGACCTATCCAACCCGGACGCCGCAACCCTAAGGGACCAGTGGAAATACGCCATCAGGCAGTACAGCAAATGGTACTCGCATGCCTGGGGCACCGCCATACTCGCCGGAGTTTCGTTCTTCGCTCTCGGATGGGTGATTAAAGGCGGTAATCCCATCCCTTCGTTCCATCGAAACGACGACGCTTCGAGAGACGCTCCCGATTCGCCTGATGCCAACAAAACTCAATGATTTTGGGTGGTTTTGTTTTGCTGGTTTTTATGAATTTGGTGTTTGCAGTTGTAATGGTTGTTGCAACTGGTATGTATGAATCCAATCATCAAAAACAGATGATTCTGAGTTTTTTTTTTTTTTTTTTGTAGACATTATTATTAATTTGATGGTTTTTGGATGATTTGCAGTTGGAGGAGCAGGGAGAAGAAGATGAAGCATGATGCAGACTGCAGAGTGAGACTTGTATTTTACTTTTTATTGCAATTTATGTAAGTTTTTTAGGGTTTATAAGTTATAATTCTGATGTTTTTTCTTTTCTTAATTTGAGGTTGTATTTCAGGATATTTGTGTAATCTATAAAATAGTTTCAGAGTGTGAACTCGAGCCAAAATGAGTATCAATTTGAGGTTAAAGCTTGTTTAAACTCGGTTCCATTTAAGTTTGTAACAATCGATCACCAGTGTAGAGTCTTTGCTTGCTTTGTTTAGTTTTCTAGCTTCAAGTTGGTAGGTAAGAACATCGGTTGGGCTATTTGGTTGAAATCAATATTTTAACTCAACCAATGTTTTAAAACCCGATAATCGGCTGGTTTGACAGGTTGAACCCGCAAGTAATTTCGAGCTAATTTTTGATCCGGTGGTTCTTACGGTTTAACGGGTTTTTAAAATTTAAGTCACGCACACACGCTAAATGTAAATGATGAAGTATTTTATGCATACAACTCTCAAATGTAGTTTGATTTAGATAAATATAGTTTGATTAAAACTTATATCGATGTTTTTTTGGATAATTGTAATTTGTTTAGGAATTATTAAAGTTTTTTTGTAAACATTTGTCACGTTTAAATGTTTATAGAGTGCATATTATAAATTTATAGTCTAATACTTTGAAAAACGAACAAGCATATTCATATTCGGTAAAAGCAGCTTATTCAAACAACAGAATCTTGAGAGGGTTCAATGAGAATAGGTTTAACTTTATACGGTATTTTAAAATAGCTTCCACAAGGACCCTTAGTTCATGAACAAAACATAAAAACCAGGTTTTCAGAAAACTATAAATGGATGAGAGGTTGGGTGTTTACTACCCATTGTATCCTAACGTTTACGGCTATGGTTTGGTAATCCGGTTTTCTTTCTCACCCTACTTATATTTTAGCAAAACACTCGGAATCATTAAAAACATTCAACATCTTGAACATTACATCAACGCCGAAAGATAAGAAAGATCATCCGTTCTAAGTTTCTGTAAGCGTAAAAGAAATCTAAAGAATACAAACAACAGTTTTTCATCCATGTTGAAACTCCAAACAGCCAGCCAGCTGTCTTTAATCCGTTTGCATAGCTCCGGCATGGTACTTCTCCAAATCTGCATCCAGATCTTCAGCCGACACTTTCTCTCCCCCTCTTCCCCGGCCGCCTCTACCACCACCACCACCGCTGCCACCTCTCCCACCGCCGCCGCCTCCACCTCTCCCACCACCACCACCACCACCACCGCCACCACTTCGTTGTGCCCTCATCGTTTGACCACCACCTCTAAGCCTCCCCATAACCCCACCTCTGTTTTAATAGTCATCAGTAGATACTTTAGTAAAATAAAGTGTCGAATAATCAAGTGTAAATAATCAACTTTGACAAGAAAACGGATTGTTAATGGCAGTTCAAATGAGAAGAGTTAAATACTTAAGAATCAAATGAACCACTTTTTGGCTCTTTAAACATATTTCAATTGTATTGTTGAGATTTGAAAGAGTTATATCTCCTGCACTTCATGAATTTACTCGTTCAACAATAAAAAAAACGGGTCTTAATTTAGTAGCTCTCTTTTGAACCCACCCTGTTATTTAACTAAATGTATCTTACATCAACCTTTTCCATTTAAACTTTTCACTGTCAAACAAACACTCGTAGAGAGGCTGCTCCCAATAAAACCCCCAGCTCAACAAACCCATTTTCTTACGGTATAAAAAATCACTAGAATTTCTGATGAAAATTTCTTTTTACATTTATTATTAAACAATTTATAAAGAGTACTATCATAGTTACTAAAAGTAAATTTCCAGATAAACAGTTTCAAAATGCAAATACCTAAGAGTATAAACAGCAAGTCAGCAAAGGTTTATGATAGTACCTTCTGGGTGCACCATTATGGTTTCCATTACCGGCATTTGGACCAGCATCATTTCCCATGTTTGTTCCTAAAAATTCAATCTTCATAGGCTTTCCATCTAACTGAACATTATCATATCTCTTGATAGCCAATTCCGCATCTCTACGCCTCGAAAACACTACTTCTGCGGTTCCCTATGACAAATAATTTCTTATAATTATTATTTAGGTTCTTAAAAGAATGAGAGTATTACTATTCTCGAACTTGAATTACTACCTTTGATCTGCCACTTCTATCGTAGTGTATTGTCGCTCGTTTCATGTCACCAACCTCGGCAAAAAGCTCCTGCAAAAATCTAGCTCATTTAATCATGAACTGTTGCTTTATATTAGGGGTATAAGCATATTATATCTGTCTCTAGTATATTTAGACTGACAGTCTTGACACCTGTGTGATTGCATGTTTTTATGCTCGTCACGAAGTGTTCATTTTTATACCAGTGAAAAATTTAATTCACAATTTCATAAGGGTGCTTAGTCGTCTAGGGGTGTCAATAGTGTCGGTTTGACGAGTTTCGACTTTCAAGTCAACGGGCTGAATCGTTGAACCAGAACACTCTGCACATACTTATTTGTGTCAAAGGCATTAACCCAAATCCAGACACATTATACTGGTGTAAACCGCCACGATCTTATTATCCTAAATAACTAAAAATGAGTCAAACGAATTGCCAGGCTGCAGATGTGAATAGGAACCGTAATTAAGTTGTGTGGGTGCGTTAAACGGGATGCCACGTTGCAATAAATGGGTTAAATGGGTCGTAAACAGTTTGGTGAGTTGACATGTTTCATTAAAGGAGCTAACCATATCAACCCAAACACACCCCATTTAACTAAACGGGTTAAACATCCAACTAGAAGTCTAGAACACAAATTGTTTATTAAGCAGGTTAGATAAGACACCCTGAAACCTAATTACTTTAGTTTTGCATTTCAAGTCATGTCAAGAACTGCCAACCATGGTGCATAAAAGAACATATGAAGATGTATACACACTAAAAGAAGCATTCTAGTCATAACACATAAATCAAGACTAATTATCAACCAAAATTACCTTGATATCTTCATTGGAAACTCCATAATCCAAGTTAGATATGAGAAGTTTGCTGCCAGTCTCTATTCCGGAAGACATCTGGTTTGATCTTGCAGGGTGTCCACCTGCAGCATGACCTTCATACATGTCATGTCCCCATGCTGTATCTGGTGCTTCAACCTACAACAATGATAATCACAAAAAATCAATCAAATTAAATTTCAGGAGCTGAAATTGTTGACTCACATTAAAGCCACTTAACAACAAATCTTCCAATCATTAAAAAAACCTAATCAACCAGTCTCGAGTAGACCTATATCTAAGATTCATGATTCATTATGAACTAAATTTCACACAAATTAACCTATTAATTTTATGAGTTGAAATTGTTGACATATCACATTAAAGCAACTTAACAAGAAATCCTCCAACCATTGAAAAAAACCTAATTAACCAGTCTCAATTAGACCTATATCTAAGATTCATAATTCATCATGAACTGAATTTCACACAAATTAACTTATTAATTTCATGAGTTGAAATCGTTGACACATCACATTAAAGCAACTTAACAACAGATCCTCCAATCATTAAAAAAAAAAACCTAATTAACCAGTCTCAATTAGACCTATATCTAAGATTCATGATTCATCATGAACTGAATTTCACACAAATTAACCTATTAATTTCATGAGTTGAAATCGTTGACACATCACATTAAAGCAACTTAACAACAAATCCTCCAATCATTAAAAGAAACCTAATCAACCAGTCTCAATTAGACCTAATCTAAGATTCATGATTCATCATGAACTGAATTTCACACAAATAAACCTATTAATTTTATGAGTTGAAATTGTTGACACATCACATTAAAGCAACTTAGCAACAAATCATCCAATCATTAAATAAAACCTAATTAACCAGTCTCAATTAGACCTATATCTAAGATTCATGATTCATCATGAACTGTATTTCACACAAATTAACCATTAATTTCATGAGTTGAAATCGTTGACACATCACATTAAAGCAACTTAGCAACAAATCATCCAATCATTAAATAAAACCTAATTAACCAGTCTCAATTAGACCTATATCTAAGATTCGTGAATCATCATGAACTGAATTCCATTAATTTGATGAGATCTTGCATCTGTGAGATCTAGTAACCGTTCCAAACACTAAATACCTGCTAATCGACAGAAAACTCATACTTTTGATTAAATTTCTTTACCTTTTCTCCGCCGTATGGCGTTGAGCGTCTGGAGGCACGATTGGGCAAACGGCGAGAGGGTCCGGGGCCGGAATTACGAGCTCGGGATCTAGGGTTTTCAGAGGCTCGTGATTTCTTGTTCATCTTTATCATATCATCGAGAGATACGTCCAAATTAGACATAATTTACGGATTGATGTGAAACCCTAGAAGATTTTGAGCAGAAGTTAGAGTTTCGGTGGTAGGGTTCAGCTCTGCTAGATACACCCTCACTTTACATCAGCAGAAATCGACCAGCAAAATTGTACATGATATTACATATTGCTACCTTCAAGTTTTTTTCATTCCAGTTTGAGTACTTTGAGTTGTATTTTTATCGTAAGTTGTCCCTCTAGTTTATCTAACGATCTTATGAAGAAGAATTATTTAATGCATTGTAGATTGAACACTTCCCTTTGAGAGAAAATTGCATATACCCCCTACTTTGGAAAAAAATTACGTATTTTTTTAAAATACAAGTTTTCAATGTATAATGTACAATGGTTTTTAAGCATGATTTGAAGATATATGCAATTTCTTATGTTTAAAGGGGATATACATAGTTAAACTAATTAAGAATTAAGAACAGTGTCATATTTATAATTTCTTGCTAATTAAACTATATACAAAGTTAAACTAAATAGAAATAGTGTCTTAATCTTTATAATTTACCCAAAAAACCTATTTATGTATAAAATTCAAAGACTTTTAAGAAAACACTCTACATCACAATTTCTATCCTTAAAAAGTTTCCATATATGTGTTATGGATTTGTATATTAACTCATCTCTTATCTCTTATATTTATCCCCTTAAAATTTAAGCTTAAGGTTTAAATATAAAGATGTTGATGTAGAAGAAAAAATAGACATTTCTTATATTTTATTTAAAGTTCAAGGATAACATGATTTTGAAACCGGTTTGGATGGACTTATTTAAACAGATCAGTAGTGTTTCAATCGGTTTGAAATTGAAACAGACCCGATCAAACGCCCTTGAAAAGGGGTTTTGAAGCCCATACCATTTTGATAATCAAAATTCCTATTTGACTATACTCAACTTAATCGAGCCAGATTTGAACCCCAAGCAGTTTAGTCCCTCAACTCAACCCCATTCATGTAAATATATACCAAACTAGTTTTTGAGGACCCATGACGTTAAAAGCACTGCGGGGAAAAAAGTGCCCAATAAATAATAAAATCACTTTATTACTATAAAAAACACTATTATTACTATTAAAGTATTAATCAAAGTTTATATTTGTAAATTGGCAAATAATTAAATTTTGACATACATTGGGCCACATACCATTATACCAAGAGCCTACCGCCATCTGAATCCATTGGGTCTTGTAAGGGCAAGCTTTGGCCCAATAGGCGCTTTCTTATAACCCCCACCCTAATTATCATATACAAACCCTAGCGAGATACTATCTTTCTTCTTCTTCTCATCGTCGTCGCCGGAGCAAAAAGCAGGCCGCCGTCGTGAACCATGGGTCGCGTTCGTACCAAAACCGTGAAGAAGTCATCCAGGCAGGTAATCGAGCGTTACTACTCGAAAATGACGCTCGATTTCCACACAAACAAGAAGATCCTCGAAGAAGTCGCCATCATTCCGTCGAAGCGTCTCCGCAACAAGATCGCCGGATTCTCCACTCACCTGATGAAGCGGATCCAGAAAGGTCCGGTGAGAGGCATCTCGCTCAAGCTGCAGGAGGAGGAGAGAGAGCGCCGTATGGACTTCGTTCCGGACGAATCCGCCATCAAAACTGACCGTATTGAGGTCGATAAGGAGACGATTGATCTGCTTGCCTCCTTGGGGATGAGTGAGCTTCCTGGTATTGTGCTGAAGGAGGATACGCCGTTGGCTTCCACGACGATTCCCGGAGGTTATGGCGGTGGTGGCCGTGGTGGATTTGGTGGTGGAGCTGGAAGGAGGTACTGAGAGAATTGTGGTGCTTTTTACAGTTTTATATTATCTATGTGTTTCTCTGTTAGGTTTTTGGATGACTTTGTTTTGATTACTATGTTTTAATTTGGATTCAAGTTCAAGTTTAAAAAGATTTCTACCTTCTGCTATTAACTTGTGTTTTGGTTATGTTTTTTTTCTGTTGGTTTCTGTTGCTTTTTTGAGATTTGGTATTTGGTTAGATTTGGAGCTTTGACTGGTAATTTGGAAATTTAGTTTAATTTCTTGCTATCTAAGGTAAATTATTGTGATTTGTTGGTCCTGAAAGCATTGCAATTGCCTTTAGAATAAAGCAGTTGATCATAGAACAGTTAGGCTTTTTAGAACAATTTGGCTAGATCTGGAGCTTTGTGATTTCTAATCTAATATATTGTGATTTGTTAGCCCTGAAAGCATGTCAATGTGTGATTTTAGAACAATTAGGCTTTTTTGGATTTGATTGAGTAGCCATTTTGTAGCTCTAGAATCAAAAGTTGATAACATATATCATCTGTTTCTAGAATCAAGAAGCTGGTTGATTTTTAAAAAGCACACTAAGTCACCCAAGGTGCAAATGTCTTCCTTGGCCTTAGGTACATGGTGTTAAAAAGCATGGCCCAAGATAAGCAATGTGAATAGCCTAAACATGACGTTTTAGGGGTTTTAGATATGTTTTAGTCTTGTTTAGAGGTAGTTTAGGCTGTTTTAGATTTGTTCTAGGCCAGGGTTGAATGTTTTAGAATAGTTAGGCCAGACATCACACCAAAATCTGGATTGAAAAACTTGCCTTGGCGTTTGACAACTATGATGGCACAATGCTTCTTAACATTTTAACCAACAAAATATGCAATGATAGATGAATAATCCTTTTCTAAAATTGGTTTTTTAGTTGGTTAAACATAGAAGCTCATTTTTCTAAAATTTGATTTCTAATATTTGCATCCAAGCTATAGATCAATTTGTATGAACTGTAATACCCCATTTTGTCTGAGGTTGAGCCATCCATTTTTGGAATTCAGCATTGTATGTATGGGTAGCTTTGTGTTGGTTTGTGATTAGATCTAAAACATCCTGCATGCTCTGTCCATTTTCATTGCCATTAACTATTTCATTTTATGGAACATTACAAAGAGTGAACCTTTGTTGGTCCAGATTTTGGACAAGATGAGCCTTGTTGGTTTAGAAGTTGTATCTGATACCATAGGTAAAGTTGTTTTATCTTATTAGTGGTCTGGAACATAAGCATATGGCTCTTGCCTAGGCAGCCCAGGTCAGGCCAGGGCTGCCATACCGGCATGTGTCCATCAAGGTGCTCATCTGAGGGTTTTAGTTTGAATTTGGTTTGGAACAAATAGCCATGACTTGGAACGTGTCTAAACCGACCAAAAACGCCTAAAATTTTTCATTTCAGGCCTGCTTAAAAAGGTCATCGCTTTTTAAACGCCTTGCATCTAGGCTCAAGGGCCAAGCCTCATTCTATTCAAGTCATTAGGTGTTTTAACCCACAAAATGTAGTTCATCGGTTCAAGCCTAAGCCCTGCCTTTTCAAGCTAGATGGGGTTGAACTCATAATGATTCGTCGAGCAAGCCCTGGCTTTTCAATGGTCAAATCATAATGGTTCGTTTTCTTGACTAAATTGAAGCGAGATTGCGTACATAAAGGGGATATCTTCTGATAGTTTTAAGAAGGTTTTCTGAGAAAGTGGAAACACAACAGCATGTTGCCTTGCATGGCACCAGTGCCTACTCCCGGACTCATTGTTTATTCTTACAAGTCATTGCCAAATATAGTTTCTTATGCTGTCATTGTGACCGCATGGCCTGTTACGCCACTTAACGGCTTGCGGCCCCAACCACTGTTGCGGGCCTTGTGGCTGATATCACCACCAAACCCCTTCGTTCTTACCTTCACTACTGAAGATATTTTTCCAACTCAAACCCTTCAACAGTAACTTTGATTAGACTATCATAGTGATTTTGTGTTAGGGAAAAGGAACCACAATGTTTTTTGAAAATCACAAACCTGAAAGAATAATTTTTGAATCGCATAAAGTCAAAGTTGGACTTTTAAGGGTACATACATAAGATGCTTTTTTCAAAAAATATTTTTTTAAAGGTAAATCTTGATCACTAATTGGCCACCGGTTCATCCAATCATCTCCATTCCCCGAGCATAAGATACAGTTCCGACCTAAAGACCACCCTTAGAAGGAAACCCACTATTAGTGAGAACCGTGTGACCCAACCTGAACTCTCGAATCTATATTTTTCTATTACATGTGAGACTTAATCCAAGACCTTCAAATTTTTATATATTGGGGTGTCTTACATCAATCAATTGATGCCTTTTTTCACTTAATTTCTCCTGGTGGACAAACATAGAACGGAGAAACAAGTTGTGTAATCGATCCGATCATATATTAACAACAAATAGTCAAATGGTTAGCCTGATGGTATCTTGGTGTTTAAGATGTCTTTTCTTTTTAAAGTCTCATAATGAATAAATGGTGTGTGAATTTGTCTTTAAAAAAAATTAATGAGTGTAACTTACACTCATTAATCATGTGTTATGTGATCAAGTTTTTTATTATTGTTTAATCATTTGTCATTAACAGTATTTTTAAACAATTAATTATCAAATAAACAAATAAAACATTAATACTGAAAAAAATAATATTAAAATAAACATTAATAAAAACACTTGCATAATAAAAGTACTAAAAAGATAGAAAAAATATAGAAAAATATTAGAGTGCTATTTATAAAAAAAATTCTTTAATTAGATAGCCAGGTGTCATTTTCTAATCAGTCAACAAGCCCACTGGTCAAAACATTCTCATGTCCTTTACGACCCTCGAGGTGGATGGGCAACGCCCCTACACCTAGAAAGAAAGGTATAATTCTCGTGTGTTTTGTGTGATCATATTCATATGGGCATATGCCAATAATTAGTATGAGAGCTAAGGTGTATTGTATTTAGAAAGAAACGCATGAGATGGATTAAGGTTAAGAATTACGGGTCCTACTTAAGATTCAAGTTCTTAGAATGGGCGGAGTGCTCGCCGATTTCTTCGGCAGCATACATGCCTATTCGGCATGCATAAATTGGGGCGAATCATCATCGGCATGGATCACAAGTTTTTCGGCATTTAAATACCGAAGAATGCCGAGATTTTATGGTACCCACTTCCAATCATGCATATCCACCAATTCTACATCTCCTCTTTGTTGTTGGCATCACCTCATTGGTCAGATTTTCATACCTAAACCATGCTTAAATCAAGCATACCTCCCACCTTTAAAAGGCAGAAATCATGTCATGTAAGGCATAATTATCGGATACTCAAAATTATTAGATCAATTTAATTTCATGCACACTACTTCACGCAACAAAACAAAACAAAGGATATCTAGTAGATCAGTCGCGCAAAACCCAATTCCTCTGTGAAAAGACACTTGATCGGAGAAAAGAAACCGAAAGTACAACCGCTAACTACCATACAATGTCAACAGTTCAAAACAAAGCGAGATACTAGGATTCAGGGTGGGTCATATGAAAAAGGAGACAAAAACAAAGCACACCCAAAAGCATAACATACCAAAATTTTAGTTAACCAAATAGGCCTTCGCAACAATAACATAAGAAATTGTAGTCGTGATGGGAACCAAGTGAAAAACCGATTAGTGCTTTTCTTCACTCAGGAATCATCTGCTCGTTGTCAGCGTCCCCTTCTGTCTCAAGAGTGGGTTTTGATGGTTGGCTAGATCCAGGAGCTTGTCTCTTTTTAATTCCACTTACGATATCATCGATTCTTAGAAGCATACAAGCAGCCTCAATGGCTGTCTTAAAGGTTTGTGCCTTCACATTATAAGCATCCCAGATCTACCGGAACATATAACAAAAAAGAAGATAAGAATGATATTCAAATTCAAATGCTAGGGGTGACAAAATGGACAGGCTGGATAACGGGTCAAAACAGGTTCGGGTGGAAGCGGGTTGAGTAAACCGACAAGTTGAGTTCAATTTAATAGACTAACATTATATTTAAAAAACATTCATTTAGAAAGTTATATCAAGAAAATAAAGGCAAATCGGATTTAGCTAAATTGTTAAGTAGATAAAATAGTTGGCTTTTTAAACAATGTAAAACCACTAATATTGTAAAAAACTAAAAAAATAAACTATATAAACAAAAGAGGAGAAGGATGTTGCACCTTTAGTTCTTTCATATCAGCAATTTCACCTGAATTTCCATCTATTCCTGTCCAGGCATTTTCACCATTTGCATGCTGTAAAGAATTAAAAAGTATATTTGTCATTAATCAATTTCTACATAAGCATACACACAGAAAAAATATAATAAAAAAAAGGTGAAGTTCGTAAAAAGTGTGAGAAGAGATGAGCTTTTAATCAAACACAAACTAATGATTTGAGATGATGGAATGATGCCACCAAGTGTGTTTAACTGGGTGGTGCTTTAGAAAGTTCAACGATGCGTTAGGATTTTACAATGGTGCAGCAGGATTGAATGAATTTCTGCCCAGATTTTATTATTTCAAAAAAAAAAAAATACCTTTACCAGTCAACCCTTAAAACATGTGGCGTATCATGGTTGCTTCTCACATGCAGTGACGCAGGGGAGGGGGCGTCCGACCCCCTGAAAATTTTTTTGCGATGTAGGGGGTATATAATTTTCGTGTAGAAAATTTCGATATACCCAGGTTTCGACCCCCCATTTACCCAAAAATTGACATTAGGAAAAAAAAAAAAATAGATCCCAACCCCCCACTTGATATTTTCAAGCTTCGCCACTGCTCACATGTCTTAAGTTTCTGATTCTTTTTAGTATAGTCTGCAAACAAGTAAAACTTTTTTAATGAAGAATAGGTAACTTGCCTTCCCCTGAAGAGCAGTCATGGTTCTAATGACATTGACACCACAGTTTTGAGCCAATGTCCTTGGTATTGCCTCGAATGCTACAGCTGCAGCTTCATAGGGCCACTGTTTCAATAAAAAAAAATTAATCAACAATATTCACAATTTCTATTTGTTGAGAGATATATAGGTTTTAAAGATATTAGATATCAATATAAAAAGAACCTTTTCAATGCCTTCAACCGATGAGCTCTTCTGCTTCAGTGTGGCAGAAACAGTCAACTCAGTTGCACCACCGCCAGGGACAAGTTTTGGATGCTTTAGGATATTCCTAGCCACAGACATTGCATCCTATAAACGATAAAAAGGTTTTAAACTAGACATACTTGAAGTGTACTAAAATGGCATGCATTACAAAGTGGCAATTCGATCCATTTACTTATGAGCAAGTCAATTCGGGTTATGTTTTATCTTTAACACGATAAAAAGGTTTTAAACTAGACATACTTGAAGTGTACTAAAATGGCATGCATTGCTAAGTGACGACTCAATCCATTTACTTACGAACATGTCAATGCAGGTAATGTTTTATCTTTAACATGTGAAACATGTAAGAGAAACAAGTCTAAAAAAAGGAAAAATCACCTCAAAGTGCATTTATAATGCATAATCATATGATTCCAAAAAACTACATTAATGCTGAAATAATATAACTTCTGAAATACCATATGACATTATTGTTATTTATAGAAGTTCAGATATTAAACAATTTCTAGTCACCAAAAACCTACTTGTTTTGACTCGTGCAAATGTAAATCATTGCTAGAGGTTTCTATTTCAATCCTTTTACTTATCAGTTATGAATAGATAGAATAACAGGTAAAATGAAAAAACATAAAGGAGAAGGTCTATAGTTGACTATGGTGTATTTTTAATGCGCAAAGTCTTTTAGAAATTTTACTCAAAAATTAATTTGTGAAAACATATCTGACACTGGATGTTTATAAAAAAAGTAAACTCTTAGGAGAATGTGCACCATCTAACCCAACACGACGACCAGCTTTGACCCGCATAAAGAAAAACTAACCTAATTTGATCTGTTACCTAACCTGCCCATTTCATATTTACCTGTAAGTTTCGCTCAACTTCGTTCAAAAGATCCTTGCTGGCACCTCTTAGAAGAACCGTGCAAGCTTTCGGGTCTTTGCAATCCACGATGTATGCAAAAAACTCATCACCAATTTTTTTAACCTCAAAAAGCCCAGCCCCGGTACCAACATCAGATTCTTGAAGTTCATCAGGCCTATTCACAATAACTGCTCCACATGCCTTAGCAATCCTATTATTATCTGTTTTCCTTAATCTCCTAATAGCACTTACTCCAGCTTTACTGAAATAATGGCATGCTAGATCACTAAGCCCTTTTTCTGTGATCACTAGATCAGGCTTGAATTTAAGTATTTGTACACAGAGGTTCTCTATGTATTCTTCTTCCATTTTCAAAAGTACTGCCCAATCTTCTTCTCTCACCAATTCAGCATTTGTTTGATTCTCACCCTTTTTGTACTCCAGAGGGCAATCTAGTAAAATGATACGAGGGTTCACGATTTTTCTTTTCATTTTTCCAGGGACGACAACGTCTTTGTTGAACATAACACCTTTGAGGACTTTAGAGTCTTCCAATTGGCCACCAGGGATTTTTTCAACCTTAATGTATTTCTTAATATCCACTTCCCTTACACCTTGGCCTAAATCAACACCAACCGTTGTTGTTGCATCAAGAGCTAGATCCTAAAAGATGACAAAGATAATGGTCAGTAACCCAAAAAATTAAGTGTGTGATCTACAAGCAAAGTTACATATAAAAAAATACTAGAAGTGACATTCAACCAGTTTCCAATTTACCTACTCCTTATTTTTTCAAATGTTTGACCCATTTGAGAAATTACAACCCAGAAACATGCCATATTCAGATTAATTATCAAATAAAAAAACATTTAATGTTATAGGTTTCTAGCAGCACAAAATAGAAAATGTAAAATACACATACAAAGCTATTAACAAATAGAAAAAAATCAGGTTTTTAGATAAGTTTTTAGTTGTCTTCACAGACTCAGTTACTCAGCAAAATAGTACATTAATAATTCAACTCATAAAAGGGGGAGGAAAAAAAGGAAATAAGATACTCACTGCAATTAGATCCCCAAATTGACTAGTAAATTTTGTGCCAATACAACTCTTCACCAGTCCCAACATCATTGAACCTGTAATGCAAATATTTCAAAATAAGAAAGCAAAAATTAAGAGACGTAATTAATTGTATTAACTTGGTTCTTAAGTAAATTTGGAAATGCAAATGATCTAGAAAACACATACAAGAAACAGTTGCATAGACTAGATAAGGTTGGCTTGGTTTGTCAGAGGGTTTAGAATGAATGATGGGAGTGGAAATAATAGGAAATATCTGGTTTAAATGTACAGGTTTTAAATCGGTTATAACACCCTAAAATGAAAGCCGCTCAAGACAGTTTCTCTCTCCTCCGTTAGTTCAAAGAATCAAAGCTATATACCCATTTCAAATCCCATTTAAAAATTACACGGCAATAAATTAAACTAGTTAAGTAATTAGAAAGATTTTAAGCAAATAGAGTACACATAATATGTTTGAAGTATAAGAAAAACAGCAATGAGAGAACTTACGGTCATTCACATCAATAGACATGGAGATTTTGTCCAACACGGCAAGAGCATCTTCAAGAGCCTTGTTGTAAGCTGCAAATGTATAGTTCTTTACTTGTATCTTGTTATTTTTACAGGGTCAAGAAAGCAAATTAACATCAATAGAAGCATACCACGACAAATAACTGTAGGATGATATTTTTTGTCAATGAAAGCTTCCGCAACATGAAGCATCTCGCCAGCTAAAATTAAATTTTAACAATACATGGGGTGAATATATAAACATAAAGCGATTTAATATCAAGCTTTGAAAAATAGGGGAAAAAAACAATTTCATATACCAAGAACAATAACTGAGGTAGTTCCATCACCAACTTCCTCATCCTGTGTGCGGCTTAGTTCAATCATGGACTGAAAAATTGGTTTATAAAAATATATGATTTAGAAAATACATTCTAAGTCAAAGAATCTAAATATGTGGGGCGATGAATGAAAATTTAATATGAAAATCAGATGATAAATAAGGGTCAATATGATCTACCAAAAAAGGTAGCAAGCCAAAGATATTAAACAGAGAAGAAAATGCAAGGTGAAGATCCAATCATATATGTTCTAAATAATTCCAGCAACATAAATACCTTTGCAGCTGGGTGAGCAATATCCAACTCCCTCAAAATGGCATTTCCGTCATTAGTAACCACGATTCCTATAAGAAAATAATCAGCAAAAGTTAGATTGTTGTGTTGGCATGCAAATATGCAATGGATAAATATACAAAAGGCCAACATGTTGAAAGATAATAAGAGAATAAGGACCTCCTGAAGCATCAAGCAACATCTTTAACATGGACCTTGGACCCAATGTGGTGCGAATAATATCAGCCACGGCCTATAAACAAGAAAGAAAATTAATCCAAAGTTCTATGATGAACTTGTAAGTTAAAAGATATCATGCTTCCATTTTTATATATTTGATTTTCGATTTCAAAATTTATTATAGTCATAATCATGAAATCAAACTATGAAATATACCAAGGGCAAGCAATGGTGAATTCTTTGCATATGATGAAGGTATGAAGCCAATTTAACTAACAACACTATTTTACAGTGGTTATATTGGCGAAAATGCTAGTAATATGCACATAATGTTGGCAATAAGAAGGTTAATGTCATTGCACTTGATAAAACAAACACACAGGTAGGTAAGAAAACAATTCCATCAACAAACTGCAGAAACAGAGTTTTCTGCATCCATGATAACCCAAAGGATAGAAAACCATCTTGTTTCTTTTAATAAAACATATATACAGGAACAAACAAATTAAACAACAAATGCATTAATCAGCCAAACAGTCACCATGTGATACTACAAATAACTTCAAATTCTTTACGTATACGAAGAAATGGTTAAGGGTTTAACTAGAGCAACTTGACTTAGAAAAATTTGACAACAAATAAACATAAGTGAGTTTGTTTGCACCTTAGAAGCTTGGATATTTGCATGATGCACCTTACTTCCAGATTCACGAGTGAGAGAATCATCTGCACATTTCAAATAGCACACACATGAGCTGTCATTTCAAAGGAAGTTACTAATTTGTTTCCCTCTAATTTTAAATATTTCAATGAAAAATATATAAGCGAATTTTAATGTTCTTATGCAGCAACCGCTCCCAGCATACCCGAGTTAAATTCTCCCTTCCTAAATTACTCTCAGAAGTTATAATTTCCTTTAGTACTGTGTTTGTGTAAGTTGAGATTAATCATAAAATATAAAGAAACCAGTTCAAATAAATCTGAACCTAACCACATCAAATTCTATTAGCGTGATAAAAAGCCAGTAGGTACATTATGTGATATGTTTTATGAAGTAAAATATTGTTCTAGATATGTGTCCTTTTTAAAAAATAACAATGTCCAACTCTTTGTCCCAAATAGCTACAAACTTTAAATCCGGACTCCATTGAAACACACTTAGCCATGTGATTCAAATCTCTGAGGAAACACGTACACAATAACCTCGCATATACATAATATCTTACGACTAAAGCCTATTCTCACAAAAACCAGCTCAAAAACCTCACCAAATCCATCAATCCTCTTCAACACACACCAGAAAAAGCAAATTTAAAGACCTGAGCCAGATTTGAGTGCTCAATACGCTAAACCTAACAAATCTATAAGCTCTAAAACAATGTCACAGAAAACGCCAAGACTAGATCAACGTAAGCTAACATAAACACTTCCATTTTCAGGAAAAACCGTAGCAAATCACGAGATCACACCATACATATGATCCTCGAACTATGTGCGAGAAAAACAGACTTACTGAAAACGAGAACCGGCGATTGCATAGCTGTAGATTTGAGTTTAAGAACCCTAGGGATCAGGTGTCGGAGCTGGCGGAGTTCACTCTAGGGTTTCTGCCTTTCGCTTTCTTTTGGAAATGAGAGAAAACACGAGAAGGCGCGGTTGCAGTACTGAGTTTGTTTTGGGGCTATGAGCACTAAATTGCAAAAAACGGGCCTACACAAATCAGTCATGGGCTTATTTCGTCTTTACCAGTCCAGCTAATGAGCCCATTATAAATTGTATTGGTTATTTAAATCGTTAAATAACTTACTTGTTGAGTTGTTGGTAGACATGAAAAAAAAATAACCGGTTTAAAAACCGGTCAGATAAAAAAAACGGCCCCGATTTGAAAAAAAAAAGGTTAGAGTAAAAAAAGGTTAGGTTACGAACCTAACCGACGGTTACGCATAGGTTACATTTCTTTGGCTCCAAACCGGTTACAAAATACCGGTATAGAAACCGGTTAACCGGTTACAACCGGTTAGCAATGGTTAGACAAATTTTTATCAAAAACCGGTTACAACCGAACCGGTTATACCCCTAACCGGTTTTGACCGGTCAACTTTCTAACCGAAACCGGTTACAAAAAATAACCGGTTTGTGCACCTCTACTTGTTGGGATGCAACATGATTGTTTGATATTTTGAGATTAATTATTTTGTTAATTGTTAATGACGTGATCTTTGTTGGGGAAGGAATGAAGGATCCACTCACAACGCACACTACTTGGCTCGGTTTCTTAGATGTTTTCACCTCTCCTCCGGCTTAAAGGTAAATTTTGCCAAAAGCAAACTTTTCGGTATTGGCTTGGAACCCTCACAAATGTTTCAATTACCTTGGGATACCCGTAGGTGCAAATATGAGCCTCACACACAAATGGAGTCAATGATTAGTATCCTTAAATGGTGTCGTGATCGGCGACGACACAATGCAGCGTAACCACGACAGAAAAATCCTAACCCAGCGGTGATTAACAGCCGGTGGCACTACAACGACTACAAAAACACCATAAGAAACTCTTAGGTGGCGTTTGGTTCACGGAATGTAATGTAATTTGAATTGTAATGTTTTCCTTTTAAAGTTGTGCATAAGTTGAGTAAGGAATGGGTTTGAAATACAATGAATTCCTTTAATCAATGGAATTTAGAAATCCTTCACTTTAACGAAGGAAAGTTACATGACCCCAAATTCCATTGATTAAAGAAATTATTGTATTTCAAACCTCCTCCTTACCCAACTTAAGCACAACTTCAAAAGGAAAACATTACAATTCCAATTACATTACATTCCGTGAACCAAACGCCACCTTAGTAAACATCGGAGGCTAACAAAGTCAGTGATTTCTTCTGAATTTGAAAATGATATTAAGGGAGAGAATGAAAGACGATAAACGGATATGATGAAACTAGAGATGGCAGGTGTGATACACGCATGAGCAAAAGTAAAATTTACACCTATAATTTAACAGGCGTAAAACTAATGTTACCATCGACGAAATAAACCAATTGTTCAAAAACATATGTTTATTTAAACACCAACAATTGTCTCCAAATGAAAGTTGTTTTTTGCTATTATATAAATATGATTAGTGCTAGAACCGTCCTCACAGTTCGAATTCGTACATCTTATATGTCTAATATGAAGTTGTTGTAAAAACTATCACGAGTTTGTTAAGACAATTATGGTCTAAAGTGATCAAACAAATGTAATATCGACCCTACACATCTTTATATAAATGATTGTTGAACAGAACAAAAATAGTGACGACTAAGAACATAAAACTGTTTAGCCAAGATTGAAGAACACAAAACCTTGGAATGATGATAGGTGGAAAACCATAGAACGATGATCAGGATCGCAAACAGAATAAGTGACAATCAAACAATGTTCAGAAAAATCTATTGTGTGATTCTGCCTTTACAATAGGCATTTAGAACACCTGATTTAGGTTTAAACTTGAGTCTTAGCCGGCTGGGACGGTTGTCATGGTTCCAGACCAGATCATATATGATTGGTCCTACATACCCTCACTGGTAATTTAAACATTCACATATAAACTTGTACAAAGATCTTTTAGGTAATCAAAGTAAGGATTCTATCAGTTGACAATTCAAAGAATGACATGAGTGACGATATAATGGCGAGTATCACTCACACGAAAGCTACAGATTGCTCAGGATTTGATATAAAAAGCTGGAGCCTACTAGAGAATACGGTTTCGGGTGAGGGTCAGGTATTATCTACTCCCATGCCCGAGATTTTTTTTTAAGCCTAATCTCATACCTTGTTCCATACCAGAATACCGGGTTAAAGTTTTTTTTGTCATCCCTAGTCACAAGCAGTCATTTCAGCAAAGTGTAGATCCTCCTCATAAGCAAGATATAAATGATTAAACAAAAGTATACAAATGCTCCATGGTGGATTAACAAAGCTTCCATTCACAACAATGGTGAATAGATCATTCTTTTGAGCATGGGAATGCTGCAAAACTAGTTTATGGACATAAAACACAATATTGTCTGCTTTGAAAAGTATCAAAATCTTGATTCTGCACTAAACCTGACGGCCTCCACAAACATCAGCAAATGATTATAGAAGAAAGGGGCTTCTTGTTGCTTTTTTGATACGGACAGGCTTGTCTACACTCTGCTAAACATATGAAGAGTTAGGATTCAAGTTAGATCTGTGTAAATACAGTACTGATAGATAACATTAACTTTTTTCCACCAAAAGAGAACATAGCACAAATAATCATGAAAAGAAAACATTTTCAAGCGATTTTAATATGGTTCAGGTGAAAATTAGACATCTCAACTGCATTTGTTGTTTATCATACTGAGAAATGTCACATACAAATGATATAATTTCATAGAAAAAATTTCTTCTAAAAAAGAGAAGAAATCCCTCTGTCCTATAAAAGTTGCAACTTGCAACCTTTTGTCCGTTCCTTTTGTGGGATGTATATGAGAACTACAATAACTGTTTTTTTGAAAGATTCATGTAGATGTTCAATATTTTCCCATTATGTGGTTATATATGATTCTTAATATCTATTATAGCATTAATTTTAATGACATAATATTACATATGGCATATGCAATAAACATCACCACAACGAATCTTCATTCAAATTTTAAAACCTAATATATATGCATCCTAAACAAAGGTAGTTCACAGTCTAATAACCATCCATACTAACAAATATAACACCCAAATAATCTCAAAAGTCTCCAAGGGGACATCATGGTGGTAAATAAGGTGCCCCACAACCAAAAGGTTGTGGATTCGAATTTCGCAGTGTGCAAGTTGTGATGTTTATATTAGAAAATCTAGGAATTGTAGTTCAAAAAAGAATAATCCCAAAATCATGATTAAGAGAAGCCCAACACTAATTTGAGCACAAAATTCATGAAATCCTATCAGCATTCATTAATCAGTGATCATCAACTAATAACCAGGTTACAAACTTAGAAACACATAGCTTTTCGTTAGCAAGAATCAATGACTTCAAACAACATGTGAATTTGTAAAACCTAAATGAAAGATGAAACCATAGAAATTGATATCTTTTGTCCAAATTTCAAAGTGAATTACTCATTTCAGTTAGTTGTAACTTTGTATTATCTTCTCTTTCAGCAAACTAGCAAATTGTATAGTATTTTGGCAATAGAAATCCAAACAAAACTACTTGCAGAACATATTAGGGTTACTAGATAAACCTTGAAGACCCAGCATTCATGTTGCGATGGAGTATCCGACCCGTCCCTGAATCCTCACTCGACCCGATTAGCTCCTTTAAACCCGAATTCACATTCTTATCTTCCTTATCCTCATCACCATCCTCTTTTGCTACTTCATCCTGCTTCATCTTCCCAGATACAACTCTCAATCTCTCAAAATAATTCCCATAAATATACTCCGGATTATACCCATTCTCATCATCAAACAACATAATATGACCATGCCATTCCCAGACCCGATACTCCGACCCGGGCTCCATGTGATACCCGACACAAATATGGTGCTCACCTATCGTCACCGCCTGACCCGAATTAGGTTTTAGGGTTTCCTCCGTGTTCCCACCGAGAATAATTTTAATCACCTCTTTTTCCAGCTTCGATTCCTCTTTCGCGAGCTGAGTTTTGCTGCTCCTGTTGTTTTCGTCATCATCCTGATCATCTTCCGTATCTGAGATGTTGTTGATGGTGTCCAAAAGGAGGTCTTCTAGGGTTTGATTGAAGAGCGGTGATAACTGCGGTTGGAGAGGGTTTTGGGGGCGGATTTGGAGCCTGCCCATTAGGGTTTGGAGAAGGAGGTTATCGAAGTTTGATGGATTCGTGTAGGAGCTCATGTTGAATGAATTTGGGGGTTTAATTTGGTGTATGAGATAGCTGATTAGGGTTTTTGAAAAGGTGGAGAAAGGGGAGAATGAAATGGGGGAATGAGAGGGTTTATCAGGTTTATGCAGATTGACGCTGAGATAGAATCTTTGGCAACAAACTTCTTGAAATTTACATAAATAGTCCCTGAATTGTTCTTTCATGTGCAATTCTTGTTACCTGAAATTTTAGTTGGCCATGAGTTAAAACTTAAAGAGTAAACTTCTATTTTAGTCCTTGACGTTTGCTATTTTAATCGATTTTAGTCCAAAGTTTTTAAATTTTCCAATTTAGTGCCTCACATTTCGTTTTATAATCAATTTTGGTCTAAGTATTAGTTTCCTTTTAAAATAATCTCTTAGTTGACTTTGTTTGACCCCACCTTAAGGGTATATAAGTCCATTTGGAGGCTTTTTAGTTTTTAAAGAGATATTAGGCTAAAAGTTATAAAAAGTTAAGGTAAATGGACAAATATACCCTTAAGGTATGGTCAAGCAAAGTCAACTAAGAGATTATTTTAAAAGTAAACTAATAATTGGACCAAAATCAATTATAAAATAAAATGTGAGGCACCAAATTGGAAATTTTGAAAAGGTTGGACTAAAATCGATTAAAATAGCAAACGTCAAGGACTAAAATAGAAGTTTACTCAAACTTAAAACTTATTAGGAGATCTTACTTATTTCTTATTTGGTCTTTTAGACTTTTACCAAGCATATACTTGGAAAAGATGATCATGTTTCGATTATCCGGGATTACATTTAGGGGCTATTTGATGAAGACGTGACCTTATACCGGTATATAAGTGCTCATTCGAAGAAAGACTAAGCATAGTGACGTCGCTTCAGAATATTATATCTTATTATTTCGATAAGCGTGTTCTTATGACGAAGCTTCATGTTCATAGTCATAAGTGTATGAATTCCATAGCATAATATCCTACTAACGAATAAACAATGTTTTGAGAAGAAAGTATATAAGCATTTAATACGATGTGACTTTACTTATAGCACATTAAATACATAAATATTATATATTATTTATGAATGATATAAATGAACTCCTAGATGGAAGAGTCTTTGACCCTACAAAAGTGATACGTATTTTAATTATTATTGTAAGTAGAAGGTTTGACAAACAAAATCCTTTAATTGAACATTTTAACATAGGTAAGAAAAAGATGAATAGATGATGTTCATGTGTTGGTTGTTGTTTCATTTACTCTAGAAAAAGGTCTAATAAAAAGAGGCCTCAACGATGGTACCTCTTGTAATCAAAGGGTAGTTTATCTTTTATTATTAAATGACAAATCAAATTTTAATAATTTAAACTATAGAATATTAGCTGATAATAATACGTATTAATAATTTGTTAGTGACAGTCTCAACTTTAATTTTTTTTTCGTCATGAGCAATCTCACTCTAAGAAAAAAATATATATATGTTTGTTTCTCACGAGTTAACCAGAACATAAAAGGTGGGAATGAGCATCCAAACCAATTAGTTTTTAAACCCAGATCAATTTCATCAAATTTCACCATTTTCAAACCCAGATCAATTTCATTAACCAATTTAATTTATTTCTATGACATGATGATGATTAAAACAACAATTTTTAAATCGAGTCTTTTCCCCCAAAACACTCACTCATTTCTTGATTTAGTTAGCATACTCAACATCAATTAAATCTAACTAATTGTATATATCATTTGTGATATGTTTACTCCTCTAGACGCCATTTAAACCCCCAATTTTCAGAATTCACAAATTTGAGGGTCATTTGCCATAGATTTGAGATGGTTATTCCTTCTTCTTTCACGGTCGTAGGCACACTCATACGAGATTATATCAGGCTAAGGTTGTTGATATATAGCACAAACGAACATTTCAGATACTATATTACGGATTATTATATTCAAGATACATAACTGAAAAATCAGGATGTTACACTATGCTCTTGCCTTTAAAATAACACACTTGAACAACACAAAAAAGAATCATATAGGTGAAATAAAAATAAAAATATATGATCAAACCAACCCAAAAGACTACCAAAAGTGGTTTCATCATATTTCAAACTGCAAAATAGCATATTTCCTTACACTTTGCCATTATATCAAACGAAAAACTAGAATATATGCAACCAAACCCGAATTCTTTAGTACCATGAACTCATGTTTGTCGTCATCATCTTCATCATCAGATAGCAATGAGAAGATCACACCACACATGAATATGTGCAGGTATGACCGAAATATAGAATCTGCAAAAATTTATATGAAAACATCTTCTGTTATATATGGACCAAACATCCTTCTCTTCATCTCCTCAAAACCTCCACAATGTAGTCCGCATAAAGGTCCCTGCAAGTTACACAACAGGGTCAAACTCACATACATTTTGCACATGAATTGTAGGAAATTAGTTGAAAAAATCATTTTTCACTTAACTTCATTTTTTTAACAACACCTTGAATTATTCTAGGATAATCCCAGCAACAGGGTTTAAATAGCAACCCCCACCCTTTCACTGACTTTAGATATGGACAACTACTTTTAGGTATGAGATACATCATTAATAAGTTACGGACTTACGGGTTTGTGTTCTCACTGATAAGAGCTTGACAACAAGCTAAGATGTGCTCAAAATGAAGCTAAGGTGAATCTAGAGTAGGGGTGCAAATGAGCTTAGTGGCTGGTGTGCTACTTTACTTAAGATCAACTCGCCAAAAACTAGAATCCAGCCAAAAGCTTAAACAGGATCAGTACCAAGCGCGAGTCTAGAGCTCACTAATAAACAAGCTCGAACCCGGACTTCACATATCATGATATCAAGCTTTACTAGGCTCATGAGCCAATCAAGCCTATCATTTGTACAAATTTTTATTTAATATATTACGAATATATTTACACAATTGTTATTATGTATAAAATTATGTTAAAATAGCTAAATAGTACGTGTTATAAAAAAATACAATTATATAAATAATTTAAATGTATACATAAGTCAAACTCGAGCTTAAAAAACTACCCAAGCTGAACTCGAGCTTTAGATATAGAGTTCAAAATGAGCTAATTCCAAGTTTGAAAAACTACTTATGCGGAAAACTCGAGCTTATATAGAGTTCAAAATGAGGTGATCTTAACCTTGAAAAACTACTTATGTGGCAAACTCCAACTTTAAAAATACAGCTCAAAACAAGCTGAGCTTCAACTCCTTTTTAAGTTAAACGAGATGAGCCAAGCTGAAGCTTAGGCGAGCTCAGGCTTTGCCGGGCCTTTTTACACCCCCAATATTGGCTACTAACAAATAAAAGGTGCTTTTAAATTGAAACTAAAAAAAATTGGTAAATATATTGCATCTATTTTAGGACATCCATTTAAGAAAGTGTTTGCCTTTATTTTGGGATGGAAGAATTTTTTTTTTTCAGTATTTTTAAACGGCAATATGATTTTATAAGCTCACAACGAAGCAAGAAAAAAGAACAAAAGTACATGGTTAGGAGTGGGTTCACCATCCAGTTGTTCCAGTTCACTACATTTTTCTTATTTCTAGTACTATACCAAGTAAACGAATTGTAAACAATCAAATAAAAAACGCTACCGCTTTTTGGAATCTTACTTATATAGCATGAGAAGAATAATTAAAATATCATAGTGAGTGGATAATGTATAAATAAATGGTAATATGAACCAAATGAAGTATGTTAAGACTCTACTTACATGGAATGCTTTACCACCTCAATAGCCTCAGCAGCTGGTAAGAAATCATTGACAGCAACCTCTTTGTTCTCATTCTTCTTGTCTAATTAGTAGTCAAGACAGACAAGACTGAGTCTGTTAATGTTGTCATTAATACACATAGATACAGTTCAAAAGACTTACAAAACAGGTTCATGTTCAAACGGGTCATATTTGTTAAAAAATAAATACAATAATTAACGTGTTAATGATGATTCCGAAAAAAAAAAATTGTCATAGTAATAATTGAAGTTTTAATCTTAATCTTTAAAATGATTAAAGAGATCTTATGCGATAAAAACACACTTTGGGTGACTTAAAGCCAGTTCGACCCATTCGGCCATTCCCCATTTAGCTGGATTCTTATTAACTCGGTTGAGAGTAAACACCATCCAAGTCAACTCATTCATAAATAGGTCCAAATAGCCATATCTAAACTACTACATGTAAGACTTAAAAAGCTGGGCTTTGAAAGATTACAGTCTTCAAAGAAGCGGCGAATCTCAGCCAAGCGATGTGGTGGGAGCTCTTTGATGTCATTGTAGTGTCTATACTCAGGATCATCAGCACAGACTGCAATTATCTTATCATCCTTTTCTCCCTGATTTGTCAACCACATCGGGAATATTTAATGATTAACAAAAAAATGGACATATTTGTGATTTCTAGGCAATATAACTTAATACCTGATCAATCATGGGCATGACTCCAATTGCTTTTGCACGAAGAAAACAACCTGGCAGGATTGGTTCCTGCAATGTAGGTGTTCTCAAAAGATCACAATAAGTTAAAAACATTTCCATTTAATACAAGAGTTTCAACCCATACAATGGTTGTTGACAAATAAATTATAAAGATAAATTGGCACACCTGCATGATAACCAAGACATCAAGTGGGTCATTGTCCTCACAAAGAGTACGTGGTAGAAAGCCATAGTTGTGAGGGTACACGACCGATGAATACAGGATACGATCCACCTAGGAAAAGTACATATGAAATTAATACTTGAACCAATATAATCTAACTTGTTACACCTATTATCATCCTCATATTTACCTTAATAAGTCCTGTGCTTTTGTCAAGTTCATACTTTACCTTGCTCCCCTTGCTAATCTCAATCACCTGCATAAAACAAACAGACTTTACGATAAATCCTTTGTATGAACGCACACACACATTTGTATACGTAAGTATGTTATTTGGGTTAATTGGATTTTGATTTATATATATACCATGTACTTACACAGTTGAATATGGTTGGTGCTCCTGGTCCTGCATCAGATCATTACAAAATCCAAACGATTGAATGTTATTAGATTATTAACATAGGAACATTTTTTTTTTGAACTAAAAATAGGAATTATTAGATGAAATACCTATCTCAAGATCATGCCAAGGATGGGAAGAATCTGATCTCGTCATGGATGAAAGTAATTTTTCATTAAGAGGTGGATGTGAATGATGATCAGAGCTACCGGAAGGTTTGTTTGGTGTCTCAGTTGGTGGTGTCATTTTCCCAATCTACTCATTTAACCATGTAAAATGTGAGAGACTCAGAATAATAAAATAAACAAGAATTAACACCGAAAGAAGAAGATTACTACAAGATGCTGACAGCAGTACGGTATCAGATTGTACAATAAAAATGTAAACAGATAAAAATTACCATAAAAAACATACATAATGACCCAAGATCTATGGTATGAGAAGAAGCAAAGCCAATAGAAAAACACTTATCGGGTGCAATAAAACAAAGTTGCACAGGCACCACATATTACAGATATACAAAATAGCATATACACAAACTGTTTCATGTAATACGTCCATAATGACAGCGATCTGATATTTCCAAAACTGTTTGCGATTAACATCTATCAAATTCCTCAGAATAGTGTTTGAGACATTCATGAATTACATGAACAGAACAATAAGATATTAAGATGTTTAATCACTCTCTCAAATATCTCCAGTAAACTAGTGAAAATTTCTACACATAACACATGTTCCAGAACTCATGAAACTAATGACAAAAATCAGGGAAAAAAAATCCTAAAACAATACTAAAACCAAATGAATCATCTTCAGAATTTGAAAACTTAAAACATCAAACACAAACAACCCATGACCATGAAGCATACGCCTTTGTGCATTCACACAAGTATACAGCCTCAGAAGCCACTTATGCGAAAGGCAAGAAGGTTAATTTTAGGTTGCATTTTTCCAAATCAGAATTGCAATTATTATTTCACTTTTTACATACCATCAGAAAAACACTTAAAATAGTTAGTAATTCTAAGAGTCAAGAGCGTATCGTCTTCAACATTTGTCTAATCGAGAGCTCTGGTAATGAAGATCTCTCTCTCTCTCTCTCTCTCTCTCTCACACACACACATGCATATAAACTACAGGAAAACTAACATTTCATATCAAAACCTAAACAAATTCCATCAGAATCAGGGAAAAACAATTCAAATCGTATAATGCGAAGTAATGCGTGCGTAGAAGTTGAAAACAACAACAAATCTACCATATTCGAACTTCGGAAATTAACAAAATGCAAGTTAGCGAATCACAAACCTAAATTGATATGTGAAACAGATTCAGAGAAAATGAACAGCAGATCTAGATATTTAACAACAACGAAACAGAGAGCGTACGATTCAAGCCAAATATGTGAAAACGCATACATGGATTACTATGCAACTTTAGAGAGAGAGATAGAGAGAGACGTACATTGTAGAGAGAGAAAGTAGTGGGCACAAGGCGGAAGCTTCACGCAGTTGTTGTTCCCGCTAACATTTAAAGCAAACGGAAAGAAAGTTTATGCGTTACGCGTTTCAACGATCGGACCTTTTCATTCATAACGAAGATGTTATTTTCCAGGTCAGTATACAAGTATTGATGTGTAAGGTACAAGTCGTGATGCGTTGGTTGTAATGATTTAGGTGTTTGTAATCTCGAAAAAGAGGGTTCACCGGTGGTTGGGGTCACCACTTCTACCGGGCCAAATAAAATACGATGACAAACGAACTTCTTTTACTTTGGTAGAAGGATGAACGGTCTAGGTGACCACGTGAGGGCGAGGGTGCCTTTCTATTATAAGCGTTTTTTATGGAGATCTTTGGCATGCTGGAGGTGGTAAGACTTTATGGAGATCTTGAGTTCTATTAGAAGCGTTTTTTTATGATTTAAAATGTTAGGTTATGAGTAATTAGAGTTAGTCATTCAAAAAAAAAACATGAGGGCGATGCAACATCCATCTGACCATCGATCAGTAATCTCCAAAACTGTTGCTCATGTTAGATGATGTGTAATGTGCCATTGGGGTTGTAGCCCAATGTTAAGAGACAAAGTCTCTTTGGTGGAGACCATGGTTCAAATCTTGGTATTTGTGAAAAAATATGAGAAATAAAAAAATTGCCGTTCAAAAAATAAATGATGTGTAATGTGCATTGTGCGTCAACAGTCAACACCACCACATAACCCTTGTCGGTTCTCTGTGAAATACTCGTTTGGCCGAGGGCTTCCAAACACATCGTAAGCTACATTTATCTCCCCAAACACCACCACTAGAGGCACATGGGTAAAAAAAAATGCAAGTGGTGTTTTCCTCGTAGTGCTTTCATCTCAAACCAATCAAATAATTCCATATCCTTCTCTCCTTTTTAAATAAAAATCTGGATTTACACAGCCATCATTCACACTATCACTCACTACACACTTTGAGAGGTTTTATTACGAGTAAATTACACAGAAGGTCCTTTATGTTTTACACATATTTCATACTTATACCTCTCCTAATTTTTACGAAGGATCTAATCCTGAAGATGATAGAACCAAATTCATTCTTAAATGGGTCACACTTCGACCTCATGCGGGTGAAGGCCATGCTTATAATGTGGGGACCAAGATAAATAAACGGCTACATCACGCGTCACGTGTTTGTAACATATGCCTTTGTGTCTAATCAGAATGCAACATGATAAGAGCGTGACTCCTTTCAGAAGGTTCATGTGCGTTGTTTCACGCGGCTGACGTCAACAACGAATAACGAAACTCTAATCCTCGTGCAACTATAAATAAAAGGTTTTGTGGTATTTATTTTTCAAATGCTCTCACCCATACTCTTTCCCTCTGAACTCTTCTAGATTTCAAATCTCTGATAAGATATTTATTCTTACGCCGAATGGTTGTTACAGGGATAATTCCCTCTCTGTAACCCCATAACGCAATATTACATGTGTAGATCTGATCTTGTGAACCCGTTTGCTTCGACTCCATCTCCAGTGAAGTTCATATCAGACCTTGGTGGACTGGGGTCAAAGAATATCTTAGGCACTTGAATCCAGTTATCCTAACCCAATTAATTTGCATATTTATACAATGTCCTTTGTCGGGTTGGAAGCGTTATTTATTACCAAACTAATCTTCTGAATACATCTATATTTATAGGTATATCTCTCCTAATTTTGATAAATAAATAAAAGATTCTATCCTTTAAGTTTACACGTTTTACATGTTTTGTAAGTTTTCTTCATCTTTACTAATAACACCAGATGTCCAATAAACTTCATAATTTGACCAAATTTTGTTAGTTACATCAAAAAACACTAAGTATAACTTTTATATAATATAAATGACACCCAATATAAGGTTTTTCAGAGCAAAAGACACTTAATAAAACTTTACAAAGTTTTAAAAACATTCTTATTAGCTTAAAAAATCATCAAAAATCAAAATTTACAATTACTCTAAATAAAATAAAAATAAAATCACACCCAACGGCCGCCCGGTGGTGAATGCTGAGGTGTCAAGCCGCTTCACATCGTTCTCTTCTCTCTCTCTATCTCATGTTTTCAGATCTCTTTCTCTCTTCTCTCTGATCTGGTAAACCGTTACATACGAATCTCCATCTGCAACTCTAAACGTATATATTCACACACATATGCATAATCCACATCTATATGAATGTAAATTTTTCGTCGACTAATGATTTTCAATTTTGTTTTCTATTTCCCTCCAATTTCGCGTACTCAGAGGAAGAAGATTGGAAGTTACCAGCTCGCTTGGGGTTTTTTTCTCGCCCGATCTGATTAATTAAGCCGATCGATATGGCCGCTCCACCAGTTAGAGCTCGAGCGGATTACGATTACCTCATCAAGCTCCTTCTGATCGGCGATAGTGGTACGTAAATCTCGAATCCACGAATAGCTATGTGTGTGTGTGATTACCTGGTAATGTTGAAGAAATTTGTGCGGGTTCTGTTAGCGAGATCTGTCAGTTTCTTTTCCTTCGAATCTGTTTGTGATGGCATCGGAAAAGAGGGGGAATGATCATTGTGATTCTGATTTTGTAATCTAGTGATGTATTTTGTGATTAGGGTTAATTTTATGGAATAATCTCGTAAAACTGCGGAAACTGATAATCCGTTTGGTTTTGAGGCAGTTTTCTTAAGTTTTTTCGGTAGTTAGGTTTAGGAATTTTCAAACAATACCAAACGGTTTAATTTTCGGCATATACAATTTTCGGCATATACTTGAAACCGATCAGGAAAACCGAACCTGATCCTATTATTTTAGGCTGTATGACTTTCTTCATTTACTTAAACAGTACACATGATTAGGCTTTGATTAAAATACATGGAGTGTATTTTAAGTAAAAAATGTTGGAACTTGGAACATTATACCTTCTTTATTTTGATCTATTTAATGCATTTTGTATTATAAAGGTCCAATAAGCTTAAAGCCATGGAACCAAACAGTTTGATCTGTATAATATTCAACAGTGTTTGGTTTTGGTTTACAATGTTCACGAACCATTACTTATGGTTTTGTTCACGGCTTGACTTAAAAACCATCAAAACATACTGTGAATATCCCTAATGTCATCATTGTTAGTGGAAGGGAAAGATTGTTTGTTGCATTGTGCTGGTAATATAGATGATCAGATCATATATTCTTCTGTTTACCCTTTAGATTACATTATTTTGCTACAATATCACAGCTTTCTGATGTCTTTTTTAGATTCAAAACATGCTCGAAATATTCCTGCCTTTTTGTAGCTGGAGGCACTACATTTTAAAATGTGGATATAATTTTCTATCGCTCAGACTTTTATGTTTATATTTTGGTCCCTCCTGCAGGTGTTGGTAAGAGTTGTCTTCTTTTGCGCTTCTCAGATGGTTCGTTCACCACTAGTTTCATTACGACAATAGGGTTCGTATGTTTACATATTCTGCTGTCTTTATACTTGCAAAGAAACTAGTCTATAAATTTTCTCAGGGTATACTGATAATCTATACTTTGGTCTTCACTTATATAGTATTGATTTTAAGATAAGGACCATTGAGCTTGATGGAAAACGAATCAAACTGCAAATCTGGGATACTGCTGGTCAGGAGCGATTCAGGACAATCACAACTGGTAAGTGTTTAAAAGAATTTTCTGCTTTGTATTATCGGTATAATCTTATTGACGTCTAATGTCATGAAGTGCTGTACATTTAGTTCAGAAACGTCATAACACATTCAAAGTACGTGGTTTGATATATTATCAGTAACCTCCTTATGAAAATGAGTATATGCGAGATTAGGTGAGTGATATTTTTTGAGCTGTTAGCCCTTGGATTTCTTATTGAAATGCTCCACATTTTTAAAGCGATTCTTATGTTACTTTTTTCATATCTTCATTTTTATTGTAACTGTGAGAACCTGTGTTAGTGGAAACTCACAAACCTCCCAATACCCTGCTAACCAACTGGATAGGGTAAAACACTGGTTTCACAGGGGGCAGGGGGTGGCCTTCAAGGGGGTTAAAGGCAGAAAATCTTATTCAATTCTAGAGGTACTTAAGCGCTTACCAATGCACACCCCCTTGAAGGTTTTATATCTTCATTTAGTTACTATAGTTTATGGAAGTAGGTTAGAAACTCTGTACTCCCATGGAGGACCCAGTTTCCTAACCTAGAACACTATTACGATGATCTTTTTGGGTATGCACCATGATAGTATTTCTTTTTAAACTACAAACATTTTTTTATCTATGCACATGAAATAAGCTAGGTCTACCTCCGTGTAGCTCTCTTGTAACTAGATCAAGTGCTACTCTTAAAATCATGTGTTTTTACTCATCTTGATGTTGTGCAGCATATTATCGTGGAGCCATGGGTATTCTGTTGGTGTATGATGTAACCGATGAATCATCCTTCAATAGTAATTTCTTATCCCTCTTTAGTTGGTTATTTTCCTTATCTTTTCTCCTTCACTGGCTAAAAGAAAATACCACGTCTTAGTTTCTACTTTGTCTTGACTTTTTTTCTGGTAAACGTGAGACCTATTACCAAAAAATTCATGGGATACTACATTACCCTGTGTCCCTGTTAACCGATGGGATCGGGTAAAATGCACAGCTTGCGCTGGGCAGCAAGCCTTCAAGGGGGTTAAAGGCTGAACACCAGTGGAGCTTGATTCAAGCTGAGACAGCTTGCACTCCATCACCCCCTTGAAGGTTTATTTTGTCTTGATTTATCATACCCACAACATGTATCTTTAGAAAAAGAAAAAAAAAACAGATTACATTACAAGCAAAATAGATTTTCTCTATGTATTAATCTTCAACTAGCATCTTGCTGGTTTTGGCTTCTTAATAAAATTGCTGATGTTAAAAAAAATGTCTTTAGAACCCTACTTTCCTTTGGGTAATTCATTATTATTTTATGTTCTAGACCATCCTCCAACTAAATTTAATTTTATGATTCATATGTTTAGATATAAAGAATTGGATTCGTAATATAGAACAACACGCATCTGATAATGTAAACAAGATACTGGTTGGAAACAAGGCTGACATGGACGAAAGCAAAAGGGTCTGCACTCTCTCTAGATTTTTTATTTATGCTTTATTTATACACCCATGCTGACTTGGCAAAATCATACTGTCTAGGCTGTTCCTACGTCAAAGGGTCAAGCACTTGCTGATGAATATGGGATCAAATTCTTTGAAACTGTAAGTCAAACTTCTAGGGCTAGTCAAACTCCATTAGTACATGCTTAAATTGCTACTTACATTAACATTCAAACAGAGTGCAAAAACAAATTTGAATGTGGAAGAGGTCTTCTTCTCGATAGGTAGAGACATAAAACAAAGACTTGCTGACACTGACACAAAGGCTGAGGTATGCCCATATACCATTTTCTTCATTTTTTTTATCAATCGCTAAAAAATATGAGCTATATGTAAACCTGAAATCTTTTTCGGGGTTGTATACTTCTGTTTAATATCAAACCGGTAGCCATAACTTGGTCAAATTAAAAAATAGCTAAAAAGGGAATGTGTCGAATTGTTCAAAAGGGTTGAAAACAGCAAAAAGTTCATTTCGCTGGTCAACCTAACCCAAGCCTGTCTGCTTGAACCCACACCAAAATGGCTTGTGTCAACCGAACCAGTTTTCACCCATTGTTCAGCCCTTCCGAAATGGTCATCTTGCCATATGTAGTTCTTGCTTATTTGGTGTTTTACCATTTTGGTGTTTCTAATTGCAGCCTCAGACAATTAAGATTAACCAACCAGACCAGACTGCTGGAGGTTCACAAGCTGCTCAGAAATCTGCATGCTGTGGATAAAAAAAAGATTAGTTGCATTGAAGGACATGACATCCACCGGGTAGTTATGACACCATTAAGGTTTTCTTGTATTTTCTCATTATTTTAAGTTTGGTTTACAAAGTTGTGTTTCTAAAGTTGTTCCCATTACGCGAAATCAATTTATATATCTTTCTTGTTTTCTCGTTTCCTCTCCATCTCCTCGGATGGAGGAAAAGTTCTGTTTTTCCGAGGAGACCCTGTCAATAGCTTATGCTATTAGTGAGCTTAGCTTTTACTGGGTACATATGTTTGCTTTGTTTGTCTTCTTATCACTTAACATATGGACATATAAAGAAAGTGGTCTTTGACTGTTTAATCCATTGGGAACATAATGAAAGAAACAGTAGGTGGGAAATAAGATGGTCAATGTTACTATCTATAGTTGTGGGATACGAAGATGTAGACATCAATTTTGAAATAATGCAGAAGGATAAAGTCTGTAAGGGAAGGCTTTCTTCTTGATGCTCAGTTTGTAATTGTTTTAAGTAACAATTAGACTCCTAAATATTATTTAATTTTTTTACAATGTCTAGATTTTACAAGATAAAATCAACACATCCTGCACTATGCATGACTTAACTTCTTACCTTTTAGTTGGGACACCTTACTTATCACCACTTCACCAGGTCCAACAGGATGACCCTTTAGCCAGGCGGGTAACGAAGGGCTAGGGACTTGAACTTAGTTTTGCTTTGGGTATCTCAGAGGTGATTTAAGTAATGATCTTATCTTATGAATGATATTCAGATGGTTTTATGCATTAGAGTTTAGGCAAAAAAAAAAAAACAAAAAAAAAAAATGCCGATTATTGAACTAGAATACAACACATTTACACCGCAAAAAACATTTCAACATTGTTCAATACAAGAAATCTAATAAAAAAATATTCAATTATATTGCGACTAAGATCAAGAAAAAACAAGAACTTAAATATATTTAAAATGTTTTACGTTATGTCATTTTCTTATTAACAATTCTTAACATAGTTGTGCTTACAAGCTAACACGATTACTTAAGCACATTACATTTGTCATAAACAGATTCATCAAAATGAGTCGGCTTAAACAAATTTCTAACAATGTTACTAATATACTGACCCATTTAAGACGCATATATGTTTAACCTAATCGCTTTTCTCTTCATTTCAAGCCATTGTGTCATAAAACTAAACAGTTGTGACAAAAACAATTTCAAAAAACTTTCAATTATCTTACAGTTATAAGTTTATGTACTTTAAACGATTTAGCCTCTCATCTATTAATATGGATTGAATTTGTAAGGATTTGGACAAAGTTATAAATACCTTTTTAGTGAAGACGATGGTCATGAACCCTAGTATTTGATAAACAGACTATAAATCCATGGTGATAACCAAAATAGTTAAGAATATAGAGATAATAAAGCTAGGAATTCACAACAGAAATAAACATCAACAATCCAATCTTCCATTCAATATATTCAATAAGTAGCAAACCATCAAAACAGTCATGATCTAGATGCTAACGCTACAAATCAAACCCTAAGCCCTCTCACCACGGATCCGGCGAGCAAGCTGCATATCCTTCGGCATGATCGTAACTCTTTTAGCATGAATCGCACAGAGATTCGTGTCTTCAAACAGTCCAACAAGGTACGCTTCAGAAGCCTCCTGAAGAGCAGCCACCGCAGAGCTCTGGAAACGCAGATCTGTTTTGAAATCCTGAGCGATTTCTCTCACGAGCCTCTGGAACGGAAGCTTCCTGATCAAAAGCTCGGTGCTCTTCTGGTACTTACGGATCTCTCTCAGTGCGACGGTTCCTGGACGGAATCTGTGCGGCTTCTTCACGCCGCCGGTGGCCGGAGCCGACTTCCTGGCGGCTTTGGTGGCCAGCTGCTTCCTTGGAGCTTTTCCTCCGGTGGATTTCCTTGCTGTTTGCTTAGTACGAGCCATGATTGTATCACTGAAGGATTAAAGGTAAGAAATTATTTGCGATGATTGTGAATTGGTGATTTTTGATTTTAGGTTTCTGGGGATTTATATAAAGAGGAGATTTGGGGGAATTGGCGGTAGAGGTTTGGAATTTCGAATTGATTTTGGGGTTTCGCTTGGATTGCAATCCGTGTGCAATGCATTATAACCAATCACACATGGTGTTATAAAAGGGGCGAAATGTGGGCCGTCGGATGGAGGTTTTCGTTCTGTGGTTTTGAATAAAAATATATTTAAATAACTTTTTTTTGCTGGTTGAAATAGTAATTTTATTTTATACAAGTATATTAAAAAAAAAAAAAAACTATGCTTAATGCAAATTACTACAAATCTAAATAATAAAACAGTTCTAAAAAAAACTAAGGATGGTTAAAAACCGTAAATCTGAATTCAAATTTTGTTTGGTTTGAATTTTTGGTTTTTCAAGTTCGTTATGATTTTTTTATGTTCTCTAGGTGGAGAGTGGCGATATGGATATGTTCACACTATATGATAAGATGCGAGTTAAAACCGTTAAAGGCTGAAAACTAGTAGAAATAGGATTCGGGCTGAGACATCTACTATGAACTCAAACGCAAGCCACACTCTGCCACCCCTTGAAGGTTGACTTAGTCTAGATTTATCATATCCACAACATGTATCTTTAGGACCCTACTTTCATTTGGGTCATTCATTTCTAGGTAGGTTATCTGTTCTTGACCATTCCTCCAACTGATCTTATGCAATATTATGCATAAGGAATTGGATTTATAACATAGAACAATCATGCATGTGATAATGTAAATAAGATACTGATCAGGAACAATGCTGAAATGGGAATTACTAAGATAAAAACCAGACTAAAGAAAACAAAGCTGGGAATTACTACTTAAACTCCCCAACAAGGAACTGCCTTAATAGTAGGACAGTTTTCTCCTATTGGATCCACTTATACTACCCAGCAGAAACCAGGGGGACCCGATCCACATTGACTCATTAGGTTTGAATCAGAATGTGAAGAGGTAACAGATGTAAAAAGCATCCTTTTCTTGTTGCGTTTAATAACAAGCCACCAAACGGGTAAACCATAGCTTGGTCAAATAAAAAAATGAACTAAAAGGGGAACGGGTCAAATGGATTGAAACTTGAAAACGTCCAAACGTTTATTCTGCTGGTTAACCTAATCAAACTCAACCCAGACAAAAACAGCTTGTTTCAACCAAATCATTTTTCACGCATTGCTCGGCCAGCCTAACATGGGACATGTCGAATCTGTAGTTCTTGCTTATCTGTAAACTGAACAAGTTCCTCATGAATCAGTCCCAGTTTAAAACAAGTTTTTTTAACCAAAGAACACCTCTGTCTGTGACCCAAGTAAAATTATCCAAAGAACAAAAACACTAACAGATTTCACTTCATATGGAATCATGGAGAGGACTTTTCATAAATTGACAAACCTAAGAACATATAAACACTTTTAGTAACTTCAAATCAACTACAACAATTACAGGTTTACACAATCTTCTATCTAGTATCTCATGAGTAAAAGTGGCTTGAAACTGAGAGCAGATCCATAAATTTAAGGCAGCTTCAATGTGTTCGTTTGATGAAGCATAATTGTTCTTAATTAGAAATGACAGCTTGAAAATTTGCGTTATAGATGAAGTTTTGATACCTAAAACAGTAAAATTTGATGAATTCACGATGATAAATGGAACAAAATCAAAGATTACAGACAACCAAACTGTAAATTCATAGCAGAAATGCACATTAACAAGATCATCATTCTGGACCAAATCCAAAAGGTGATTCAATATATTCAATTAGTAGCAACAAATCAAAGCATTCATGATCGAGATTCTAACGCCACAAATCAAACCCTAAGCCCTCTCACCACGAATCCGGCGAGCAAGCTGCATATCCTTCGGCATGATAGTAACTCTTTTCGCATGAATCGCACACAGATTCGTGTCTTCAAACAGTCCAACAAGATACGCTTCCGAAGCCTCCTGAAGAGCAGCCACCGCAGAGCTCTGGAAACGCAGATCTGTTTTGAAATCCTGAGCGATTTCTCTCACGAGCCTCTGGAACGGGAGTTTCCTGATCAAAAGCTCGGTGCTCTTCTGGTACTTCCTGATCTCTCTCAGCGCGACGGTTCCTGGCCGGAATCTGTGCGGCTTCTTCACGCCGCCGGTGGCCGGTGCCGACTTCCTGGCGGCTTTGGTGGCGAGCTGCTTCCTCGGAGCCTTTCCTCCGGTGGATTTCCTTGCGGTCTGCTTAGTGCGAGCCATGATTGTATCACAGAAGAAGATGAGAAGTAGGAAATTGAGTGTAGAGATTGTTAAAGGGTGAGTTTTGAAGATAGGTTTTGGGGGAGATATATAAAGTGGAGATTTGGGGAAATCGGCGGTAAAAGTTCGTAGTTTTGAAATTATTTTGGGGTTTCGCCTGGATTGCGAGCCGCGTGAAATGCATATTAACCAATCACGTGTTCTTAAGACAGGGGAAATCTGGGCCGTCGGATGGATGTTCTTCATTCATAGGAGGTTTGAATCGGGATGTTCGGCCACAATGAGTTTTAAGACTATCCACACTAGTGAACCAATCCAACTCAATCTTTCATTAAAAAAATAGTTTCTCTCTCCTTCACCTAAACAATCTAATCTAATTCATTTTCCCACTCACACCAACAATTCAATCTAATCCAACATTTTATTATAAATATATGGTTTATATTTATTTTAATATATTATACAACTTTTTATTTTTGAATAAATAAATTAGTTATAAATAATTAAAAATATTTTTTTAAAGATAGAAAATAAAAATTATTTTACATTACAAACATACTTAATAAAAAGGATAAACTAAATTACAATTTTAGTTACAATTTTAATTATTCCGTTTTTAATAAATTTTATATCAGGGTGTTCATAAAAAAAAACTAAACAAGAATGCGTGTTTAGATTTTTTTAAAAAGGTTAAATATTACAAGTTTTGTAAAATAAACAGAGATTCTATAAAAAATAAATTAGTTTGAGATAAAAAAGAAAACAAAATTGAAAAGCTAGCGTATCATATATTTACACGTGGAAAGGGAGCCAGAATTTGGAGATCACGATCTCGATCGACAGGGAGAAGCGATTGTCACATTTTCAAGATTTTTCCTTTTTTTTTAATCTCTGGTCCCATCAATCTTGGGCAACCGATCACCAGTGCTGATGGTCTAATAGGTAGGTAGGTACACAGGCCACCCACGATCGCTTCCAAACGACCCAAATCTCTCCTTTTTTTCTTCTTTTTTTATTTTATAAGTGTTTTTAATTATTTCATTTTATAAATATTAGAAAGATTTATTCACAATAGCTGACAATAAAGTACTTAAACGAACACAATAGTGAACTAAAATAATAAATTTTGAGACTTACAGTCTTTGTGGGGACGGTCTCGATGGGTTATCTGCAAGTCTTTGTCGGTGTTGGTTCCCCACAGCCCACGGATTTTGATTTTCAAAAGATTTTTTTTTTAAAAAAAACAATGGGTTGTGGGGACCCAACACCGACAAAGACTTGCCGAGAAGTCATCGACACCGTCCCCGCAAAGACTGTGAGTCTCAAAATTTATTATTTTAGGTCACTATTGTATTCGTTTAAGTACTTTATTGTCAGCTATGGTGAATAAATCTTTCTAATATTTATAAAATGTAATCACTAAAAACACTTATAAAACTAAAAAAAAGAGTTTTGGGCCGTTTGGAAGCCCACTAAAAACACGTATGAAACCGGTTTGGGCTTCAAACCGGTTCTCAAACCGGTTTTCAAACCGGTCAAAACCGGTTTTGACCAACCCGGTTCCCAAACCGGTCAAACCGGTTCGGTTGCAGTCGGTTCGGAGGATTTGTGAACAAACCGGTTTTCAAACCGGTTTGGCCCAAACCGGTTTGAAACCGGTTTGGCCCAAACCGGTTTGAAACCGGTTTGTTCACATTGGCCATTAAAATGTTTCTGCCCGTTTTCTAGCCGTTGGTAACGGCTATATAGCCGTTTTTTTACCGTTTGGGGCTTGATTTGAGGCCTAAAAATGGTATATATACCCCCTTTATGTGTTATAAACATTACCCCACTTCCCAATCTCTTAAATTCCAACAAAGATTATCCCTCTTTCACTCAAAAAATGGCCTCTTCAAGTGCTCAAAGCAACGCCGGCGACGACGCGTTCTCGATTGTGAGGATTGTTCCAACAAAGAGGGCTCCGCAATTGTTCGGGCCGCATTACGACTTGGTCGAGTTGAAGAATGGTTTGCAAAAGGCTCGGTGTCATTATTGCGGTTTGCTAATGAAAGGAGATTCGAACTCGAATCTTAAAAACCATTTGGATACTTATTGCAAGAAGAACAAGACTAACCCAAGTGGTGATCAATCTCAACTTGGGGTCGATGGAGGCTTGTGGAATTTTGATCCGGAGATGGTTCGTGAACGAATGGCTAACTTTGTGATTCAAGAAAGTTTACCATTTGATCACTTCGACAACCCGCGCTTGACGGCCTTGATTCAAGAAACACTTCAACCACGTTATCGTCACGTAAGTCGTACAACTCTTAGAAATGATTGTGTTAAAAGATGGAAACAAGCAAAAAAACAATTAGTTCTTGGTTTTGAAAATTTAAATACCGGAGTTAACTTAACTACCGATGTTTGGTCGGCTCCGCATGGTTTACCCGATTCTTACCTTTGCGTAACCGCACATTGGGTTAACCCCGATTCTTGGCAAATGATGAAAAGAACCATTTCTTTTGAAAAATTCGACTATCCTCATGACGGTGATAACTTGTTTGCCATTTTGGATAGTGTAATTCAATTTTATAAACTTGAAAGCAAAATATTTTCAATTTCTTTTGACAACGCTTCGAACAACACAAGTGCGGTTGCAAAACTAAAACTAAAATATGGACCGATTTGTCAAGGTGTCTTTTATCATACTCGTTGTGTCGCACACATCATTAACTTGGTTGTGCAAGATGGGTTAAACGACGAGGGGATTGGGAAAGTTAAAGATGATTTTAGACAAATGTTAAAAGATGTTTTTCATTGTGGAAAGAAACGAGCAACCGACTATCGCGATTTTTGTCAAGAAACGGATAAGCTCTATTTGGGTCCGAATTGGGATGTTCCAACTAGGTGGAACTCAACTTGGAAAATGTTAGAGAGTGCGGTTAGGCAACAACCTTCTTTAGAGTTGTTTCATGACAACCTTGCTTCACAAGGTCTTGTGCATGTTTTTCCTACTACGGGTTGGACAATTATCAAAAAATTAACCGAACTCCTTCAAACATTTAAAGAGGCCACTACATACTTGTCGGGAGTTTATTATCCGACAAGTAACTTGGTACTTCACCAATTGTTTATCATGTGTGGAAAACTAAATGAGTTTGAGTTTGAAGGTGAAATTTTTGAAAAAATGCTTGAACCTATGAAAGACAAGTTTAAAAAATATTTTTCCGATTTTCCGGCCGTCTTTACTTGTGCTACCGCTTTAAACCCTTACTTCAACGCATCCGGTGTGGATGTATTAATTGATGATATCTCCAATGCTTTGAACTTAAACGATGAAAATCCTAATTTTAGTGAAATTGCAAAACAAACTTTTAATTCACATTTTCAAAAAATGTATGAAGTTTATTACCAAAAGTATGGTAATATAAGCAACATACATGAGATGCATTCGTCGTCATCGGAAACTACTTCAAAATCTAAAACTAGCAAAAATCTTTTGAACACGTTAAGAAACATGGGTAGTAAACGTTCCAAGAGTTCCGCCCCAAGTAGTGAGTTTGGGAGATACACCGGGACCAATTATCTTCCACTACTAAATGAGGATGATTTTGATAACTTTGATATTTTGGGTTGGTGGAAAGGAAATCAAACAAATTTCCCGGTCCTTTCCGCCATGGCCCGAGACCTACTAAGTGTCCAAGCTTCCACGGTAGCTTCGGAATCGGCTTTTTCTCTTAGTGGCAGGGTGTTATCCATTCGGAGGACTAGGCTCACCGCGTTGTCACTCGAGACTTGCATTTGCTTGAAGGATCACTTGGACGCAATGGAACGTATACAAAACGTTTCTAATCTTGAAGGTCAAATTGACGCGGAGGTGATTGTACACGACGATGAGGTAGCGGCGGGGATGGCATGGCCAATATCCGATGAAGAAGTTGAAGCCGATGCAAGACAAGCAAAACAACGAAAAAGGGCGGCGGCGGCAATGGATTGAAATCGACTATCCCAAGTTCCCAACAATAATGTTTTAATCTAGTAATCGTTTTTGTAATCGTTTTTCTAATGTTTAATCTAGGTACTTTTGTAATCGTTTATGTTTGAACTTCAAGTCTTTTGTAATGTTTTATGTTTTTTTTCAATAAAAAGTATGTTTTTTTAGTTTTTATAAAGTTTAAAAAAAAAAAAAAAAAATATAAAACCGGTTCAAACCGGTTTTGGATCCCAAACCGGTTCGGTTTGAAACCGAAACCGGTTTGATCGGTTACATGTCATCGGGTTCAAAACCGGTTTGAGAACCGAACCGGTTTGGCCTCAAACCGGTTTTGACCAAAACCGATTTTGGTCAAAACCGGTTTGAGAACCGAACCGGTTTGGGTTTCAAACCGGTTTTTGCACCTCTACCTGTGTACCTATCAAAACTCATTGTGTTAATATAACAACCCTTTTTCTAATGTTTTGATTTTTATAGAATGTTCTTTTTATTTAATTTGAAATATTTTTTTTTATTTCTTTTAGAAAAGTCTTTTAAAATTTTAAAACCATCTTCAAAAATAATATATTTAGGGCGGAATATGATAAATTTAAAAAATTCTATGTATGAGGGTATATATATAGGAATTACCTATAGACATTCATAACTTTGTATTCTAAGTGGTATTCTCGCATTGATGTTTCATTCACTCAAACTTATAGTTGAGTGGTATTCAAGTATTTGTGTTTCATTCACTCAAACCTATAAACCAGGTTTAACTCTCAAGGTAAATTACACATAAAGATCATAAAGATATGAAAAGTACATTGAAGGCATAGGAGTAAATAACAACTATATGTACTTCAAATACGACATATCTATATCAATATGCACATTGAAACTCTTACAATTGCTTACGGGCCAGGTGGGCGTGGAACATCCTGCCATCCTGTACAATGTTGTAGAATATGTTTAAGCTCATTTGTTGCACGTATAACTGTCCATGTCTGGTAGTATTGGCTCGGGTGAAACATGTTACTTGATGCGGTTGGTTTTGATAAGCCCGATTGCGTACCATCAATAAATAGGTCATCTTCAGATATAATGCAACCCGTGCTTGCGTCCTCTTGGTCAGCCGCCTGCACAACATAATACGATCTTATGGTGATTAGAGGTGCAAACGAGCTGAGCCGTTCATGAGCCACTCAATATAACTTTTTTAATTTTTCACCCTCCTATAACACGGGTTTCTAAAACTCATATAGCTATATATAAAAATTATACATATAACTCTATAAACATATATAAAAACAAGTATGTAATAAACAAGCTGAGGCTGAACTCATGCTTGAAAAACCACTCACGAGCCGAACTTGGCCTTTAGAAATAGAGCTTGAAACAAGGCAAGCTCGAGCTCGAGCTTTCTTAATTTTTACAACCCTAAAGGTAAGGTAAGCATGTACGAGTAGGAGAATTTGAACTTACCTTCTCCGTAAGATATTTAAAAGCCACCTTCTTGTGACCCGCTTCGTATATATTGCACTGCGAGTATATCTGAATGAAAACATTTAATAAGTTGTACAATAGTTACATACTTACATATGTGATCTAAGAACAAATATACAAAGCATAAGTTAACAAAATGTGTGCAGCATTATGACCTGTCAGTATATATTGCATTGCAAATATATCTGAATGGAAACAGTTAATAAGTTGTACAATAGTTAGTTACATATGTGATCTAAGAACAAAATTTGCAACATTAATTGTGACCTGTGATTCGACACTGGCGCAGACAGCATAAATTCCCCAGTTGCTAGTGTAATTGTTGTAAAGATGTACTTTAGCAAACCTGACCCGAGGATGCCGTTGCCGGGTTCCATCGAAGAAACAATGGTGAATAGTGACGCACATACATCTGTCACCACAGTTGGACGCGTCTCCTCCGATAAGCATTGTTTTATCATGGTTTGAAAAGTGACAACTGAATGAACATAATAAGAAGGTTAATGGGTCAAATTGTTGTAAGCAAATATGTTATGTAACAGGGGATGTGCAAGATTGCATTTTGGGAGTGATTATATTTATCTTCTTGTTGTGTTTTCAAGTTCAGATAATCAGTTTGTAGTGTTTGGGAATAGTAACATTATGTAAGGTTTGCGGGTCAGTGGGTTTTTCGGATCGAAATGTGAACCTAAACACGGCCTATATATTTATTCGTGTTAGAGAGATCAATCCTGACCCGAACACACTTAAAATCAACTAGTCAGCCCATTTAACTAAACAGGTCGATCAACCAACCGGTTTTAACCCAATTATTACAACCCTGCAACCCGTTTAAGCACGTTAAAAATTATGTAAGGTTTGCGTGTTGATGGGTTGTTTAAGTTTAACTAAACACGTTAATCCGAACACGACCCCTTTATTAAACAAGTTAGATACGATAAGCAAAAACCTGATTGTTTTCGTGTCATGTTTCGGGTTATTTCACAATTTGTCACCCATAAATAGGAGCAGCTACAAGAAAACTGATTCTGATTATTTACCTGTTATGTCCTAAAACAGTTAGAATTTATGTAAAAGGTTAAATAACTGATTATCCGACTATCACAACTCCAAACAATAGACGCACATCTAAACATCATCTCATGACCTTTTATTAGATAATTTCATATCAGAAACTCACCGAGAAATGGTAATATCTGTGCTTTCGCGAGTAATATCAATCAACCCGTCCGCATAATCTTTGAGGCTACACCGATCAATCCACACGTGTTTCGAATTGGGCTTGATTTGGATGGCATCTACATCATGTCCTCTACCGCCCTCGAACTCCAAGTTGCATATGATCACATGTTCACATTCCTTTAGCCGAAGCCCCTTGCCCGTTAGCTTAACCCGTTGTCCCCGCCCATCGATGGTCTTGTAAGACGACACGCTCAAATGAGATGAAAGTTCAATCGAACCCGAAAGTTCAAAAACTATCCATAGAGGTTCTTTCTTTCGGCATCCGGCTCGAAGTGATCCAGGTCCATCATCTACAACAAATTCAATCATTCAAAGCTTTTCAAAATACACGTTTCTGAATCAAACCGTTTTAGCTGCTTTCTATTAAAGCCCCTAATTTCAGAGTCAACCATCTCATAGTGAAAGTATGAAACACACAAATGAAGTCGAAATAACTTCTTATTAGCTTATTAGCTTGTAGAAAATTCAAAATGTAAAAGTGCTTATTAAAGGTATAAACGAGCTGAGCCGAGCCGAGTCCGAACTTATCTAGGCTCAAACTCGGCTTGTTTTATTTTAACAGAGCTCTAGCTCGAGTTCGGCTCGATTCGAGCTTTATTTCTGAAACTCGAGCTCGGCTCGTGAAAATTTATTAAAGCTCGAGCTTGACTCGTTTATTATCAATTACTATTTTTTATATATTTTTATAATTAAATTTGTATATATATTATACTTTTTATACAGAAAATAATACATGTTATTTACTTATTTTATCATAACTAAATATATAATAATCATTATTCTTTTAAATATATATAAAAAATTAAATAAATAAAAGTTCGTTAAGGCTCGTGAACCGGCTCGAACTCGATATGTAAAGATCGGGTTCGAGCTCGTTTATTAAACGAGCCCCTATTTCAAAGCGAGCTTTTTATCGAGTCGATCTCGAGCAGCTCACGAGCGGCTCGGCTCGACTCATTTACACCGCTACTTATTAGCTTTTCAAAAGGCTAATAAGTCAATAAGCGGTTTTGAAAAGCAATCCCAAACATATCCCGAATACGACTTTGAAATCGAACATTCAACATTACAAAACCCGAGTTATCTAACAAATCGATAAAGAGAGTCGAGTGTGATGATAAAAGTAGATTGACCTGATAGTGTGGTAACATGATAGAGGGCTCCGTGAAGTCCACCAATGGCGAAGCGACCGAATCCTTCTGCTTGACCCGCGAGAGCGCGTAAGTTGCAATCGACATGAGAGTAAGGAAGTGATATCGCTGCCATTTTGTGGGTTGCTGGGATCTGGTGGAGGTGGAAGTTAGAAATGTGGACGGTTACTTTTGTTGGTGATGGGAGTTATGGTTTCAGCCAATGACGGATTTGTCAGTTTGTTGCCGACACAATGAGTTAACTCAGCCAGTTTTTTTTTTTTTTTTTATAATAATTATTTGTCTTTGATTTTTATTTTTTTATTGTTCTTTTTCGACAATCTAATGTGACACATTCAAATAGTGTTTCAAGAGAAAAAGAATGCTATACTAACCTCAGTGTGATTTTCAGATTTTATGACACGTTCTTGATTATCATTCTCATAATGTATTTTAGATATTCAAAGAATGTATTTTAGAGACTAAAATGACAAAGTTTTTGGTTCTGGGGTTGAATGTTTAGTTATTAATTGAGTTTAAGTTAATTATACGTATTTATAAGACTCTACAAACTTAAAGAGATCAATTTAAAGTTACTATAGAACTAGTTTCTAATCTTGCCGCGTGTTACGCTGACAACCGCATAAGACGGAGTAAAATTGACGATAAAACTTGAAATGTCGGCTCAAGCGGTTTGAATAAAGTAACAAATGAATATTACAAAATAGAACGTGTTTGAACATGTTATATAATGTCCTAAATATGTCTAATGAAAGCGAAATTAAAGGCGTCAGGACCCAACACCTTTTCACTATTGCAAAGTTAAACTGTCTCTTTAATCTCAAGAGCCGAGAATGGAGCCGTGAGATCAATTCCTTGAGCATCACAAAGTTTTTTTTATCCAATTTTTGGCGATTGTATAATCATCATCAATGTTTTGAAGGAGATTGGAAAGTGGCTCGATGTTGATTGGCTTGGTCCGGCCCCTCCCCGTGATTTGATCAAGATGGTTGAAGATCACAAAATTCCGAGAGCAAAGAAAGACATAATAGGCACGATTCTTTACACTTCTTGGTGGTTCATTTGGAAGATGCGTAACGATTTAATCTTCCAATCGTGCAAAAATTGGAACGACAATATCTTCGTTTCTACTGTTTTATTTTCGTTTTCTTGGTATTCTTCTAGAATTGTTAGTAACTCGATGCATTGGGCGGATTGGTTGATCAATCCTTTACTTTTCATGTAATTTTGCTCTGATTTGAACTTTTCTTATAATTTACTGTCGTTCCAAAAAAAAAAAGTTTTTTTTATCCAAACACAACCAAAATTTAGGACTTACTCCCAATTTACCTTGGAACTTAATTTTAAAGAATCGTTATGTTTCTTTCTTGATGAGGTTAGGATGGGTAATCCACCAATCGTTATTAATTCTATCTATTGGAGGCCAATCTTTGATTGATCACACCTCATTTCCCATGAAAAAGCAAGGGACTTTCGTCACCTTTAAAGTCAATATTTTTTTGTTTTGCTTGAGGTCTCTAATTTCTTTATCAATAATTAAACCCATTTGAGACTTTTTTTTTTAACAACAATATTTAGATCATTGACAGGGGTATTACATCATCTATTCGATTATCTTCACTTCTAGGGTGACAGAGAAATGCACGTCCCCTATAAGAAAGCTCGTACATCAGCCTACACCACCCACCCGATCATCTTCACTCCTAAGGTGATCGAGACTGACACGTCCTTTATTGAGAAGCTCGTAATCAGCCATGCACTCAACCAGGATACCAGTCCAGAAGAATACTGATCACTACTAGAAAACCACATATGAAACTCGAACTCTCAACCTCTTAGCCAGGAACTCAACCATCGCTCAGGTATACCATTGAGACAATTGCTTGTGGATAGTTGGTTCCCCACCCGATCATCTCCACTCCTAAGGTGACAGAGACTGACACGTCCTTTATAGAGAAGCTCGTAATTAACCATGAACTCAACCAGGATACCAGTCCAGAAGAATACTGATCACTGCTAAAAAACCGCGTATGAAAATCAAACTCTTAACCTCTTAGCCAGGAACTCAGCACATTGTTCACATACAAACAATTATCGTCGACTCCGTCTCAAGTCAACCGTTTTATCCAACGGTTCAGATTTCTCTCCCATTTCTATTTTACTCCGACCTCTATCCAAGCTATCGATCATCTCCGCTCTCCCCGCCTTTTAAACTCCGGCGAGTTTAAAAATGAGTCTTTTCACCAAAATCCTCACCGCCGTTCTCCTCCTCCTCTTCACTTTCACCGCTCCGTCCACGGCGGAGATCAAATCGATCAAAATCCGATCCGACGACCGACCTATGATCCTCTTCCAGAAGTTCGGATTCACAAATTCCGGTAACATCACCGTCGGAGTCTCCGGCGTGTCAGTCACCTCCTACTTATCGCCACCTGATCCCTCCAGCCTAGGCTTCTTCCTTCTCTCGGAACAATCGATAATCGAAGTCTTAACTGAACTTCAACAAAACCCTAATTTCTGCGTCCTGGATTCCAAGTTCATCAATCTCCTTTTCACCTTCCGAGATCTCTCTCCTCCCACTCACTCTTCCTTCCGCAAATCGTACCCTATTACCTACCCCAGCGAATATTCACTCTTCTTCGCCAATTGCAACCCCGAATCTGTTAGAAAAATAAAGGAAATAATATTTGATTGAGGTAATTGTGGGATCGACTTTACTATTGACAGCTAGCAACAGCAAGGAGTCAGCATACAGTTTCCTTTTTTGTTCCAGTGTTTTGTGTATTTATATGTATCGGCTCTTTTGTAATAGACACACAAAATTTTACAGTCTTCTCTAAATATGTTTTCTGGTATCCATAGCTAATATGGTATCAGAGCCATGGTCTGATTTCTAGGACCAAATATCGCTCATCATCTACTAAACCTTTAGCCAACCTTCACCATTGAACCACCATGTCAACAAACAATAGCTTGAACCTGTTAAATGGTTCCAAATCTCAGCCATCGGGGAAGAAAATCGATTCAACCCGCAAAGAAGATAAATCTCATCTTAAATGCACATATTGTGGGATGTCAAAACACACAAAGGAGGGGTGCTTCAAACTGATCGGATATCCCGAGTGGTGGTCGGACAGTCACAAAAAGGGTGAAAAAACCACCGGAATCGAGAGGGGGAAGGCTACCGTTGCCGTTGGCAACCATCCTGCTACTATCGACGGCAACGAAAGTGGCGATGGTAGTGATGGTAGTAGAGCAACAACAGGTATCCCCTTCGGAGATTCAACGCCACCATCGCCAAACGTGGCGAATTACACTAGTGGTTGCGAAGATTTCCATGGCGTCGGACATGGTGAGGAACAAGCTCCTCCGGTGGCGGTAAATTATTACGAGAAAGAAGCTACTCCGGCGGCGGCGGCGAATTGGGGTAAGAAAGCGCCGGTTGCGGTGGATGTTCCGTCAGGTAACGGGTTTGAAGAATTTTCTTCAAGCCCTAACTTATTTAAGGCACCTTTTTTGCAAGAAGACCCCCTGAGTTTTAAAAATGTCAAAAAGAAACCCTTAAATTCCAAAACTATTAATTGTGACCCCCTGAGTTCCAAAACTAATAAAACAAAACCCTTATGTTTAGAAAATATTAAGAGCAACCCACAAGATATTTTTTATTCAAAAAATGGATTTGCTAATATTGTAAAAAACCAAAATAGGAAACAAGAAACGTCATGGATCCTTGATTGTGGAGCCACCGACACCATGACGTTTGAAAAATTAGACATCATCTCAACGTCACCACCACGGAAAAAACAAATTGAAACCGCAAATGGGGGAGTTATGACGGTTGAAGGAGGGGGGTTGTTGAAATAACACCATCACTAAAACTCTCAAATTGTCTTTATGTTCCCTCCCTATCACATAAATTGTTATCCATTAGTCATGTAACAAAGGAGCTAAATTGCACTGTTTTGCTACACCCTACATTCTGTATCCTACAGGACATCAGGACAGGAGTGATTATTGGGCGTGGCACTGAAAGACAGGGATTGTATTACGTGGACGAAGTGACTCATGAAGGAACTGCAATGCTAGCTCATGGAACCACAGATAGAGAAGCTTGGTTATGGCATAGGCGTTTGGGGCACCCATCTATAGGTTATTTACATTTAATATTTCCAAAACTTTTTCCTCAAAACAAAGTGTTGAACTGTGAAGTGTGTGTATTGGCCAAGAGTCATAGACATTCTTTTAAACCAAATAACACCAGAGTTAGTTCACCTTTTGCTTTGATCCATTCGGATGTGTGGGGACCCGCCGAGGTCATGGGTGGACAAAATTATCGCTTTTTTTTATTGTTCGTTGATGATTGCACCCGTATGACATGGATCTATTTTTTAAAACACAAATCTGAGGTTTTTGATAAATTCACAACATTTTACACAATGGTGCAAACACAATTCCAGACCAACATTCAAACCCTAAGGTCTGACAATGGTGGTGAATTTGTTAATACTTCGATGAAACTTTTTTGTCAAACAAAAGGAATAATCCACCAAACCTCATGTCCTCACACCCCCGAACAAAACGGAACAGTTGAACGAAAGAACCGTATCCTTCTCGAAATAACTCGTGCCCTCCTAATCGAATCACAAACCCCTAAGTTCTTCTGGCCCGAAGCCCTTGCTACTGCTACCTATCTTATCAATAGGTTACCTACCAAAGCCCTTAACCTGAAAACCCCCTTACAAACACTATCTGAATTTACAAAAATTCCTCCAAGCCTTACCCTTCAACCACGAATCTTCGGGTGTTCTGTCTTTGTCCACATACCCAAAACCGAAAGAACCAAACTCGACCCATGTGCAGAAAAATGTGTGTTTGTCGGATATGGAATTAATCAGAAAGGTTACCGATGCTACAGTCCCCGAAAACGCCACATGTACACCACCATGAATTGTGACTTCCTTGAAACGGAGTATTTTTACAAATCGCAACATAGTGATTTTCGACATAGTGGCGAAGAGCAGGAAATCAGTGACACACTAAGTTGGCTCAGAAGCATACCATCAGAAGAAAAGATTGGTAACAACATCCCAAATGAGTCATCGAGTCCACAACAATCTGCCCAAATCAGTGTCACAGAACCAACTCCTCCTAACCCAGTATCTGAGGTAAATACTTCTGAAACCCATGAATATAATCAAACTGGTGAAACTCATGAATTTGTTGATGATATAGCAACAGAAACTACTGAACCACAAGAAGATCAGCCACAAGACAACATTACTGGAGGATATGTTCTACCACCAAGATCCACTCGATGGGTTCCTCCAAAACGTTATACCCCAGAAAAGCAATCTAAAAGCTCTAGGTTTCCCATGGCGAATATTGCAACAGGGAACTTAACTAGAGAAGCTAAAAGTTTTGAATCTACACTTTATGCTGAACAAATTCCAAAAAATGTTGAAGAGGCCATGAAATCTCAAAACTGGAGAAAAGCAATGGAAGTAGAAATGGCTGCACTGATGAAGAATGACACATGGGAGAAATGTACTCTTCCGTCAAGAAAAAAACCTGTTGGATGTCGTTGGATCTTCTCTATCAAACACCGACCTGATGGAACCATTGAAAGGTATAAGGCACGCCTGGTGGCAAAGGGGTACACACAGACATATGGAATAGATTATTCAGAGACTTTCTCCCCGGTAGCAAAGATTGACACTATCAGGGTTTTATTATCAATAGCCGCCAATAAAGAATGGCCACTTCATCAATTTGATGTGACGAATGCCTTTTTACATGGAGAATTAAAAGAAGAAGTCTATATGGATGCTCCGCCTGGATTTACAAAGAGTTTCAAAGCAACAGAAGTTTGCAAGTTAAAGAAATCTCTCTATGGCCTCAAGCAATCTCCACGGGCCTGGTTTGGAAAATTCACTCTAGCCATGAAGAAATATGGGTTCCGGCAAAGCAACTCCGACCATACTCTCTTTCTCAAGCGAAGAGGTAAACTTGTAACATGTCTAATCATATATGTTGATGATATGATCATTACAGGTGACGACGCCGAAGAAATCACAAGGCTAAGGGAGAATCTTTTCACAGATTTCGAGATGAAGGATCTGGGAAGACTTAAATACTTCCTAGGTATCGAAGTACTAAGGTCAAAACGAGGAATATTTATATGCCAGAAGAAGTATGTGTTAGACCTCTTAGCAGAAACAGGGATGCTCGATTGCAAACCTGCATAAACCCCAATGGTGGTTAATCACAAGCTTCACATAGTAGAAGGAGCTGAGGCTGTTAATAAAGAAAGATACCAAAAATTGGTTGGGAAGTTAATATATCTTTCACACACCAGACCAGATATAGCCTACGCAGTTGGTATTGTCAGTCAGTTCATGCATCAACCACAAAAAACACATATGGAAGCAGTGTGGAGAATCATCAGATATCTCAAAGGTACAGCGAACTATGGAGTTCTCTTCAAATCGAACCATCATCTTGAGATTCAAGCCTATACAGATGCTGACTGGGCAGGGGATAAAGGTAACAGGAGATCGACATCAGGTTATGTCACTCTTGTAGGTGGAAACTTGGTTACGTGGAGAAGCAAAAAGCAGAAAGTCGTGGCTCTATCTAGTGCCGAAGCAGAATTCAGAGGCATAGCACGAGGCATTACTGAAGTACTATGGATACGTAAACTCCTTACTGAAATTGGTTTTCCACCAAACCAAACCTGTAAGATAATGTGTGATAATGAAGCTTCAATCCAAATCTCAGAGAACCCCGTCCAACATGATCGCACCAAACATGTGGAAATTGATAGACACTTTATCAAGGAGAAACTAGAAGCAAGGATCATTGAGCTTCCATTCATCCGATCTGAAGACCAACTCGCAGATATCTTAACTAAAGCTGTAAATGGAAGAATTTTCAAAACATGTCTTGCCAAGTTAAGTATTGGAAACCCCACTACTTAACTTGAGGGGGAGTGTTAGAAAAATAAAGGAAATAATATTTGATTGAGGTAATTGTGGGATCGACTTTACTATTGACAGCTAGCAACAGCAAGGAGTCAGCATACAGTTTCCTTTTTTGTTCCAGTGTTTTGTGTATTTATATGTATCGGCTCTTTTGTAATAGACACACAAAAATTTACAGTCTTCTCTAAATATGTTTTCTGGTATCCATAGCTAATAGAATCGTCCGTCACGATGGGCGTCCGTACAGAGATGTTCAATTCCGTTGACGGAACTACCAAGGACTATCTATCACCCGGCCTAACACTACTTCCGTCTATTTACTTCATTTTCTCCCTAATTTACCTGTGTTTTCTAGGGTTTTGGATCTATGCGTGCTTCAAAAACCAGCTATCTGTTCACCAGGTTCATCTGTTAATGTGTTTGTTACTTTTTGTTAAGTTGCTTAATCTGATCTGTGCAGCTGGAGATAAATATTATGTGAAGGTTACAGGTACTCCTCATGGATGGAATGTCTTACTTCACATATTTCAGTTTAGTAACAGCTTGCTTTCGTTTACCGTGATCGTTTTGATTGGAGCTGGATGGCCGAATTTGAAACAATCTTTGTTAAAAAGGGAAAAGATAGTTTTGACGATTGTGGTATTGCTTCAGGTTTTGGCTAATGTAGCATCTATAGTGATCAATGAAACCGGGCCTTTTAACGGCTATTGGGTGAGTTGGAATCAAGCGTTTTTGTTACTCGACTTCGTTTGTTGCTGTGCTATCGTGTTGCCCATCGTGTGGTCGATGAGATTGTGGTATAAAACTGATGGGAAAGTTGCTAGGAATAATTTGGTTACATTTGGGTTGTTTTTTATTGTGGTTTTTGGTTATTTGTTGTTCACTAGAATTGGTGTTTTTGGGTTGAAGATATTTGTAGATTATAAGAACCAGTGGGTGTGTAGTGCTGCAGAGGAAATGGGTACCCTTGTGTTCTATTTGGTGATGTTTTTCATGTTCAGGCCAGTTGAAGAGGAAGTTGAGTACTTTGTTTTTGAAGGTGAAGTTGAAGGTGGTGAATATGAAGAAGCACCTGAGATGGCTAAAGGGTGAAAGAAAGAAAGAAATTCAGCTATTAAATAAAACTTGTAATTTGATCCACGCTATGTAATGGATAAAATTCGGGTTTAAATATCGAATTGTATATGTAGTTATGGTAATTTAAAAAGAAATCTAAGAGACAAAACCTAAACTTAGTATTTTAAATTATAATTTGTTAAATATTGCAATTTAAAAGAAAAAATAGGAATTGAGGTAACAGGGATCAGACCTCCTGCATCAATTCCCTCACAAACGAGTGTCTTATTGTGAAATATTGTATATGTAATCGTCCAAGTTCGGGGAGTGCTCGGGGAGTACACGCTTGTCTCGGACGAGTTTTACAACAATGACTGTATATTCATTTACCAAAACCATATATCCGTTTATCTAGGGGTGAGCATGGTTCGGTTCGGTTCGGTTTTTGGCTCGAACCGAACCGAAACCGAATGTTTCGGTTCCTAGAAAAAAAAACCATTCGGTTTCCGTTTTTTTCGGTTCGGTTTTTTCGGTTTTTTTTTCAGTTTCGGTTCGGTTTCGGTTTCGGTTTGGTTCCGGTTTTTTTTATAGTATGTGATTAATATACTTTTATACTTCAAATGTCTAGTCTAAAAAGATAACTAAATAAGAGTAACAAACAACTACAGTCGTAACATAAATTCAAAAAACAAAAGTCGCACATGACACGCGTAACCATACAAAATAAGGTGGTTTTAAATTCAACAGTGTCGCGACTTCAAATGAAAGGACGATGCTAATTGATATCGTCATTAGTGTCGTGACTTCGTTTGGACGTTTGGTGTTCTTGAAAACTGAAACTAGTTTAGAATGAAACTACGGTTTATAGTTTAGAATGACCTTCTTAAAATACTAATTTACACATAGTCCCTCGGTGCGGTTCGGTTTTTTTATCGGTTCGGTTTTTCGGTTCGGTTCGGTTTTTATTCTACATGAAACCGAAATCGAACCGTTACTTTCGGTTCGGTTTTTTTCGCTTTGGTTTTTTTCGGTTCGGTTTTTTCGGTTCGGTTTTGTCGGTTTTTTCGGTTCCGGTTCGGTTTTTTCGGTTTTTTGCTCACCCCTACGTTTATCAATAAAACACTGAAAAATTAAATTTAAAACCGAATCTCACCAATCGTATTTAGACAATTATATTGATGATCAAGGAGTCAGTGGCTTGTTAGTGATTCAAATTTTCTATTCAGAAAAAAGCTATATTGATTTATTTATATACAAACCGAACCACACGGATTCAAATGTCTAAACTTTGAATCAAACCAGACCAAACCGAACTATGTACGTGACTTATTTTTTCATATATTGAGGTATACATAAAGTTATAAATATTTTAACTCTTAATTTTTTTTTTTACATCTAATATACACTCATTTACACCATAATTCTAAATTATACTACTATCCATAATTCTAAATTATACTACTATGAGATTTTAAACTTAAATCTCATTGTCTCAACCACTATTCTACAACCTAATTGCCACTGGTCTTAAATTCATTATTTCAAATCAATATTTTTCTAACTCCTATATATTTTAAGACTTAATTAATGTAAAATATAAACCTATTCATGAGATGAGAAGCAATCAATATGTATAAAGCCAAAAACCAGAACACAGGTTACAAACAAAAACCTATTCATGATCGAAGTAATCCATATATATAAAACCAAAACCGTCACATAGGTTACAAATACAATCCTATTCATGACAATCCATATATGTGAAACCAAAAACCTTAACATTGTTTTTCACTCACTTCTTAGTTCTTACTATATGTTATCGTCCACTCCGTCTTAAATAAGCCAACCATTTTTATCCAACGGTTCAGATTTCCCCTCCATTTCTATTTTAGTCTAAGCAACCCATCGATTATCTCGGTCTCTCCTCCCTTTTTAATCTCAGATGACGCTTTTAGTGAAAGTTTTCACCGCTCTTCTCCTCATCTTCATCATTTTCGCTGCTCCTTCTACGGCGGATACCAAATCGATCAAAATCCTATCCGATAACCGACATCTGATCCTCTTCGAGGAGTTCAGGATCACACATAGCGGTAGAATCTCCATCGGAGTCTCCGGTGTGTCAGACAACACCTACTTATCGCAACATGATCTTGGACACCTAGGTTTCTTCCTTCTCTCGGAAGAATCGATGATCGAAGTCCTGCTTGAACTTCAACAAAACCCGAGTTTATGCATCTTGGATTCCAAGTTCAACACACTCCTTTTCACTTTTCGGGACATCTCTCCTCCGCCTCATCCTTCCTTCCGCAAATCGTATCCTTTGACCTATCCCAGTAAGTACGCGCTCTTCTTCGCTAATTGCGATCCCCAATCGCCCGTCACGATGGATGTCCACTACGAGCTGTTCAACTCCGATGACGGAAATACTAAAACAAATATATAAACAAGTTTATAATGACAAAACCGATTAGCTAACAAGTTTGTCGTTGGTTTCGTTGAATTTATTTGAATAATAGTGCTTGATTTAGTAAAGCCAATGGGATCAAATTTGTTGAAGTTTACCGAGTCTTAGGTAGAAGTCAGTCACATATTCTTGTTCCATCTTTTTCGTTTTTCAATTAGTTGAGTCCGTTTCATCTATGTAATTAGCATTTTACATTAATGAAAGCATCAGTTTTTGAGTAAAAGTATCATAATTGAAGTTGTTTCTATCATCCATGTTAAAGAAACTCCGAATGAGATTTTGAAGTTCTCGAAATGAAGACAAATGAAACCACTGCTGAGTGTGGTTATTACATGAGAAGCAATGGGGAACAAATATAAAAACCACCGAATCAAGTAGGGTGGACGATCTAGGCTAAAAGCATACAAAAATATTATTAGTAGGGTGGACGATCTAGGCTAGGGTGTTCATTGAATTCGGATTATTAGAATTTCAAACTTATAAAACCAATTTCGAATTCTATTCAAATTCCTTTTCAATAATTCAATGAATCTTATATAATAGCTCTAAAATAGTGCAAGAGTACTATAACTTCAATACAACCCTAAAAACAACCCGAATATATTAGATCAATGGACACTTCACAAGAGCCCCAAAATAATCCAAAAATAACTTCAAAACAACTATAAAATAGTCCAAAAATAACTTCAAAACACTTCCAAACAAGTTTGAATTGAAACGATAACAAATTTAATGTCAAAACAACTATGAAATTATTAGATAAAAAAAACCAAAACAATAAGGGGAGACTAGAGACTGAAAGTTCACAAGTTCGATCCCTGAGCTCCCAGGTTTTACCACCCGGCCGCTCGCGGAGGTGGATTTTCCCTGGAATGAGCTCAACTGGTGTAAATAGTCCCCGGGTTTTCCGGGACATTCGTTGACCGTTCAAAAAATAATAACTCAAAATCAGCCAAACAGCGGCTCTATTAATGTTTGAGTGTGAGAGTCTGCTACATGAATATGCTACATAGATCATAGTAGGCCATTTGTTTCACTTACGTTAAATCTTTAATGGAGTGAAATATTAAAATATCGTATAAATATAGTATGTATAATATAAAAACATATGTATCTAATTCTTATTCGAATGATTCGAATCGAATTCGACTTATAAGAATTCAACTAACTATAGTATGTATAATATAAAAAAATATATATTTAATTTTTATTTGAATGATTCGAATCGAATTTCAAACACTAAATTCGAATTCGACTTAAAACGCGGTGGACAGGAGCTGCGATACAAGTATACAACGTTTTTCAGCAACCCTATCCCGACAGTTATTGTGTTTTCGCGCGGCCTATTTGGCCACCTCGGCACCCTGCACCATGCGGATTGCCCATAACAAATACACTAACGGTTAAATACATGATGTGTTTGAGATTAAAAACTAGAAGATTAAATCCTATACAAAAGCACAAGTAGGTATTCTAGTTACACTAGAAAATCTACCGATTGTGATTAACTGATTTAGAAAGAGAAGAGTCAACTAGACCAACATAACGACAGGAAAAATTAACGAAGACATTCATAGAGAAGTCAACTACCGATTGTGATTGAGAAAGAGAAAAGTCAACTAGAATATATGGATTAATAATGATAGGGAATCATCGTCCAATCTGTCTTCACCATCTAATCCAACTGTTCAGATTCCCTCAGGTTTCTATACTTAACTACCTTTCTACTATAAATTTACACCACCACCCTCGGCAGTTAGCCACGGGGCGGCGAGTTTAAAAATGAGGGCTTTAAGCAAAGCCGTCACCGCCATTCTCCTCCTCCTATTCGTTCTCACTGCTCCGTCCACTGCCTCGCTCAAATCTATCAAAATCCGATCCGAAAACCGACCTCTAATCCTCTTTGGGAAGTTCGGATTGACTCATACCGGTAACCTCTCCGTCGCCATCTCCAACGTGTCGGTCACTTCTGCAGTATCACTATTGGAATATATTATATTAGGGTTTCTAGTAGTATGAACTATTATAGGTCGATTAGCGTTTTCTTATAATATGTATAAATTGCAATGTAATCCATATAGAAGAGTGTATATTAAACGAGTTACCATTTTTTTTAATAAATTAACCACGAAAATGGCTATCTCTTGTAAATTCAAATTTACTATTCGGAAGCTCGCGCGATACCGTGGTAGTGACAATTTGTAACATTGTACTCGTTTCTGTATATGAAAAACAATTATCGTATTTGACTTATTATTTACTTATTTATAGGTCATTAAATATCAATGATTATTAAATAGATTGTTTAATTTTTTAGTTTTCATTGAAAAGATAATTTTGATTTTTATTTAACAAACTATTTTGTCCCCTTAAAGTATATGGTGGACATTGAAGATATGATTCTGTAAACAAATAAAAGGCCAAGTGACATATATATACGAGTGTTTACATAAGAAAAAAGCAATACATTTACATCATTACATGTCCTTAACATATGAGTCGCATGACACTTAATGTAACATGTAGAAACAGTAGGTCTCGGCCGGGCGGGTATCAAGGATGAACCGGTTCGGCCAAGTGAAGAGTTTCTGGGGAGTTGATGAATTGAGCCGCTCCGGTATGGAACGTCTCGGCTGCTTCGGTAGGTTAGTCTAAGGTACCTGTCACGAAGGAAGAGTTAGAACATAGGAGGGAGATTGTCCTCCGGCTCAGACTGGGACTGACAGATGCATCATCGCCATCCCAGGTCTACTCTCGTGAGTATAGGATGTGTGTGTGGGGAATTGGAATTTCTACTCTGCCGTGCGGTCAGGAGAGACGTTTTAGTGCCGGATATAGTTGTAGTCCGGAGGGATTAAGTGTCCTCCCCAAGTGGTTGGGGGGTATTTATAGTGACTTACCTTTGTCTGATGCGCCATTAATGCTCCTGGCGGCTAACGGTATTTATAGTAGCCTACAGTCCCATTTTAGGTAAAGCGGCGCATGATTGGCTTATAATGTACCAATCATTGCCTGTCCATGTTACTCGAGGGGGCCGTGCGGCCACCTCGTGTATGTCGAGTGCCGTTAGAGTGGGTGTTTGGTTCGGCCTAATGAGGGGTAACCTCCGATATTTGGCCGGACCGGACCCACCTCATCATAACACATGAATACACATGAATAAAAATGAGTTGGGGGAAACTAGTACCTAATAAAAACAAATTGAACCAAACAATCCTTAATAAAAATGAGTTGGGGGAAAAATATTTGAATCTGACCTGAAGAAGAGAGTATGAAAAGTAGGCCTTAGACTCCCCTCTCAAATGGTTAAATACATGATGTGTTGAGATAAAAAATAGAATCCTACGAAAGCACAAGGTATTCTAGCTACTCTAAAAATCTACTGATTGCCATTAAGAAAAAAAGTCAACTATACCAACATGGAATATATGGATTAGAAATTTAGAATATATGGATAAGTCAATTAGAATATATGGATTAACATATCATCGTCCATCCTGTCTTATGTCTTAAGATCCAACTGTTAAGATTCCCACATGTCCGGTACTTAACTACCTTTCCACTATTATTTACACCACCACCACCACCCTCCGCCGTTAGCCGCCGGAGAATTAAAAAATGAGGGCTTTAACCAAAGCTGTCACCGCCATTCTCCTCCTTTTCTTCCTTTTCACCGCCCCGTCCACTGCCGCGATCAAATCGATCAAGATCCGATCCGATAACCGACCTGTGATCCTCTTCCGCAAGTTCGGATTCACTAACACCGGTAACCTCTCCATCGCCATCTCCAACTTGTCGGTCACCTCCACGAAATCACCATACGATCCATCACGCATAGGTTTCTTCCTTCTCTGGGATCAAACACTGATCCAACGAGTCCTGCTCGAAGTCGAACAAAACCCCGATTTCTGCATCGTGGACTCCATCTTCCTCTCGCTCCTTTTCACGTTCCGAGATATACCCGCGAAACATTCCTCTTTCAACTTATCGTACCCTGTAACCTACCCCGATGAGTACACGCTTTTATTCGCTAACTGCAACCCTCAATCGTTCGTCACTATGGACGTCCGGACAGAACTCTACAACATTTACGACGAAACCACCAAAGACTATCTGTCAGTCGGGCTAACGAAGCTCCCGTCTCTTTACCTCATCATCTCCCTCATTTATATTAACTTTCTCGCGATTTGGATCCGTGTGTGCTTTAAAAACCGACGATCTGTCCACCGGATTCATTTACTAATGGGGGCGTTGCTTACTATGCAGGCGGTTAGCATGTTCTGTAACGCGGAGGAAAGACGTCACGTGAAGGCTACGGGTACTCCACAAGGATGGGATGTTACGTTTTACGTGTTTCGGTTCATCAATAGTGTTCTTTTGTTCATTGTGACCGTCTTAATCGGAGCGGGATGGTGGTATTTGAAACCTTTTTTGCAAAAGAAGGAAAACATATTTTTGATGATCATGATTCCATTTCAGGTTTTGAGTGATGTAGCTTCTATAGTGATGGACGAAACCGGCCCGTCTAGTAAAGACTGGGCGACTTGGAATCAAGTGTATATGGTGAATGATGCCATATGTCGTTGTGCTGTTTTGTTCCCGATTGTTTGGTCGATTAGGTCGTTGAAGGAGTCTTCGAAGACCGATGACAAAGCTGGTCGAAATCTGAGTCTTTTTACGCAGTTCTTTCGCTTGGTTGTTGGTTATTTGTGGCTCCCAAAAATTTGTGTGTTTGCACTGGAAAGCATCGTAGATTATACGAACATATGGGTGTTTAGTGCAACAGAGGAAATAAGCACCCTTTTGTTCTATTTGGTGATGTTTTTCATGTTTAGGCCAGTTGAGGAAGATCATGAGTACTTTGTTGTTGATAATGAAAGTTTGAATTTGAAAGCAATACCAACTGGTATGCAAACAGATGAACATGAAGTGCAAGAAGGGAGGTACTGATGATCTGAAAAGGGAGTTTTTGATTTGTGAATTGTGATTGTAGCTTGCATACTATAAGTTTCTGTTTTCAGTTAATAGGATTCTAAGTCTTTGTTTTATTCATTGCAAGTTTTTTTAGTTCAATCTAATAAAAAGAATAAGTTTCAATGTGTTATGTGGAGCAGTTCCTAGCGTTCATAATATATACTCTAAAATGAGAAGAGTATCATGACATCAAATAGTGGCGAGGCTATTAATGCATTATCTTGAATTCAAGAAAATTGCCGGTCACCAAACTTTTTCGATTTTTTCATGACTCCATCCAAAAATGGTATTACTACGCCGGGATGTCAGAGTTAACGTTTGTAATTTTGTACTTATAGCATTTCTTACATATTCTTTATTTTTAACGATTAAACTTTTTTTCATGTTAGCTAAAAATAAACATCAACTTACTAACTAACTGGACCGAGAAATAGAAAAGGATTTCAAAATATGGGGTTAGCTGTTATGTGCCTAACCCAAAAGATCCATTCAAGTCCACGTGAGCTGCAAGTTATCATCTTATTAATTTGTTTTATTTTCTATTTTATCATTTGGTAAATAAAGAGAATAGTGGGGATGCCCATATTCTCATAAAATTAGGAAATAGTGATAGTGGCCTAGTGGGTTATTGTTATCCTTTTAAAACGGACTTCTTGGTTTTGAATGAAAAATGCAGAGAAAAATTAGTCTAAGAATTCTCTCTAAATTTCTATCTTGCTTCTATCTAATTTCTGACCATCGAAATCAACCGATCAAACCCACATCATTAGCCGGTTGCGCAACCGGATCGAGAGCTAGCCAAATCAGACAGTACATGAGCCGGTGGACATAGATGGCAAAAAGGATAAGCCATCTACATGGGACGGCACTCGAGCGGACTAGAGACCCGACTAAGACATGTGTTGCATTGTTATTAGTTAGCACAAAATATGTTTTTTTTTAATGAGATTTCACGAAGGCTATCCATAACCGTCTGTGTGTTACGTGGCTGAATCTAATTGGCTGTTACACCTCAATGTATATCTGCCTGCCCGCTAAAAATACGGTATGTATTGCGAGGCGGCAATAGTTTCTTGGAATGAAATTAGCAACTTTAACCCACAAATGATATTTTTCCAAAAACAATTAAAATAACGGTTACAACTCAGTCCGACATACGGGGCAAACGGGTAACAAGTTGCGCCGCAAGCCCTTTTTGAATAGCAAAACCTAAGTGGATAAAAACAAGTTTCTTAGCTCTAAGAGTCACTATATGTCCATACATAACCTTCAAGCATGTAGATGTGTATTTTGATTTAAAAAAAATCCAACCGTACATAAGACAGAGTATATATCAATAAGTCAACTAGAATATTAATATAACAACTAATATATCATCATCCACTCTGTCTCAAGTCTTCTTCACCATCTGATCCAACTATTCAGATTCCCCCAGGATCCGTATTTAAAGTACACTCTTATTTCCACCATCACAAGTTCACAACCCTCCCCAGTGAGCCACCGGAGAAATTAAAAAATGAGTGTTTTAGGTAAAACTGTCACCTTTATTCTCCTCATTTTCTGCCTTTTAACTGCTCCATCCACCGCCGCGATCAAATCGATCAAGATCCGATCCGATAACCGACCTCTCATCCTCTTCGAGAAGTTCGGATTCACTAACTCCGGTAACCTCTCCATCGCCATCTCCAACTTGTCGGTTATCTCCGCGGATTCATTATTCGATCCTGATCCCTCATTCATAGGCTTCTTCCTTCTCTCCGATGAAAAACAGATCCAGTTCCTGTTTGAAATCCAACAAAGCCCCGGTTTATGCGTGTTGGATTCCATGTTCGTCACACTCCTTTTCACTTTCCAAAATGTCTCTGAACTCCATTCTTTATTTCACAGATCGTATAATGTAACCCACCCCAATGAGTACTCGCTTTTTTTCGCAAACTGCAACCCTTTATCGTCCGCCAATCTCACGATGGACGTCCGTGTAGAGGCGTACAACATTTACGACGGAACCACCAAAGACTATCTGTCAGTCGGGCTAACGGAGCTCCCGTCTCTTTACTTCATCTTCTCCCTCATTTATATCAACTTTCTTGCGATTTGGATCCGTGTGGGGTTTAAAAACCGACGATCGGTCCACCGGATTCATCTACTAATGGGGGCGTTGCTTACTATGCAGGCGGTTAGCATGTTCTGTAACGCGGAGGAAAGACATCACGTGAAGGCTACGGGTACTCCACAAGGATGGGATGTTACGTTTTACGTATTTCGGTTCATGAATAGTGTACTTTTGTTCATCGTGATCGTGTTAATCGGTGCGGGATGGTGGTATTTGAAACCTTTTTTGCAAAAGAAGGAAAACATATTTTTGATGATCATGATTCCGTTTCAGGTTTTGAGTGATGTAGCTTCTATAGTGATGGACGAAACCGGGCCGTCTAGTAAAGACTGGGTGGCTTGGAATCAAGTGTATACGGTGAACGATGTCATATGTTGTTGTGTTGTGATGTTACCGATTTTTTGGTCGATTAGGTCGTTGAAGGAGCCTTCGAAGACCGATGAGAAAGCTGGTAGAAGTTTGAGTCTTTTTGTGCAGTTCTATCGCTTGGTTACTGGTTATTTGTTGTTCACAAGAATTGGTGTGTTTGGACTGGAAACCATTGTAGGTTATAAGAGCCAGTGGGTGTGTAGTGCAGCAGTGGAAATAGGCACCTTTGTGTTCTATTTGGTGATGTTTTTCATGTTCAGGCCAATTGAGGAAGATGGGTATTGAAAGCAATAATAACTTGTATGCAAAAAGATGAAAGTGACGGGTATGAAGGGAGGTACGGATGATCTCGAGGGGAAGTTTGGAGGAGATTGATAATGAAGGTCCAAATTAATAATATGGTCAAAGTGTTAGTGGTAAAGTGTAGGTATTTTAATTTGTGAATTGTGATTGTATCTTGCATATATGCCAACTTCTTTTTTTTTGTTGTTGTAAGTTTTCTTAGTTCAATTGAATAGAAAGAATAAGTTTCTTTATGTGTCAAGTTAACAGAAGGAATATGTGTCGTGCAAAATTAGACGTCTCCCAACTATCATCTAGCTTACCGATCACTTCACAATTCTCTCATCTTCTAACAATAAAATGAGTCATTTTATTGTTCAAATTTTGTTTCAGAAAGCTGCAAACTGTTTCAAGAAAGTTGTAGCTCAAATGCAAGAGTATACCGGGTGATATAAGTGGATTTAAAAAGGGAAAAATGACAGAAATAACTATTTTGATAAATTTAAATACTAAAACAGTTCTTTGACTTTTTTTTTCCTCTTAAAGTAGTCACTCAAGAACGGTCGTCGACGATCATAGGTACGGTCTTGACGACCGTAGGTCCATAGAGCCAATCACAGTCTGTCACGTCGCCATATACGGTCTTTACGACCTTTCATTTTTCCTGAAGGGTCGTGGTGACCGTTCACCTTTCCCGAAGGAGAGTTTGACGACCGTTTCGGTAGTTACGGTCACTTTTCCCGAAAAGTCGTGGCGACCATTCACTTTTCCCGAAGGGGAGTTTGACGACCGTTCCGGTGGTGGACGGCCATTGTGTGTACGTGGCACTCAGTGATTGAAGGAGAACACGATCGTGCGACCTTTTCGAAGGGGAGTTGGCGGCGACCGTTACGGTGGTGGACAACCATTGTGGGTACGTGTCACAAAAAAAAATTGGATTTATTTTTTTAATGATCGTTGATGACCCCGACAACGTGTCAGGCGGTCGTCGACGACCGTCACAGACCTTGTCAGTCGTTTGTTAGGAAAATGGTCGTGTCAGAAAAAGGACGGTCGTGGAGGACCATTTGGGGTACGTGGCATTTAGGGATTGGTGCATATTACAGTCTTCCAATAGATATTGGGAACACGATAAACGATATTACAATATTTAACAAACAGGTATTTTTATGAGTCAAAGGAAGGTTAATTTTTTGTTTGACCTCTTGGATGGTCGCTCAACTCTCATACTAGCTAACATTTTGTTTTTTGGTGGAAGAGCGGGAAGCACGCCTGTGTGGATCTCACAGGGGTTTCCTCCCTTGTGGGGCTGAGGCCCAGTGTGTTCAAAGCTGGCCAGCACGAGAAAACGTGCATCGAAAATCAACATGTGTTTTTCTTTTCGCGTTTGGTACCTTCGGTCACCTAGAATCGGAGGCTGTAGTCACGCAGAGTCGGTTCCAAAAAGTCATGCATGAGGATATTGTGACTTCTAGGTCGAAGAACGTTGCTTTTATACGTATAAGTTTTGCTATTTAGAAAGGGTTGACGACGCAGCTTATTGTCCGTCTTCCTTACAGACTTGAGTCGTGTGTATGTTTTTAAATGAACTCAACTTTAAAAAAATGGAAGGTTTTAAAAGTGCTACCATTGCACCTTCACCACATGCATTGAAAATAAATTACGAGTGACTTGAGTCGTGTATTTTTATATTATTTTTAAATAAACTCAAGAAAAATGAAAGGTTTTAAAAGTGATATCATTGCACATTTGCACCTTCACATGTATGAAGTAACATTCATCACTAGAGTTCATCAATAAAAAATCACCACTTCAAAAATCAAACCTAAGGCAAATTAAAAAATAACCTTAAGATATATACATAAGTCAACTCGACCAACAGAGTTTTTTTTCTTTTTTCAACCGTACATCACGACAGAGTATATATATGATAAGTCAACTAAAATATATCGATTAATATATCCTCGTCCACTCTGTCTTAACCTAATCCAACTGTGCAGATTCCCTCAGGTACCTTTTAAGTACTTTTCCACTCCCGTTGCACCACCACCACCGGCCGGCAAATTTAAAAAATGAAGGCTATAAGCAAATCTCTCATCATTCTCCTCATTTTCTTCCTTCTCACGGATCTGTCCACTGCGGCAATCAAATCCTTCAAAATCCGATCCGATAACCGACCTCTGATCATCTTCGGGAAGTTCGGATTCACCGCTACAGGTTTCCTCTCCATCGCAATCTCCAACGTGTCGGTCACCTCGACCGGATCACCATATGATCCATCACGTATAGGTTTCTTCCTTGTTTGGGATTTAACGCCGAACCAACTCCGGCTTGAACTCCAACAAAGCCCCGGTTTCTGCGTCCGGGATTCCATATTGATGTTCGACTCGCCCCTTTTCACTTTCAGCGAAATAACCGATACCTATTCTTTGTTAAACAAATCGTACGATGTAACCCACCCCGATCAATACTCGCTCTTCGTCGTGAATTGCAACCCCGAATCGTTCGTCACGATGGACGTCCGTATAGAGGCGTACAACATTTACGACGGAACTACCAAAGACTATCTATCCGCGGGGCTAACGCAACTCCCGTCTCTTTACTTCATCATCTCCCTCATTTATATTAACTTTCTCGCGATTTGGATCCGTGTGTGCTTTAAAAACCAACGATCCGTTCACCGGATTCATTTACTAATGGGGGCGTTGCTTACTATGCAGGCGGTTAGCATGTTCTGTAACGCGGAGGAAAGACGTCACGTGAAGGCTACGGGTACTCCACAAGGATGGGATGTTATGTTTTACGTGTTTCATTTCGTCAATAACGTGCTTTTGTTCACCGTGATCATGTTAATCGGTGCGGGATGGTCGTATCTGAAACCGTTTTTGCAAAAAAAGGAAATCATATTTTTGATAATCATGATCCCAGTTCAGGTTTTGGGTAGTGTAGCTTTTATAGTGAACGACGTAAGTCACGTAACCGGCGTGTTTAGTAAAGAACGGGTGACTTGGAGTCAAGTGTCTACGTGGACAGATGCCATATGTTGGTGTGCTGTTTTCTATCCCATTGTTTGGTGGTTGAAGGAGCCTTTGAAGACTGATGAGAAATATGGTAGACATTTGAGTCTGTTTATTCGGTTCTATCTCTTGGTTGTTAGTTATTTGTGGCTCCCAAAAATTTGTGTGTTTGCTCTGGAAATTTTAGTGGATTATAGGAACCTATGGGTGTTTAGTGCAACAGAGGAAATAGGCAGCCTTGTGTTCTATTTGGTGATGTTTTACATGTTCAGGCCAGTTGAGAAGATGAGTATCAAGTTTATAAAAAGTGAATATGAAGAAGCTACCAAGATGGCTAAGGATGAAGACTACGAGCTTTTAACTTTGAAGCTGGAGACCTGGTGATACATGCACTCCAACTTCAAGTCGGTTTTCTTAATGATATGTATAAATAAATCTAATTTCATTTGTCATTATTTTTTGTTATAAGTTCTTGTTAAAATGTTGCTTCAAATAAAATGACCGATGCATGCATGATGTCTACTAGAGGTGCACATCGGAACCGGTTCCGGGACCGAAACCGGAGAACCGAACCGGAACCGGTCCGGTCCCAGACCTGAAAAATTAGAACCGGTCCCGGTCCCAGAAAAAACCGTCGGTTCCGAACCGATTCCATGTTTCAGCCGCAGAACCGGTCCCAGACCCGGTCCTCCCAGAACCGATCCTCAAGAACCGGTCCCGGAACCGGTCCCAACCGGTTCTAACGGAACTTTGTAGTTTTTTGCAGATTTTTGGTAGGTTTGCAGCCTTTATTAGTTTTTTGAATGCTTTTGGCAGGTTTGGTTATTTCCTACTTCGTATTTGGTATTTTGGTTTGTCGTTGATTAAAGACTTTAAGTCGTAGTTGTTATTTGTATTTTCATTATTGTAACCGAACTCGTAACCGAACCCGTAACCCGGTTTTATGTTTTTAATGTTAACTAGTAAGTTGGATTTTGTTTAATACTTGTTAAGTTGTTATGTTTTAGTTATATTTGTGTCTAAAAAATAAAATATTTGAAAAAAAAAAGTGTCAAAAACATCACAGTAGCTTAGCAAATCAAAAAGAAAGGAATAGAAAAAAAAAAAAAACTACACAGCCTTTGCCTTTAGCGCGCCGGTTCTGTGGGAGAACCGGTCTCGGAACCGGTCCTTGGGGGAACCGGTCCCAGAACCGGACCGAATCGATTCTAGTGGTCCCAGTTTTCGCATGCCTGAACCGGTCCCGGAACCGGAACCGGAACCGCCTGGAACCGGTCCTTTGACCGTTGACTAGAACCGGAACCGGTTCAGAACCGGAACCGGTTCTTGAAAAAAACCGCGTATGTGCACCTCTAATGTCTACTAAGTACTAAATCAAGCAGTGGCGAACCCAGGAATTTGGATGGGGTTCAGAAATTTTCGGAGTTCGATCGTCCACCGCTATATACAAATCTTTTTAGAATAGTTCGGGTCGGGTCGGTTCGCGTTACATGATAAAAAACCAACTTTGTGACCACCGTGTGAACTCTCAATGCACAAAATAAATTCTGAATATCTCAAATGATCAAATCTATACAAGTATATAACTAAAAGGTAAAATATGAAATTGGTAACACGGGATCGAAACAATTGAAATCGGAAAGATGATGATTGACAGGAAAGGAACTTTTATTACTAACAAGAAATGGATTGAATTGAGATTACAACAACATGAAGGACTCAGCTCGAGCTCCCTTTTATACCTAAACCTAACTACCTAACTTTCAACGGTAATGAAGGTTCTCGCCCTTAAACATTAGGGCTCTAGGGGGTTAAGACGTCTTATATCGTGGTTGAGTGTAAAGTTTAGAAGTTCAAAATATATAAACATCTTCTAACATTTATTGTTTAAAAGCGCTTTTCACTCGTGACGATGTAAACTTTGACGTTTCTTTGATTTTGTCTTTAAGGGTTCTTTTTTTAGTGTTTTTAGTGTTTCTATTTTATTATACTCTATCTTTTTGTAAATTTCTTTTTATAAATTGCGTTCAGAAAATATAAAAAATTAAAAAAGTCAGTTGACCGGTTAACATAACGACAGAAAAAGTTTAGATGTCAACTTATAGCAACATTTTTTTTTAATCCACCGTACATAAAACAGAGTGTAGATGATAAGTCAACTGGAATATATGGATTAATATATCATCGTCCAGTCTGTCTTATGTCTTAAGATTTCAGATTCCGCTCTACGACCACCACCCTCCGCATTCAGCCACCGGCCGATGAACTTAAAAATGAGGGCTTTAAGAAAAGCCATCATCGTCATTCTCCTCATTTTCTTCCTTTTCACTGCTCCATCCACTGCCGCTATCAAATCGATCAAGATCCGATCCGATAACCGACCACTGATCGTCTTCGTGGAATTCGGATTCACCCATACCGGTTTCATCTCTCTCGAGATCTCCAACGTGTCGGTCACCTCCACGGGATCACTATATGATCCCTCACTCATATGTTTCTTCCTTCTCAAAGATAGACCAGCGAACAAACTGTTGCTTGAACTCGAACAAAGCCCCGGTGGCTGCATCCTGGATTCCACGTTCGACTCGCCCCTTTTCACTTTGCGAGATGTCTCCGAGTCCCATTCTTCGTTACACAAATCGTACCATGTAACCTACCCCGGCGAGTACTCGCTCTTCATCTTGAATTGCAGCCCTCAATCGTTCGTCACGATGGACGTCCGTATAGAGGCGTACAACATTCACGACGGAACTACCAAGGACTATCTATCCGCCGGGCTAACGGAACTCCCGTCTCTTTACTTCATCATCACCCTCATTTATATTAACTTTCTCGCGATTTGGATCCGTGTGTGCTTTAAAAACCGACGATCGGTCCACCGGATTCATTTACTAATGGGGGCGTTGCTTACTATGCAGGCGGTTAGCATGTTCTGTAACGCGGAGGAAAGACATCACGTGAAGGCTACGGGTACTCCACAAGGATGGGATGTTACGTTTTACGTGTTTCGATTCATCAATAGTGTGCTTTTCTTCACTGTGATCGTGTTAATCGGTGCCGGATGGTCGTATTTGAAACCATTTTTGCAAAAAAAGGAAATGAGGTTTTTGATGATGATGATCTCAGTTCAAGTTTTGGGTAATGTAGCTTCAATAGTGATTGATGAAACTGGCCCGTTTAGTAAAAACTGGGTGGCTTGGAGTCAAGTGTCTATGTGGACAGACATCATATGTTGTAACGGTGTTTTGTTCCCCGTTATGTGGTCGATGAGGTCGTTGAAGGAGGCTTCAAAGACTGATGAGAAATCTGGAAGAAATTTGAGTCTGTTTATCCAGTTCTATTGGTTGGTTGTTGGTTACTTTTTGGTCAGAATATTGTGTGTTCTTTCATTGAAAACCAGTATTGTATTTTATAAGAACCGATGGGTGTGGAGTGCAACAGAGGAAATTGAAAGATTGAAAAACAGAAATTGAAGAACTGGAAATGTAATCTTATTGAATCAATCTGAAAGAAACGAATACAATGCGTATATATGGAGCTGAGAAAACCCCAAATTGATTAAACTACTAACCTAACTAACCTTAACGGCTAATACAATAAGTTTCATATAGTTGTCAGAAACAACCCTCTACTTACAAGAATTACATCTTCAACCTTATATTTTCTAATAAATTCCCCCCTAATTCTTGTAAATTTTCCAGTCCAGTCCTTAATACAAGAAGTATTATGATTTCAGTCCAACACTTACTCAATATCATTGCATGCCAGCGGTCCAATAGACTTGTGCATACTAATGTACCAAGCAAGCATTAAAACAGAAAATCAAGTATACTCCTTCACTCCCAACAGCTTCTTCATATCCAGAAACTGTATTCTAGGCAGTGGTTTAGTTAAAACATCAGCTCTTTGCAGCTTTGTTTTGATGAAGCTAACCAACACTTGACCTCTCTCTATACATTGCCTTATAAAGTGGAATCTGAGGTTAATGTGTTTACTTCTCCCATGAAAAACTGGGTTCTTCATCAAACTAATTGCTGACCTGTTATCCACATACAAGATAACTTTTTCCTGCTTCTTCCCTGTCAGCTCTTCTAGCAATCCAGTCAGCCACAAGGCTTCACAGGCTGCAACTGTTGCTGCCATAAATTCTGCCTCACAAGAGGACAGTGCAACAGTTCTTTGCTTTTGTGAATGCCAGGTTATAATGGAGTTGTTATAATAGAAAACATTACCACTTGTGCTTCTGCCATCTTCATGATCCACAAGATGGTTGCTGTCACTATAACCCTCCAATTCACCTCCTTGTTCACAACTGTAAAATATGCCCTCATTCATAGTACCTTTAATGTACCTAATGAGATGTTTGACAGCCTTGAGATGTGCTTCCCTTGGCTTTTGCATATATCTGCTGACAACACCTACAGCATAACATATATCAGGTCTAGTTTGGGTTAGATACCTGAGAGAACCCACCAATTTTCTGTACTCTGTTGGTTCCACAGCCTCACCACCCTCTTCTTTTAACAGTTTAGTACCTGGGTCCATTGGTATCTTAGTAGGATTACAATCCTCAAGTCCAGCCAATTTGACTAACTTCAAAGCATAGGCAGACTGCTTTATTGCAATACCTCTTTCACTTTGACTTACCTCAATTCCTAGGTAATAGTTTAATAAACCCAAATCTGTCATCTCAAAGTTATTCTTCATCTGATCTTTAAAATGATCAATCTCAGTTTTACAGCTTCCAGTAACCAGAATATCATCTACATAGACCCCTATGATAAGATTTTTCCCATTTCTAATCCTTATGTATACAGCTTGCTCATGCATGCATTTATTGAATCCCAATTTCTTCAGAACTGAATCCAATTTAATGTTCCATGCCCTTGGGGCTTGTTTCAATCCATAAAGTGCTTTATTAAGCCTGTACACTTTGCTCTCAGCACCTTTCACCTCATACCCCTGTGGTTGCTTCACATACACTTCCTCTTTCAAAATGCCATGAAGGAAGGCAGCTTTGACATCAAGGTGGTACACTTTCCACTTTTGTCTAGCTGCATAAGCTAAGATCACCCTGATAGTCTCTATCCTTGCCACAGGAGCAAAGACCTCTTCATAGTCTATGCCTTCCTTTTGCACATATCCCTTAGCAACAAGTCTTGCTTTGTGCTTTACAACATTTCCATTGGCATCCTTCTTAAGTTTATACAACCATTTTAAACCTATGGGATTACAACCACTAGGTGGATCTACTAACTTCCAAGTTTTGTTCTTTTCTATGGCTGCAATTTCTTCTCTCATTGCTGCAACCCATTCTGATTTATCTGCAGCTTCAGAGAAATTTAATGGTTCACTCTCCTGGGCCAACAAGAGCTCAATTTGCTCTACTTCCTCTTGCCTTTGTGCACCCATTTTCAGCCTTCTATCCACGACATAATCTTTCAGTTTGGATGGCACAACAGGAACTCTGCTTGATCTCCTTACACTACTACTTCCTGGTTGATTTTGCTCATCACTTCCTGGTTGAGTTTGCTCATCTGCAGCCTCCATCCCTTCTACATGTTCCCCATCATCTGATACATCAGAGAACTCATATTCTGGTTGGTGTAGATCAATAGCTGGATCTATGAATTCCTGCTCTTCATCATTGATTTCATACAATGTTTGACCCTGTGAGTATTCCTCATCTTGTTCTTGGCAGCTCTTTCCCCACAGCCACCTCCTAGTTTCTTCAAACTTCACATCCCTGGATACTACAATCTTTTCATGCTCTACATCCAACATCCTGTGAGCTTTTGTACCCTCTTGAACACCCAAGTATACCATCCTTTTACTTCTGCTTTCCAACTTAGTCAAGCCAGGCTTAGTCACCTTTACATGCCCTACACACCCAAACACTTTTAGGTGTAGAAGACTTGGCTTCTTTCCTTTCAACACTTCATATGGGGTGCTATCATTCAGTGATTTAGTCATAGTTCTGTTTAACAAATAAACAGAATGTCTGACTGCCTCTGCCCACAAGTCATCAGGCACATCCATGCTCCTCATGATACTTCTTGTCATGTTCATAATCATCCTGTTCCTTCTTTCCACCATTCCATTCTGTTGTGGTGAATAGGGGGCAGTAAGCATCCTGTTTATTCCATTCCTGACACAAAACTCATTGAAATCATTAGAAATAAACTCCCCCCCCTATCAGATCTTAGAGATCTGATCTTCCTTTCAAACCTATTCTCAACATCAACCTTGAACCTTTTAAAGTGTTCAAGAGCTTGATCTTTGGTTTTCAAGAAAGATACCCACATATACCTGGAATAGTCATCAACAAGAAGGAAGAAATACTTATTACCTGTTCTTGTTTCTGGGCTAATGGGTCCACACAAATCCATACTTATCATATTCAATGGATGCTTGGATCTATATTGAGTTTGATGAGGAAATTTGTCTCTCACTTGCTTACCAGCCATGCAGGCATCACATAATTGAGTCTGAGGCCTCAACTGTGGTAAACCAATAGCCAACTCCTTCCTAGCCATTGCTTCCAGAGTCCTGAAATTAGTGTGTCCCATTCTTGCATGCCAAAGCCAGTTCTGATCCTGCAAATTTGCTTGCAGACACATTGGATTTCCAACCTGCAATGAGATCTTATAGAGCCTGTTTGGTTGTCTCTTGACTTTCATCAAGAGGCTACCAGATTTCTCATAAATCCAAAGATGATCCTGTTTCATCCTAACATCACACCCTCCCTCAGTTAATTGTCCTAAACTTATGATATTACTTTTGAGTGTGGGAATATAGTACACATCAGTTAGGACCCTATGCTCCTGCTTCTTTCCTTCCAACAGGATTGACCCTTTCCCTTTGATGACTACTTTGGATCCATCACCAAAGGTAATTTGTCCACCTATATCTCTATCTAAAGATGAGAAGAATGAAAGATTCCCTGACATGTGGTTTGAAGCCCCATTATCAAGATACCACATTTCAGATCCTTCATTACTTTCATAGAGAGAGGGTCTAACTTCTTTTTCATTTAGGAAAACAAAATTAGACTTTCTCTCTTCAAGACTCATCATTAGAAGCCCTGGTTCATCATCACTTAACACCTGTGACAGATTAACTTCTTGTTCTTTCACTGATTGCACTCCTTTGCATTCACTAGCATAGTGGCCTAGTTGATCACACTTAAAGCATTTTATATGTGATTTATCCTTCTTAGGCTTCCTATTTTGGCCAGAACTAGTGTCCTTCCTAGTTGATTCTTTCCACTTATTACTTCCTTTGTTTTTACTCTCAATTTTCTTATCTCCTTTCTCCTTTCTATTTCTGTTCTTATTTTCCCTATACTTTGCCTGCCATTCAGAATAAGATAACAAAAGTTGGTCATCTTTCTTGGACTCACCCTTTCCTTTACTAACTCTCTCCTCATAGGTCTTAAGTCTGCCCACTATCTCTTGAAACATTGTAGTTTCAAGATCTATAAATTGTTCAATTGAAGCAATTAATGGTATAAAAGTGTCAGGAACTGAGTCTATGAGTTTTCTTACCTGCTGAGAGTCTTTGAGAGGTTCTCCAAGTTCCCCAAACCTTGAGGCCATACCTGTTATCTTGGCAGCAAAGTCATCAACCGATTCTCCTTCTTTCATCCTCAAATTTTGAAACTCAGACTTGAGAGTCTGCAGTTTTGCCTTCTTGACCCTTTCAACACCAACATACCTGGTCTTGATGGCTTCCCATACCTCCTTTGATGATTCCAGCCCTGCAACCTGCAGCACAAGATCTTCAGGTAATGATTGGTACAAGTAGGCTATTGCAGCAGTGTCTTTCTTCTGATCCACCGCAGCTCCTTCAGCCGGTTGCACCGCTTCCCCCCACAATCCATGAAGGTTGAAGATAGCCTTCATCTTTACAGCCCATATCGTATAATTTGAGTGATTTAACATAGGGCATTGGAGCGGAATCGTGGTAAACTTCTCCGTTACTGTGTGTCGATTTCCTGAGTTGTCTCCCATGGTTGAAACTCGAATTCGATGAGGGGATGATCTAGGTGATCTGGGCGATCTTCGGGGAGAAGTGAGTAATCGATGAATTTTCGATTTCTTCGAGACAAAGAGGACCTCAAATCCCCTTTATCAACCGAATCTGAACAGAGGATGAGTATCAATCGATGAACGGGAAGAGCAATCTTCCGATCGCTCTGATACCAATTGAAAGATTGAAAAACAGAAATTGAAGAACTGGAAATGTAATCTTATTGAATCAATCTGAAAGAAACGAATACAATGCGTATATATGGAGCTGAGAAAACCCCAAATTGATTAAACTACTAACCTAACTAACCTTAACGGCTAATACAATAAGTTTCATATAGTTGTCAGAAACAACCCTCTACTTACAAGAATTACATCTTCAACCTTATATTTTCTAATAATGAAGACTTCGAGCTTTCAACTTTGAAGCTGCAGACCTTCAACTTCAATTAAGTGGCTTTTCCTATATGTATGATTAACTAATTAAGTCTCATTTCATTTGTCATTATTGTTTGTTTCATGTTCTCTTCACCAATGCAATATCGATTCCTGCAAGGCGATATTATTATGATTGTGATTGTTTACTGCATCTTATTAGGCTATTCGTAGTGATAACCCCCCTCTTTTGAGGGTTATGTGTCATGTGGCGAATGACATGACAACGGGGAGTTATGAGGTAAGGGGTGTGGTGAGGGGTTATGAGGATGAGAGGTTATTAGGATGGGAGAACCAATAGAAAAAAGAAAAAAAACACGAAACAAAATGAAAATGAGGGGCACCATGTTTGAAACGCCCTCGGTCGAAATCCCTAACATGGCGCCTAGGGGGTGGTGGAGAGGCGTTATACAGAGTGCCATGTTGAGGATTTTGGGCATATAACGCCCCACTACAGACAGCCTTATGGCATATGTTCTTTTTTCCTTTTCTTTTCTTTTTCCTTTTCATGTACGTATGTATGGGTAGTATGGCTGCACTTAAAAAAATGTATCAATTTTAGTCGTTAGCAAGAACTTAGAACCATCCGATGTACAGACAGAAAATTATGTCGTTCGAATCTTTATATATTAGTTATAAGGGTGGTTAACGGTTCTTGCTCGTTTAGTCTAATTGGGATTTGGGTTGACTTTGGCAAAGTGAATTATGACTTACATCAAGCGGGTTCGTAGGTGAAAGGTGCACATTTACATCAATGACGTCATAATTCTTGAAACCTCATTGGGGGTTCTAAGGGGGCAATTAACGCCCCTAGGAAAGCGTGGCTCAAGGGACGCCAACCCCTAGTGGGGACCAAGGGTTATTGAAAATTGCTCCATGGAAAATGCTTTAGAAAATTGACTTATTTTGATCAAATTACTTTATGGAAAATGCATCAGATATTATTTTAGTTTGAAAATTGACTTATAAATTTCAGAAGGACCAATTATGTAATTATTGCAATTCAAAATTCGAGTCAGATAATGCAGTTATCTTGCTCCCATCTCTAAATAATCTGATTGGGCTGACTTGAAGAATCTGGTTCGAATTTTCAATCAACATAAAAATCATCTGGCTCTCTGATTCGCATTAGGATTGTATCCGATTGAATAATTGCGTGAATCATCGAAATATTCAATCTGAAAGTGTTTCACACTTTTCAAACAATCCAAGAAACTCAAATATTCTAACATGGGTGTGGTTTGATGAACAAAGAGATTGATCTGGAAACACCGCCAAGTGCCAACCATCGGGGTTTGAATTGGGGAGGGAAAAGATCAGGTACCCTTTGATTGTGAGAGAGTCAGAAAGACGAGGGAGGAACCCACCCGTGAACACAACCCATCTCTTGTTGATTCAGATTGACAATTTGATGAAATAAAGCGAGTATCAAGTTGGGAGTTGTCAAAGCCCTGATGTGCTCAGTAGCCATGTTTCATCCATTTTGCTCGTCCTCAATCATCGTCTTTCTTCCTTCAAGACTCTATAGAGATAATTACACTCAAAGTAATGTTATTCTAGGCCAAATGTAACGTAAAAATTTAAAACACCTAAGACATATGCAATGCTTTCCCCGTTTATTAGTATTCTTTTTTGAAAACATCGTATAAAAAAGAGTTCAAAATTACTTTTTTTTTTCAGGATTATCAAACTTGTGACTAATTTATAGTTTTTATCCTTTAAGTATACCTAAACCATGGAATGAGTCCTTATTTTCTCGGACTTGCATGTATAGTTCTTTATTTGAAAAATTACCTCATTTTGTCATTTACACTAACTTTAAGATTTTCAATTAAGTTACCTCAAGGAATGGGCTTTTATAGTCTTAAGTGGTCTAGTGAGAGATACTTTATAATACAAATCGTTTTATTTCAATATTAAAAGAAAATGAAAAAGGTAGCCAATCAAAAAAGAAGAGAGAAAGACGGACCAATAAAAAAGAAAAAGAAATTGAAATAGGCGCTATGTGTGAAGGTGTAATAGTGTGTGATGCGTTATTACGAAGTCTATAACCTAGGGGTGTTCAAAAATATCCGAATCCGAATCCGAATCTGAAATATCCGAAATATCCGAAGTCAAAATATCCGAAAATTCGGATATCCGAATTTTCGGATATCCGAATTTTCGGATTCGGATTCGGATATTGATTTTGAACATTTTCGGATATTCGGATATCCGAAAAATATCCGAAATATATATATTTTTAAAATATTAAATTATATATATTATTTAGTTTACCATACTTTAACTTAAGAAACCTTAAATCTAAAGTTCTAAACTCAGATGTTCACTCTCTTTGCCTCTTTGGATCCTGACGTCCTTCAAATCTCGACCCTCACTGGCTCATTGCCTTACACCGCCGATTTGTAGTTTGCTATCAAGCTTGTTGCACACGGATTCGAGCTTCAAAATGAAGACATTTTTTATTTTTTGTTGGTATTTGACTATTTAATGTACTTGTATTAGACTATTTGTTTATTTGGATGTTTATCAGAAGCAATTTTAGAGATTAATATATAATTTTTTAATCTTTTTTTTTTGTTTTGAAAAATTCGGATATCCAATTCACTATCCGAATCCGTATCCGAACGGATTCGGATAGTGAAAATCAACTATCCGAAATTTTGGATATTCGAAATTCGGATATCCGAATTTTCGGATATCCGGTTTTGAACACCCCTACTATAACCCCCTCATAACCCCCGTTACACGCCAATGAGCCCTTGTCCTAGTGGTCAAGGGGGAGGTGGTAAGGTTTTGCCTACCTGGAGGTCCTCGGTTCAAACCCAGACAATGACAGTTATTTGATGATTTATGGGGTTAGAATAGAAGTTTATAATAGTTTAGCCGTTAAAAAAAAAAAACCCGTTACACGATGAAAATGGCAGCCTTTTGATTTTAAAGAGTTTTCGCATTCCCAAGATTAACATCAAGAAAAGTCAACTAGACTTAACGACTACTTATATAAAAAAGTCAACTAGACCAACATAGGGTTTTTAACCTTTTCTTTTTTAATCCAACCGTACATAAGACAGAGTAGATAGGGAAGGGAAAAAGACGAAAATAGCCTCTTTGACCAAGTTTGGGACGAAAATAGCCCCATGAAATTTTTTTCCCAACTTTTAGCCCTACCTTAACGGTCGTTAACGACCTCCATTGAAACCCAAAACGACCGTTCTCGATGACCAACCACGGAGCGACATGTGTCATCCACGGTCGTTAATACCTTGGAAAGGTCGTCGACGACCGTCGTTTTCCGTCAAACGACCGCCGACATTTTTCATCTCCAGAAATCTTGGAACATTGTCTGACGGCCTTGTCGGGTGTGTCTCGATGTTCTGAGGTCGTAACGACCGTGGTCGACGACGACCACAGTTACAGTCGTAACGACCGTTATCGGATTTAATAATTTTTTTTAAATTTTAAAATAATTCCATGGTCGTTTCGACCATAGTCGTTGGCGACCACACATGTGGTCTTCAACGACCATAGTCGTTTCGACCGTTCTTTCTCATATAATTAATAATTAAATGATAATTAATTGACCATTACAATTTACAAGGTAATTAAATGATAATTAATTGTCCCTTTTTTCCAAAGCACTATCAATTAATTATTGCAATTAATTGATAATTAATTGTCCCTTTTTTCAAAGCAGTATCAATTAATTATTACAATTAAATGATAATTAATTGTCCCTTTTTCCAAAGCACTATCAATTAATTATTGCAATTAAATGATAATTAATTAACCATTTACAATGAAAGGTCCCCTTTTTCCAAAGCACTATCGCAATAATTACTTTACCTTGTGAATTGTAATGGTCAATTAATTATCATTTAATTATTAATTATATGAGAAAGAACGGTCGAAACGACCTCATACACGGTCGAAACGACTATGGTCGTTGAAGACCACATGTGTGGTCGCCAACGACTATGGTCGAAACGACCATGGAATTATTTTAAAATTTAAAAAAAATAATTAAATCCGATAACAGTCGTTACGACTGTAACTGTGGTCGTCGTCGACCACGGTCGTTACGACCTCAGAACGTCGACACACACCCGACAAGGCTGTCAGACAATGTTCCAAGATTCCTGGAGACGAAAAATGTCGGCGGTCGTTTGACGGAAAACGACGGTCGTCGACGACCTTTCCAAGGTATTAACGACCGTGGATGACACATGTCGCTCCGTGGTTGGTCATCGAGAACGGTCGTTTTGGGTTTCAATGGAGGTCGTTAACGACCGTTAAGGTAGGGCTAAAAGTTGGGAAAAAAATTTCATGAGGCTATTTTCGTCCCAAACTTGGTCAAAGAGGCTATTTTCGTCTTTTTCCCGAGTAGATATCATCAATAAGTCAACTAGAATATATGGGTTAATATATCATCCTCCAGTCTGTCTTATGTCTTCACCATCTCATCCAACTGTTCAGATTCCGTAGGTCAGTATTTAACTACCTTTACACTCCATAATAACCACCCTCCGCGTCCGCATTCAGCCACCGGCCGGTGAACTTAAAAATGAGGTCTTTAAGTAAAGCCCTCACCCTCATTCTTCTCATTTTCTTCCTTTTCACGCATCAGTCCACTGCGGCAATCAATTCGTTCAAGATCCGATCCGATAACCGACCTCTGATCATCTTCGAGAAGTTCGGATTCACCGCTACAGGTTTCCTCTCCATCGTGATCTCCAATGTGTCGGTCACCTCGACGGGATCACCATATGATCCGTCACGCATAGGTTTCTTCCTTGTTTGGGATTTAACGCCGAACCAACTCCGGCTTGAACTCCAACAAACCCCCGGTGGTCTCTGCGTCGAGAATTCCATATTGATGTTCGACTCACCTCTTTTCACATTCAGAGAAATAACCGATACCTATTCTTCGTTACACAAATCGTACCATGTAACCTACCCCGATCAATACTCGTTCTTCATCTTGAATTGCGACCCCGAATCGTTCGTCACGATGGACGTCCGTATAGAGGCGTACAACATTCACGACGGAACTACCAAAGACTATCTATCAGTCGGGCTAGCGCAGCTCCCGTCTCTTTACTTCATCATCTCCCTCATTTATATCAACTTTCTCGCGATTTGGATCCGTGTGTGCTTCAAAAACCAACAATCCGTTCACCGGATTCATTTACTAATGGGCGTGTTGCTTACTATGCAGGCGGTTAGCATGTTCTGTGACGGAAAAGATAGACATGATGTGAAGGTTACGGGTACTCCACAAGGATGGGATGTTATGTTTTACGTGTTTCGGTTCATCAAGAATCTGCTTTTCTTCACTGTGATCGTGTTAATCGGTTCCGGATGGTCGTATTTGAAACAGCTCTTGCAAAAAAAGGAAAAGATGTTTTTGATGATCATGATCCCGATTCAGGTTTCGGGTAATGTAGCTTCAATAGTGATCGATGAAACCGGCCCTTTTAACAAATACCGGGTGGCTTGGAATCAAGCGTATATGTGGAGTGATGTGGTGTGTCGTTGTGCTGTTTTGTTCCCGATTGTGTGGTCGATTAGGTCGTTGAAGGTGGCTTCGATGACTGATGAGAGAGCTGGTAGAAATTTGGGTCTGTTTAGGCGGTTCTATCGCTTGTATGTTTGTTATGTGTTGTTCACAAGAATTTATGTTATTGCATTAAGCACAACTGTAGGTTATGGGTACCAATGGGTGAGTAGTGCAGGAGAGGAAACAGGCACCTTTGTGTTCTATTTGGTGATGTTTTATATGTTCAGCCCATTCTCCCTGTACCAAATTAACAGAAGGTGAATATGAAGAAGCAAGGGATAATAAAGACTTCGAGCTTTGAACTTCAAGTCGTTTTTCTTGTATGTATAAATAGATCTCATTTCATTAATTGTCATTATTTTTTGTTTCAAGTTCTCTTCACTGACTTTTTACAGCATGTTCTTATGGCACATGCTCTTTTGTCCTTATTTATCATTTTTCATGTATCAATGTCTTTAGCTTCACTGACTTTTTACAACAAAATGTATCAATGTCTTTAGCTATTTAATTAATTTTGTAAGAGACATACTCCTCAACACCATCAACAAACTTCAATCTTCCTTCGGTACATATTATAACAAGACATTTCGAAAAGTTTTGTAAAAGAATTGTTTGAGGAAGAGGTAATTGTAAAGTAATCGGTAAGATGATAGTTGGAAGAAACATAATTGTTATGGAACTAGATGTTACGAGACATGAATGTTGTTGCGCGTGTACATTTTATATAACCCACGATACTTTATTATATTTGTGTGTAAACATTAAAAGAGGTGTGTTAAGCATATAGTCATTGTGGTTACAGACGGGTTCTGTTTCCGATTAGACTAAGAACCTTCCGTCTAAGAAACCTGCTTAACTTCTCCCCCTGTCATGTATTGGCTCTCTCTCTTTCCATTGATAGAGCAGTTTGCTAGTTTGCATTCCTCTATCTGAATCTCTAACACTAACAGGCGACAATCACCAACATCATCACTGCCTTCTTGTGACAAATCGATTGGGTTCCCACTTCCCACCCCAGCTCTGAGTTAACTATTTCAGAGCTCTATCTCTTTATTTCTCGAAACTAAAACTAAGATAAACGCTTTAAAAAACGACAAGTTGGTGACCCACCCACGCATTTTAGCGGGCCACAGTCATGTTACCGTAAAATGGTACACATCCAAGATTATTAGAATGAAAACATATCTATTAGTATCTCAAATATACAATCACCAAATCCAAAAGTAATTTACACTTAAGCGGGCACCTTTACGCTGTGTTCCCGAGTTCATTTAACGAGGGAAGGGAAAGGAAAGGGAAGTAAGTTTAAAAAATTTTGTGTTCCCGAGTTTCACTTAAGGAGGGAAAGGGAAGGAAACAAAAAAAAGTTTTGTTCCCGAGTTTCATTAAAGGAGAGAAGGGGAGGGAAAGTTAGTTCATTTTTTATTATTTTTCTTTCCTTCCAAATCGGAAGGATTTGGAAGGAAAGGAATCACTCCCCTTCTCTTCCTTTCTCTTCCTTTCCTTTCTCTTCTCTTCTTTTCCCTCTTTAAATAAACTCGGGAACAGAGCGTTAAGCTGTAAAATTGAAGAGTGATATACGAAGAAGCAAACCGTTCGGCCTTAAAAAATAAAATAAAAAAAGAACTCTAAAATATATAGACTTTAGTTGGCTGGTTTGACCCTCCAAATCCAACGGTACAGATTTAAGATCAGCTCGAGGGCATAGTAATTAACGGCTCACCTCTTCCACCTCGCAATCTCCTCCCATTTCTATTTTAAACCATCGCAAATTCCCCCAGGTTTGGTCATTTTCCTCTCCTTATTCGGAGCACCGCCTCCTCCGTCGTCAGCCACCGCCGGCGAATAAAAAATGAGGACGTTAGGGAAAATCGCCACCAACATTCTCCTCCTCTTCTTCCTCTTCACTGTTCCATCCACGGCAGAGATCAAATCTCTCAAAATCCGCTCCGATAACCGCCCCATGATCCTCTTCGAGAAGTTCGGATTCACACACACCGGTAACGTCACCGTCTCGATCTCCGCCGTGTCGGTCAACTCCACTGCCGCGCCGCCCGATCCCTCACGCCTAGGCTTCTTCCTCCTCTCGGAAGAATCGCTGATTCAAGTTGAAATCGAACTTCAACAAAATCGGAGCTTATGCATCGTGGATTCCAACTTTATCAATCTCGTTTTCACTTTCCGAGATCTCTCTCCTCCGCCTCAATCCTCGTTCCACAAATCGTACGCTGTGACAAATCCGAACGAGTACTCGCTCTTCTTCGCGAATTGTAACCCCCAATCGCTCGTCACGATGGATGTCCGTACAGAGCTGTTCAATTACGATGACGGAGCTACCAAGGACTATTTATCAGCCGGATTAACGCAGCTTCCGTCTCTGTACTTCATCTTCTCCGTGATTTATCTCTGTTTTCTAGGGCTTTGGATCTCTGTGTGCTTTAAAAACCAGCGATCTGTTCACCGGGTTCATTTGTTAATGGGCGGGTTGCTTACTATGAAGGCGCTTAATTTGATCTGTGCAGCTGAAGATAAACATTATGTGAAGGTTACAGGTACTCCTCATGGATGGGATGTATTGTTTTACATATTTCAGTTTATTAGGGTTGTGCTTTTGTTCACTGTGATCGTGTTAATCGGTACTGGATGGTCGTTTTTGAAGCCGTTTTTGCAAGAGAGGGAAAAGAAGGTTTTGATGATTGTGATTCCACTTCAGGTTTTGGCTAATGTAGCTTCCATAGTGATTGGGGAAACTGGCCCTTTTATTAGGGACTGGGTGACCTGGAATCAAGTGTTTTTGTTGGTGGATATTATATGTTGTTGTGCTATTATCTTTCCGATTGTCTGGTCGATTAGATCGTTGAGGGAGACTTCTAAGACCGATGGGAAAGCTGCCAGGAATTTAGCGAAATTGACTCTTTTTAGGCAGTTCTATATAGTGGTTATTGGTTATTTGTACTTCACAAGGATTGTTGTTTTTGCACTGAAGACGATTGCAGCTTATAGATACCAGTGGGTGGCCAGTGCAGCCGAGGAAATTGCCAGTCTTGCGTTTTATTTGGTGATGTTTTACATGTTTAGGCCGGTTGAGAAAAATGAGTACTTTGTTCTGGATGAAGAAGATGAAGAAACAGCCGAGTTGGCTCTAAGGGATGAAGAATTTGAGCTTTGAAATTGCATATTGAAGATACTTTCTTGTTTTGTCAATCACATTACTGCCTAGGTGATACACTGTGAGTTGTTAACTATTTCTTCAAGTAGTTTTTGTGGAACAGATTGATTTTACTTTACCTTTATATTATGTCATAACATCTATGGAATTAAATGATAGGTGTTTGTTTAAAGATCTGAATATTGTATATTCATCTCTGCTCATTTGTTACTAATGTTTCTATATCAATTGCCTTTAAAGCCCTGCCTTTATTTACTTAGTATTCTCATTTAGTTCTTGATCTGTTTGCATATTGTTGGTTTCACATGCTTTAATGGCCACATATCTGTCTTTTCATGCATCTTGTACTATTGCCACATGCAGTCCTGCATTAATGTCTCTGTTGTTTTGAAGCATTATGGCTACATGTTTTCAGTTGTTTATCATAAGCATTTGCAAACAAATGTTACAGTTATGCCAACCTTAAAAGTTTCACAGGTTTTGCTTTTGACTCTCAAGTGCTTGGCTTTAAAAAGCGTGTCGGCACGAGGCGACTACAGACCTAAGGCTGGTTGCACCTGACTCAAAAAGGCACAGGGCCTACAAAAGGCGGCATGAGGTGTGCTTCCTGTACGAGGAAGGTTTTCTGTGTTAGGATGCTGTACATATAGCTTTTGAGGTTATACATATAGGTTATTTACATATAAACTTTATACATATAGCTTTAAGATATATATATAAAGCTTATCTATAGCTAAATTTTGGGTTGTTGATTCTAAAATCGTATGAGAAATATAAATAAATTACGTCTTTGATTACAAAAAAGTGGTGGCTTTGTGCCTCACGTCTTGGCTTTGGACCCTATTGCCTCAGTGCGCCTCTCTTTTTAAAACCTAGATCAAGTGGTAGCATGATAGGTTAAGTCTTTTGGACTTATGAACTAGCTTCGGTTGATTGAGAAACTTGACCCCCATTGTAGTTATGTATTCGTGATTTTCTTTATCCAAAAACAAAAAGCTTTAGAAGAGAAAATAAGAATGTTACAGATGTTGCTACTAGGGTTGTGTGCTAGCTGTTTCATAGAAAACTTTGAGGAGCCTAAGGCCGTCGACTTAAAGCTCGTTTGAGTTGAGATGGGCTAAATTTTAATTAGGGGGTGTTTGGGGTTACTTATGAAAGCTACTTATCTGCTAATTGCTTTATAAAATAAGCAGTTTGGCATGAGCATCTTCAAATTGCTTATTGAAATAAGCCTATTTCACTCTCAGATAATTAGATCAGCAGCTTGAATAAGCTAATCCAAGATGCCTGACAAAACAGCTTCTAGCATAACTGTATCCAAACACAGTAAGCAGATAAAGCTGTATCAAACTCCATTGGTGGTTTATTTGTAATTTTGTTTGAAGCAAGTGAAGTCAATTTGAGCTTATATGAACCCTTATAACCCAAAATAACCAAAACAAGCTTCTGCTTATCAGATATGCACATCAGGATTGCTGGTAATGCTTGACCCACGTCCATTTGCAACATTTTATAGCTGGAACAGGGTCCTGGAGTTGGACTGTTCTTTTCTTAGTTTCACCTCAAGATGCCTGACAAAATAGCTTTTAAGCATAACTCTATCTAAACAGAGTAAGCAGATAAGCAGTATCAAACTTCATTGGTGGTTTATTTGTAGTTTTGTTTGAAGCAAGTGAAGTTAAGTTGAGCTTATATGAACCCTTATAAAACCCAAAATAACCAAAACAAGCTTCTGCTTATCAGATATGCACATCAGGATTGCTGGTAATGCTTGACCTACGTCTATTTGCAACATTTTATAGACTGGAACAGGGTCCTAGACTGTTCTTTTCTTAGTTTCACCTCAAGTGGACAATCTTTATGACCATTCTGCCTTATGTTATCTTATGCTCTTACCTTCTAGACCTGAAACTGCTACTAGTTTTCTGAAGAGTTTTATTTTGCCTGTTTTTGTTTTTCTGGTAACAACCATGAAATCAATGATCTTGCAAAATTGGGCTATCATGGATTCATGGGTATATTTCTGTCTCTTTGTGTAATTGATAGGTAAAATCTCAACAATACTTCGGTTTATTATTTAAGGCACATGATTATGGCGATGAGTATCACTAAACTCTACTCATTTAAAAACCTGTAAAGAGAAATTGTACGTTACCAATCATGTGAACCTGGACAGATGAACTATAGATGTAACTAATGTCCCAATAAGAATATTTGATCACATATGAGTAGATGGGATTACCAACTGTGTTACAACTCCAAGCACAACTTATGCTTATGGCATGTTGGATATCAGCCTAGTTCAGATTTCAAACAAGGTAATAAAGAAATAACAAAGTAGAAAGGAAGCCAGTCGAATGCTTATTATTGATAGCAGAAAGTTGCTGATTGAATAATTCAATACAGCTTACAAGAGAAGGTTTTTCGATTGATTACTGATGCTCACATCTGAGCTACTTAAATAGGAAACAAACATTAGCAAGTAGGTGCAGCAAATCAGGCACCAGATTTCAACGTCATTTTGGCTTATTCTTCCTTGAGATGAGGTCAACATTAACTAACATGGCAGCCTGGAATTGGATCAACAAACAACGATAAAGCGAAGGGCTTGAAAATGTCAGGCTTACCATGCTTGTCTCCATTGGTATACATGAAATGACCCATCCTAGCAAGGTTTGTTACACATTCGATGAACTCATTTGGCAGTTCTGAACCAATCGCTTGGCGCTCTTTGTTTAGCTTCTTCCATGTCTCCGTTATTAACCTTTTTATGTATTCTCTTGCTTCGACTTCAGTGGCACCACTCTCGTGCATATAGCACTGGACTGATTTAGGAACATCACCTCTTTCTAGCTCATCCTGGCACCAACAAAAAGCTCTAAGTTTATGCGTGTGAATGCGTATAGATCAGTGTTTTGGAAACCGAACTAGTTATTGAAGTGATTTTTTGCTGGTTGAAGTCGGACTAACTAAACGGTAATAAAAAACCGGATCACATCATAATTAATTTTGAAAATATTCTATATATTTCATAAAATTCAAGTAGTAAGTCTGTATAAAAGAAGATAAAAGAAACATATTGTGTATTTTTAAGTGATCAGTATAGATGAGTACATGAGAAAGAATTGGTATAATGTTGATTAATAAGTTGCGTTTGAGAAAAAAAAAACAAAATTAAATTATGATGTCATGTGACAGCCACCGAGAGATGTCACGTGCTCAATGAATTTGGTTTACTATTCCTATCATCTTCAAATTGTTAATAGTATAATAAGTTGGTAGGTTAAGAAGTTTACAGATGATGTCCCCAAATCATTAGTAAGTCTCACGATAAGGCTTGCGTTACGAATCATATTTTCAGCTCTTCCTATTTGCTTCAGTGCATCTTCTGAAACACTGGTTAAAGTTAAAAGATATGCATGCTTGATGACTGGAATACCACCTATTGACATGCAAGCATTGTCGAGGAACACATCAAAGGGCGGTGTGTGTCCGCTAGCAAACCATCTTGCTTCTATTAGGTAAGAGTTGCACAAATCTTGCCACTGGAATCTCAAAATGTAAAGTTACACTTAAATATATAAGAATATATGAAATGTTTTAGTTTCTGGGCTTCTGCGACCATTATTTTTTGAAGACCATTTGTGATTAAAAAGACGGTCACAGAGACCCAGTTTAATTTTATGGTATTGGATTACATAAACTGGGATTGGACATTTACCGTCTTTTTTAAGTAAGAAAGGACGAAGATGCCTTCATTTGTCAATATGTTATATGACATCTCGTTCATCGCGTTGTAGAGCGCAAGGAAGCAAATTTTCATATAATTTGGAAGTTCTTCGATCGCATTGAGATCCCAACTAGAAAAGAAATTATTTGATCAAAACATATGATCTATGAGCAACTGCTAGATAGCTTTAAAACTAATAGTTCTAGGAGAGTTATGATCGGTAACACCACTGCTAAAATAAACTGTATTTCATAGGCCAGTTTTCATAAAAAATGCCTAGGAATGAGGGTTTGGTTTTCTCATTCATTTTCGCCAAAAACGATTTTATGGAAAACAATAGCACCAACCTGTTCAAAACGTCTGTGAATTGCTCGAGTTCTTGCAAAGTACCATAGACATCATAGACATCGTCAATAGTAGTAATCATCGCGTAAACCTTTGAGAGATCCGCCCTTCCTTTAAAGTGCGGCAAGTGAATGTTAGTTGTTGCCCACGTAAAATTCTCCACCAAACGATCACGAGCGAAGCCGAACTTCTCCCAAGATGTTTCTTTCCACCATCTGTGTATTATATACATTATACAAAGTGTCCAATTAATGAATGGTTACATAGAGATTCTATATAGTTAAAGAGACGCATTTTCTATACATCTTGATACAGTAAGCTTGAAAGCTAATAAGAGAGAGAATAATGATATACCGCGATGCATATTTCAAATCCTCCTGAAAAACCGCTTGAACCATGTTGAAGTCCAATTTGGCAAGCTCAAGCACCATGGGATTCATGCCATTTCTGCTTTCATACACTTCAATAAACCACTTTGTTTCGACTCGTGGAACCATCCAATGAAGCGGAAAAACTAGAGCGCGACTTATTAACGACACAATACTTTTATCAGCAACGTTCTCTATAATTTCTTTTAGATACTTTTCTGTGAAAGTTCTAGCACTATCCAAGATACTTTCATCCTCCACTGAATGGTAAGAAGCTTCATACAAGTTTAACATAGAGAAGATATTTTCATGTAAATATCCCTTGACTGCTCCATCTTCATCTATGTTGTCCCTGAATATCTCTACTCAACACAATTATGTCAGGATTATAAACCAATTTTAAAGGGTTAATGACATCCTTAACTAAAACATGATTTATACATGTTGGTGTTTTAAATGTAATCAAGACTATTATAATGTAATTGGATTTGCTAAAAATCAAATATAAAGTTAGAATTGAATAAAGTAATGAGGTGCACACTCACCAGTCATCAAAAAGTGTTTCAACTTTGGAACCAAATAAGCCTTAGTAGTTCAAAGTGGTGAACAAAAAATTTGTCGTTAAAAAAAAGAAATATTTTTTTTTGGTACCCACTGTACAAATTTTCTAGATCCGTACTTTGATCCCCCAAAATACTTTGATGTTACGATTGAAATAAATCTATCTAAGAGTAATAGAAATCTTAAAACCTTTGATATATACCTTGTGGGATATGGTATCCATGTTGTCTCAATAGTCGAAAACCTAGGGATTTAAGGTTTAAATCCATCTTACTCCACTCTCCATCACTTTTATAGTAGTTGGAATATATTTTCTCCAAGGCATTCCTTACTTCACTCTCAAAATGATACGAAATGCCGAGTCTCTGCAAATCATCAATCAAATTGAGTATACTTAATGGATTTTCCTCCATTTCATTTCCTTTACATATCATAGTCCTAACTGCCTCCTTTAGATTTCTTGATCTTGTCATGTACTTCTCTTCCTACATGCAGACACAAATATGCACACAAACATGTTGTTACTAGCGATTAGAAACAACAATTACGCTCAAGAGTCGAAAACTTAGCATACAAAACAATTGCATTCCAATAATGCAATAATGCAATAATACAAAACAATTGCATTCCAATTGCATTCCAATAATGCAATAAACGCTCAAGGTATCGACTTTAGGATCTAAAGCTTATGTTACACGACAACTTTACTCATTACACCATCAACTCAATGATAAATGCGTTACGTTTAGATAAAAAAAAACAAAAAAAGAAGAAGAGGCACATGACATCCATCAAGGAAGCCAGATGAACCAATTGAAGCAAAATGTACTATTCATTGATTCATTCCATCCTAGAATTGTTAATTGTTAATTGTTACATGTTACATACAATATTAAAAATCTCCGAAATTTTCAAAAAACACAAATTTTTTAAACTTCAGACAACTTGGCAAGAAAAATAAAAATAAAAGATAAAATCAAATTAACGCCAAGAAAAATTGCGGTTGAAAATTTAACAGTTTTCTAGTAGTGATATATACGTACTGTATATTTGCTAGAAAGCGACTGAATAGAATCGTAGGACCATAATGAAGGTGCATAGTTTGCTGATCTTCTCAAACTGATGTCCATGGTAGTATCATGATTCTTAAGAATGGATCGTGGTGAATGTAATTGTTTTTTACAGGCACCGGTAGTTCTTTGACTTAATGAACTATTGGAAAAGAGAAATGTGGAAGAAAGTGTGCAAAATGATGCCATTATTACACAATATAGTTTGTTTGGTGATAGGTTTTATTCTTGAGTTGTAGAAAGATAATGGGATATATATACACACACTATCTCAATGTAACGTACCCTATGTTGGATATTTTAGATATAGTGACAGGCTTATAATTATTCTTTTTGTTAATTAGGTTTGGAATTTTTGATAGTGTGTTATGTATGTTACATGTTAAAAAAAAAAACCGGTTTGATTTATGTTATGTCAGATCATATATATTAACAAATTTAAGCCCAAACCAAATAAATAACTAACAATCTAAAAATAATTTTTTTACTGAAGGGGCGATACTCAATACGTCCGAGGGGGCGATGCTCAATATATATATATTTTTTACATAAAATCATGAATATCAGCGCTTCTGGCTGAAAAACCGCAGGGGCGGTCGCCCACCAGGTCCCTTCTAAACTCCCCCCTTGACTTGAATAAAATATTAAACACAATTCGGGGTTGTTCAAAAATCGGTTGTTCAAAGATATGAATTAAAATATTAAGCAAATAATCAAATTATAAATCAAATAATAACACAATTTAAAGATATAAATTAAAAAAGAATTAACTAAACTAAGAATTCGGGGTTGTTCAAAATCGGTTTTATAGTTTTATAAAGATACTATATTAGATTTCAGGATTTGTAATTATGAAGAGATGCCTAATGGCCTAATGCATGCGTGTCACCTTCTATCCACAATATATTTATAGGTAGCGTACATAACAAAACTCTTTATTAACAAACCAAAAAAACATTTAATATCAACCATCGATCATGATTGAGGGATAATCATTGAGATAAAAGTAAAAGTTTTAGGTTGGGCCATAAGGATTTGGTGGGTCTAACTTTGATATAGTGTTATGTTTTTAACCATAAGGCTAAGTGTAGTGGATAAAGCCCCAAATGGGGCGTTATCCGCCATGTGGACGATGACTGGACAAGGGGCTTTATGGGGCTTTATGGTGTAGTGGATAAAGCCCCTATAACGCCCCACAATCATTACTTTTAAACCCTTCTTCGGCGTTTTATCCCTAACGCCCGGGGCGAATTTGGGCACCATAACGCCCCATAACGCCCCAGCGTAGTGGGGCGGGGCGTTATACGGGGCGTTATGGGGCGTTATGGAGCCCAAAAACGCCCCATTACGAATAGCCTAACAAATTATGCTAAATTGTATATATAAATAAAATACAAGCTAGGATCACTATCAGCCTGCAGCTTAACTGTCTGGTGGCGTCACATGGCATCAATAAAATTTTATTTATCTTACTTTTCAAAGAGAAACTTCTTTCATCTAGAGGAGATACTCGTTTATTTAGTATTGGAGCATCGATAGCAGTCATATCCATTTTATTAAGTTATTTAGTAATTCCTTTTGGTTATAATGTCTTTTGTTTTTTTATTAAATGCAACAAAATGAACATGTGATTTTGTTGTATAATTGGTATAGGCGTGTGACTTTAACAAATGAGTTTGTCTTTGTCAGTGATATAATATGTACAATTGTGTAAAATAGATTTTCTTTATTCTTTTATTTCTAACCTCAACGAATTTAGAACATAAGTTAATGGTATAATTGATACTAACATGTAATATAACTTGTAGGTGCTAGCCTTAATGCTTTAAACAATTGAGTCGCTACATTTTTTTTTTTTGTTATCTTTACTTAGCATTGTAAATGTAACTGTTTTGTATATATGTGTTATCTCCGTTGCAACACACAGTAAAATGTAGTTGGATACATATTATCATCACCATAAAATGTTTGAAATGATATAAATCCTAAAACATAATTTCATACTTTATAAATCCTAAAAGCCGGGCAAAATTTCTAATCCATGTTTTTTTTTTTGAATTCCAACTAATTATAAAAAATATGTTTTGTTTAGTGAATTAATGATTGAATTAAAATCTGAATGTTTTAATATTTTAAAATAGTTATCTAATACTTGGGTAATTAAGTTGCTTTATAACCTATATAAGTGATAATTAAATAATAAGCTTAATTGTTTAAATAGTTTATGGAAATATATCCGTAACACTTTAAAATAATAAATTAGTTTTCTTTAAATCGGTCTTAAAATATCATGGAGTCAAAGTGGTCAGTCAAAATTGAACCATATATGTATTAGACCATGAGGTATGGTCCATAAAACCTTCTACTTGGGTCTATGTGGCATCAACCCACGATGCGGAACACTGCACCAGCCTCGCGTGAGTTGGTTCGACTTTCCCTCGTGATATTTCTAGCGGTGTGAAAGAAGAGATAATCAATTGGATATCCAATCAATTGCTAACACCTATTTAATTAAAAGTTTTATTTTAAAAATAAAATAATATCAACTAACAAAACCATACCCTCCTATAAAACTCACACAAATAAATCACTCACTATCTACGTGACAAACCCATAGAGATATGCTCATGTCTTTTTAAAAAAAAAAACTAATTTCATCAAGGGTGGACAACAAATAAAAAATATATAGACACGTGATAAACCCAAAGAGATATGCTCATGTCTTTTTTAAAAAAGAAACTAATTTCATCAAGGGTGGACAACAAATAAAAAATATATAGACACATGACAAACCCAAAGAGATATGCTCATGTCTTTTTTTTAAAAAAAAGCTAATTTCATCAAGGGTGGACAACAAATAAAAAATATATAGACACGCCTGGAAATTCTACATAAAAAATGATACTCATGCCTTTAAAAAAAACCAATTTCATCAAGGGCACACAACAAATAAAAAAATATATAGACCCGTCATTTACGTACTACACTCTGGAAATTCTAGATGAAATATGGCCTACGTTAAGGCTATTCGTAATGGGGCGTTACTGGGCCTTTTAACGCCCTATAACGCCCCTTATAACGCCCCGCCCCACTACGCTTAGGCGTTATGGGGCGTTATGGACGAAAAAAATTTCTTGGGCGTTAGCCAGGTAACGCCGAGAGAGGGGAGAAGTGAAATGATTATGGGGCGTTATGGGGGGCTTTATCCACTACACCATAAAGCCCCATAAAGCCCCTTGCCCAGTCAGCGTCCACATGGCGCATAATGCCCCTTGTGGGGCTTTATGGGGCTTTAACCATTACACATAGCCTAAGTGGCTTTCAGGAATTTTTAGTCATGAAGAGAATGCCATATAATTGGTAGGTCGCTAGGGTATCTTTTTAATCATGAACAAGAAGTCCTAATAGCCTAGCTAATGCGTCCCTGTCACCTTTTTTTACCCACAACATATATACACATACAAAATGGCCTACTCACACTTCATTGTGGGATTTTATTGCAAAAAACGTCAATGACATACAAAACATATAAGTTTATTTAGCGTTGTTAATAATTTATGGTAACTTATTGTAACAGAAAGTTTATAAGAATAGTTTTATTATTGTAAAAATATATTATTTAATCACGTACCCTTATGATTATTTAACTACTATCTCTGAGTGTTTAGTAGGAAATTATTTGATGGACGTAATTGTCCTTACTTACTAAATTGGGTTTCCCTTAAGAGGTGTACATTAAATTAAATAGAGAACACTAGAGATCATTAAACATCTCTTATACAATCACACCATACGGTCTCTCTCATGATTTTCTCTCTCCTCACGCAAGAGCTTAGTAATCTCTCAAAAACCCAAAATTCGTACATGTACTAAACGAAAGACAACATCAAAACCCAATCAAACCATCATCGAAAAAGCGGAAGTCGTAGCGTTGCATCCACGGCCGGCGGGTAAGCCGCTAGCGGCGGCCTGCTGACACCGGAACTGAAGCAACATATAGAGAAAATGACATCGACGTAAGATATGTAAACCGGTTGTCTTCTTGATGATGAGATGTGGTAATAAAGAGAGAGAGACTTGCGTCTACACGTTTGAGAGAGAGAGAGTTTTACGTTGAAGATAAAGAGAGCGGGAGAGTGAAACTAATAAAGAGGACAACAACACACATACAAAAAGTAAAAAAGAACTGAAATACATGTCACGCATGCATAACACACGTGGAACCATCCAACGAAGCGGAAAAACTAACGCGTGACTTATTAACGACGTGATACTTTTATCTGCAATGTTCTCTATACTTTCTTTTAGATACACTACAAAAAAAATGACATACAATGGCGTACACAAAGTGTCATAGAAAACAAAAAAATGTAACTAAAGACCATTGTAAAAATGTGTGGCACACAGAAAAATGTCACCAATAATGTCACTAATGCTCTCAGTGGCACTTTTTTATGTGTCACTCCTGTATGATCTTCAGTGACACTTTTTTATGTGTCACATTTAACAACAAATTATATATACTATAGTGACACTTTTTGTGTGCCATAATATTAACTACAATATATATATATATATATATATATATATATATATATATATATATATTCATTCCACTTTCAGTGGTACTTTTTTTTGTGTCATGGTATTCAATAAAACACATACTACTTTCGATTAATTAAATCATAATTTATTTACGATATAAAATAAAAATGAAATCATGTTGCATATATGCAACACAATCATGTTGCATATATGCATCATAAGTATAAACATGATTATTTTCAAAGTTGTAAATAGTATTAGTCTTATTAAATATTATTTTATGCATATATGCAACACGATCATGTTGCATATGTGTCATAAGTATAAAAACGATAATTTCAAAGTTGTAAATAGTATTTTAATATGCATGGAGAAAAAAGCAGGATCGCAATGAAGGCGCCTTGCAAAATTAAAAGTGTTTGAGAAAAAGGGAGGAGCGGTACTTGATGATAAAAGACTATCGAGATTAAAGCCATGGGCCGCCCAAAAATATATACATATAGAAGAGAGTATTGCACATATGCAATATAGAATATAATGTGTCTTTTTGACCTTACTTAACTGCTTCATTTCAAATTTTATTATATAGAATAATTGTGATTTTTATTTCTACATATAATGTAATTTGAGTTTCGGTGCTTGATTGAACGAATCGGTGTGAAACGAAGGCTTATTCTCAATCGAAGTCATGTTTCGAAGCTATTCGGAGCAATTCCATTAACGACTACGGAACAATTTGGTCTAATTTTACAAAACACATAGTAGTTGAATAAAATGAACATGAAACTGTCGTAAGCGAAAACTTGAATGCATATTAATGATTATAGAATGGAAATTGGAAAGAACAAAAAATATAACAAAAATTACATGTATGTGTAAGGATATAAGTGCAAGATGACAACTAAAATAAATGAATTATGTGTAAGGATTATGACCATTGTTAAAAATATGTTAAAAATAAAAGTATATGTAACATGGAGTGTTATATATATGCAATATAGAAAGTTTGTATATATGCAATATAGTACATAAAAAACATACAAGGGTGGTGAATGTATTGATACAAAAAACAAATAAAATAAATCTAAAAAATACGTTGTAGGTAAAAACTTTGAAGTATATTATTAATGATCACAAAATGAAGTTGTATATATGCAACATGTAGTGTTGCGTACATGCAACATGAAATGTTACATATATGCAACATAACACATAAAAACATACAACGTTGATAAATGTGTTGATATATAAATTTAATAAACAATCATGAAAATATGTTTCAAGCAAAAACTTTAATGTATATTAATGATCACAAAATGAAGTTGCATATATGAACGTGGAGAGTTATATATGCAATATGGCATAGAAAAAAAATACAAGAATGGATTGTACTTTAACTAAAAATAATTGGATAACAAAATGGTTCTTGTTTATATCCCAACCTATTTGGTTTAACTGCCCGGTTTAAAAACAAAAGGCCAAACCGCAAAATATGTTTTTAAACAAGAAAACAAAGTGTGTTACTAATAATCCTACAACCCCGCAAAGTCGCCGCCAGAGAAGGCACTTACAACAGTTTCTGAACAACTCAACTCGCTAATGGAGTATAAAATTTGCAAATGGCATTAAAATCAGAGTATCACATGAAATATACAACAAAAGGGTAAAAGTTACTCATAAAACAAAATGTAAACCCTACAATCATGATAATAAGTACCAAATATCAAAAACCACCTTGCAGAATTTACCAAATCAATCTTCATCATCAATGATTTGGTGCCAAGATTCTTTAACCCTTCGGCTGGTATTTCAGCAACGGTGACAAGAGAGTAAAGTTATTCCTTTGCGTCTTCATGATCATTTCTCTTGCGGGCAATTCGAAATCTGACACTTGTTCTTAATCCCGCTACTCCAAATGTGTTTGTTTAGTTTGACATCCACTCTCACATCGATCGTTCCCATAGCTTTCTGTGCAAACTTCCTAAGTTTCTTGATGGCTTTTAGTGCCTTGTTTTTTAAGGTGCTTTTAAAAACAAACACAAAAAATACTAGTCATACGAAATACATTGAATATATAAGGGTTAGATGTGATACGCTTGTGTTGCGTCCTTTGCTGTCTCGAATGTACCCAATCGTATTCTTGTCTTCCTCCTAGTTACATGTAATCGGTTTTGGATTGTTACTCGTGTTTCGTGACGCCCAAGTTTAACAAATTCTCTTAATCATCTTAAAAAAAAACTCAACAATTCAATGAAAAAAATGACTAATTCAGCAATATAATGCAATTGATGTACCAACTGAACATGATATGCTCAAATGACTGAAAGCATACATAATTCTAAATACCATACAATTCTTAGGCTATTCATAATGGGGCGTTACTGGGCCCTTTAACGCCTTATAATGCCCCTTATAACGCCTCGCCCCACTACGCTTAGGCGTTATGCGGCGTTATGGACGAAAAAAATTCTTGGGCGTGAGCCAGGTAACGCCGAGAGAGGGGAGAAGTCAAATGATTATGGGGCGTTATGGGGGCTTTATCCACTACACCATAAAGCCCCATAAAGCCCATTGCCCAGTCACCGTCCACATGGCGGATAATACCCCATTCGGGGCCTTATGGGGCCTTATCGATTACGGGTAGCCCTATAGAAGCGATTAGAAGTTATATGTGCATAAAAAAAATCGATACCAACATCTATAGCAAGAATCAAATTTAGAACTAATATATTTTATAGAAAAAAAAACCATCTTCAGACAAACATGAAAACAATCGAGCAAATTAAGCATCACAAAATACTAAAAAAAGCAACATAAATGAACAATAAAATTACTTTCTTTTTGACGGTAAGATTTCCGGCTCGAACATATCGTCTTGTGACGGAAGATCTTCGTCTGAACGAGCTCGATTGGGACACCGTTTATATTGATAAGGCCACGACCGACCTTATAGTGAGTCACGGCTACGATCATCTTCTTCCGGCCAAAACACTGAACTTGATTTCGTTAGAGCTTGCCATGTTGTAACAAACCCTAGTTTTGGGTGATCTCACAGAGAAACTTTGGGATTTTATCAATTATGTTTTTGGAGGAATTTGAGGATTAAAGCCATAAGTCTAAATCTTGGTACATGATGGATGAAGATGAAGGGGATGTGAAAAAATATATGCGAGAGCTGTCCCCAATTGTTAAATTACAATCCTAACCTTAATTTAAATTAGTTTTCTAGTTTTCCAATTAATATTTAGTTTTCCATTAAACTTTACCCAACTAATATTCTATGGACGGTTCGGTCAAAAACCATAATAGTAAAGCGATGATCTTTAAGACGTTCTTTAAAAATGCATTTGATACTCTGAATTGGAAATTTCTACCTTCCATTCTACATCAATCAAATGGGTTTTCCCGGTAAATGGTGAAGATGGATTAGCAAGTTTGCTTGTCGTCTTATCTATGAACAAACTCTGTCACAATCAAATCTACGTGAGCATTTACAGCTAAGGTTAATTGCAATGGTTTCCCCATTTCCCCAATCCCCCACTCCATTTTTGGTGCCACCTCATCATTCCCCACCCCTTCCCATTTTTCCCCATTTTAATTGCAATGGTTTCCCCACTCTCCCACTCTCCCAAACACCCCATAAAAACCTTCCCAATCCCCACTATCTCTCTTTTCCCCGTTTTTTTCTTCTCAAGGTCGGGACCCCAATCCCCTTCCCCGATCGGGGACCCCGAGACACCCGCAATGGTGTTCCCGAGCACCCCAATCCCACCGAACTCCCCCGAACCCTCCCCGATTCCTCCTCCCCGAAACCATTGCAATTAACCTAAGGCTGTTCTTGGAAGGTGTCACAAAAGGAAGGTCCACTTGAGTTATGAGGGAGTATTCAAGGTATACCCACCTCCATACCCTCTCAATTCCAATAAAAAAAACAATCTTTTTTTTTCCTCCAAGGGACAGTGAGCATTTTTTGAGTAATCTTGACCCATACCCACTTGATTTTAATATTGTTTAGGGTTTCTTTTTTGTTGGGGATTTTATCATTTCAAGAATCTTGGATGTTGTTCAACAAGGTTTCAAGAATTTCAGCTGTTTTGTTTGGATTGGATGTCAAGATGAATTGGGGTTTAGGGTTTTATAAATTAGTAAATTAATTGGTGCTACTTTGGGGGGAAGTAACTAGGTGAGCTTGTTTTGTTTGATGAATATTTTGGATGATTTGTATGTGAAATTTATGTTATCTGGGGATAATTACTTAAATATGATCAAACCCTGTTGGAAGCCATCTATGGAGGATGATGAAGGTTGTGTAAGAAAACCCACTGGTCAAATTGGAAAAACATATGGATTATTATGGTACAAAGATTTAGGGTCTCATATAAATGGTGAATTTTCTATGGCGGCGATTCAAGCAAACAATTTGTTAGAAGATCAGACCCAAGTCGAATCAGGACCTTTAAGTTCTTCAAATTCAGGGCCGTATGGAACATTTATCGGCATATATGATGGTCATGGCGGACCCGAGACATCAAGATTTGTGAATGAACATCTGTTTGCTTATCTAAAGAGTAAGTGTTAAGTTCTGTTAATGATTATAAGAACACGAATCGAATTCGGTTATGAAAGTTTATAAATTTGATTGAATTTTGGACTTTTGGTTCAGAATTTGCATCTGAAGATCAAGAAATGTCTGGGAATGTGATCAAGAAGGCATTTTTAGCAACGGAAGACGAGTTTCTTGATGTTGTAAGACAACAATGGGGTGTTTCCCCACAAATAGCGTCTGTAGGGACTTGTTGTTTAGTGGGAGTTGTTTGTAACGGGTTAGTATACATTGCTAATGCTGGAGATTCGAGGGCGGTTTTAGGGAGAGCAGATAGGGGTGTTAGAGGTGTTTCTGCTATACAGTTATCGTTAGAGCATAATGCGAGCCATGCATCTGTAAGAGACGAGCTTCGGTCCTTGCATCCTGATGATCCGAAGATTGTTGTTTTGAAGCACAATGTTTGGCGTGTTAAAGGGATCATACAGGTTAGTTTGAATTTTAGAAAGTCAAACCTGGTTATCATTTAAGTTAAAATCTGGTTGATGTTTTTGTTCTTTTGGGTTCAATTCTTTCTTAATATTTAAGTATTCATCCTTTACCAATTCAATACACATTTGTTGTTTTGTCTGTGATCATAACTGTTCTTGCTGATTTGAAGATAAATTGCAACTCGTTTGACCCCCTAAAGTCAACTGTGAGCTCTGTCTTTCCTCTGTTATATTATGAAGAGTTGCAATCTTAAACTTTTTCACACAGTGTAGTACAAGTCATACTTATGTTCAAATGTTTTAATATCCTAAAAATGAAAATCTTCATTCGATTTCCAGGAACTGTTTTAGTTTTGGAAAGTCACATCTGGTACATATTTAAGGATAGTAAAATCTGGTACATTTCAAAGGATAGTCCAATATTGTACATTTCTTGGAGAGTATGGATAAAGGTGATGGATTTTTAGGGGAGTGTACAGATTTAGCCGTCTTAAGTGTATCGTTAGTCTTAGAGTGCCTTTAGTCTTAGATATGTGTTTACTTGTAGCTACTTTAGCCTTAGGGCCTTTTTTCATCATGCTCTTTTATCTACCGCTACTAATAAGTTTTAGTATGATACTTGTTTTTTTCTTGTATGTTTTTGTATTTTTAAAAAGGTTTGTATGAGTCGGGGATCTCACTGTTAGGAGCCTCTCTATGGGATGGAGGTAATCGAATGGGATTTTGCTGAGTATGTTTGTTTATTAGTTGTAATACCTTTTTAACAGTTCTATAACAACGTATTGTCCTCCCTAAGATCATAGCATTTCTCATCGATTTCATAGATAAAGTGTAAGTCGTTTGACTCCCAAAAGTCAACTGTGAACTCTATGTGAATATCTTTTCTTCCATGAGAATCACAATCATAAACTTTTTCAGCTGTTTAGTCGAAGCCGTACTAGCGGTCAAATGTCTTTAACACTCTTTAATAATGTAAAATACGCAAATATTTAACCTTACACATTGCTAAACAAGAGAATTAATAAATTAATAAAGATAATATCATTGTTTTGGTTTTCAGGTTTCAAGATCCATTGGTGATGCGTATCTAAAGAAGGCAGAGTTCAATAGAGAACCTTTACTAGCAAAGTTTAGGCTGCCTGCACCATTTTCAAAGCCAATTCTTAATCCAGAACCGTCTATATATATACACAAACTAAACCCGAAGGATCAATTTCTCATATTTGCATCCGATGGTCTATGGGAGCATCTTAGCAATGGGGAAGCAGTTGATATCGTTCATAATCATCCACGTAGTGTAAGTTTTATCATCTCTTTTTCTTTCTTTTGAATATTTCCTTCTCCCACAAGCCATAATCTAATAACGGACATATAGATTAAGATTCTTTGAAAATGTTAGTTAAGGAGTGTTTTGGTTTGTGTTTGAAAGTGATATGAAATAATCATAATCAGATAATCAGTTATATTGAAGCGGGTCGTAGAAAATAGTGTTTAGATGCTTTTTTCATTTTAAGTTGTAGTAGTTATATATTTCAATGTTTGAGACATTCTATCTATTTAAGACATTAACATGTAAAATAACTGATAAGAATATATTTTTATTTTTTTTTGGTGAAAAATGATAGATTTTGTAAAAATAATAGGTTGACAGAAAAGGTAAATATTTTACTTTGCCCATTAGTTGATGCAGAATCTGTTTATTCAAGCACTAAAAGCTGATTATCGGATAATAAATTCTAAAACGCAAATCCAAAACACCCCTTAGACTCGTTTAGATTAAAGATTTGTACTGTTGTTATCGTTTTCATCCTATTGGTGTCAAATACCGATAACCCTCTTGAAGGTGAATCTTGTTTTCTTGTTTGTAGGGAATTGCAAGAAGGCTAGTGAAGGCTGCACTTCAAATAGCAGCCAAGAAAAGAGAAATGAGATATTCAGATTTGAAGAAAATTGATAGAGGGGTTAGAAGACATTTCCATGATGACATCACAGTAGTTGTCTTGTTTTTAGACCCACCGTCCACAAACCGAACTTCTGCTCATGCTTCTGTTCTATCAATAAAAGGAACCCGAGGATTGCCACGCACCAAGGGTCCGTTTTGAGCCGCACCCAGAATGTGGTTTTTGTTGTGTAAATATGTGTGTCGCAAAACGAGGTTGTTAGCTATAGTTGGAATGGAAAATCTTGCATGATAGTGAACTATGGGTACACATAAATGATAAGATAAAGGGTAGAAGTTGTTGGTTTGATCCCTGATCAAGAAGAACATAATGTCATGCAGCCTTAGGGGAGACCAGGAAGTGAAGAAAGGACCACATGGCTCATGGACCAAAAAGATAAAATCTAATAGAGCTAGTTGTTAGGGGCCATTCACATGGTGAAGTTGGATTGAACAAAAGGCTTGAACATGTTGGTTTGCTTTACTTCAATGAAACATACATGCGAAGTCTGAACTTTGTAATCGGATGGCTAATGTATATACGAAAGAATGAACGATACTTTTGTAGAATTTTTTAGGATTGTTTTGTTTTGATCGAAGATCTTTTTTTAAAAGATAAAAACATGTAGAGAATGAGTAATGTTTTTTTATTTAATTTTGAAACATACAGGTGAAGTCCTGCAACTTGTTGTCCTGTTTGTCTTCTATCTCATTCTAATTGTAAAATTATATATGATTCTAAATCAAATCCAAAATTTTGAGTGAGATATTGTTGCCGGTTATAATAAAATTACATAGTGAATTATTACCGGTTATAATAAAAGTTAATAGTGTATTAATCAATAATAGTGATGCTAGACAAGTTTCGAAGCGACCGTTAGGAGTCAGCACTTGTAAGGATGTGGGTCTTCACCTGTGGTTTCCATGGGTAGAGCGCTACACCACCGCCACACCCTCAGTTTCATCCTCCGGTTATCTTTAGCGGCTAAAACTTGCCACGGAAAATCAGGTGTAGGTTTTCAGGTTTCGTAATGTTTTCTAAATTTGAGGATGATTTTATTTTTTTTTTAAATGATAAACACGTCATTAAAATCCATCAATTACTCATGTTTTATAGGATTTGAGCATGTGTTATCTGAGTAAGGATTAATACAAGATATCATTTGGCTAAATGCTATTTGATTCATGATGATTTTCTAATTTAGAACATGCCAAGTTGCCAACGCAAATATTATTAAATAGCATTAATCTCGTATACTTTATTTTATTTAGTTATTATCCTTTTTCTATAATTACATTATTTTTATAATCAAATTATATTTAGAATTTCATTTATCAGACAAGTTTTCATGTATTTTATTAAATGTTTAATGACTTTATGTATTTTTTTTTACCTAAACTAATTGGAATGAGAATCATTAATACTAATTAGTGCCTTATTTGTTTATTTATTTATTTAACACAATTAAATACAACTTAGATGTAGCTTTTGATATTGTTATATACATAGACCATTTCAAAGAAAATAAAAAAAACAAACCACATGATAAAGAAATACCTCACCCCATCTCACCAATTTTAATTCTAGAAAAAGAAACACAATTGCATGATACACAAAAAGTAAAGTAACTTTTTCTTTTAAAAGAAAATTGAATATTGAATTTTAATAATCTTGGGTATTGTTAATTGGTCGATATTAATTTGTATTTTATTAATTAACTTAGATAGTTAATGAAATTATGTTTTTATATTAACATGCTAAAATTTTGTTTTTTTATTCATTTTAATATTTATTTTTTTTAAATAGGCTATGGTAGTTTCAAGCTTTGACCCCTATGTTTAGTGTAGTGTGGCTAAAGATGACGTAAAATATAATTGTACCCTCTACCCTAAAAGAGTAAAAGGCAACCATGTGTTGGCCAACTTAGAGAATTCACAACCATAATTATAGGAGTGAAAACCTTAAATTTTTAGGGTTTGGTTATGAGATTATTAGTAGAGGAGAGAGTAAAAATTACTGTTCACCTCTATATTTAACAAAACAACTGGTGATTCCCTAAAATTTAAGGTTTGATGTGACTGAAAAAGAGAAACAAGGTAATGATAAAAAGTATTATTTAATTATGGTTGTGAATGAAAAAAAAAGAGAAAAAATAATAATAAAAGTATAAATTATAGGGATGAAGATAGAGAATGAGAAACTGACATTTTCACTACATCATCGGACACGTGTGTGATTAGTATAACTTCCTTTTAGCCATATCTTAACTACTCCCATTACTAAATTACACTAAGTTTGGGTTTGAACTTTGAACGCCTTACCCTCTCCAAGGCCCAAACAAAATTACATTTTCTTGGGCTTGGGCTTAACGGAGGACCTCCTCCCATTCGAAATCAAAATTCAATCCAAGTGAGCTGATATGGTCCATAACCACAATTAATGAAGGATGGCCCACCTTCAATCGCTTCTCTAATCCGGCTGTTGTTTGTGCACGCTCCGACGGCCTCCGCGTCCCCTCTACCGGCGATCTGCTACCATCCGCCTCATTTCTCTCCTTAACCTAGCTCTGGAGTATTCCACTTTCTGATCGCATTCACCGATTTCATCGTGTAAGTTTGCTAATTTCCTAGTTTCATTAGATGCATCACAGCTGAACTCAGTATTGGTTTTTCAGAATCTAGGTTAGGGTAATTAATCCCTTTTCTGTCTAATCTTCTGAAAATAGAGCTATGAGCAATTCGTTTTATAGTTGTACGTAATTGATTTAACTGTGCGAATCATTCATTTATGTAGTCGTGTAGATCGGTAGCATATAGACTTCTGATCGATCTAACAGCTTGATCCGTTGTTCGTAAATCGTGATGTTATTTTGTTGTAGCGAAACCTACCTAAAGCTTCAGTTAATCGTGATTCAATTTCGATTATTCACCTTGTTTATATTGCTTCAGACTCTTACCTTAGTTTCCTGAAAGCTATGGATCACAGTAGATTTAAGTTGTTTATAGAAGTATATGGAACTCTGTTATCTCTAGTTTGTTCATAAATTCTGGCAGTTTTTGCCAAAATGGATTGCTTTGTAGTGATGCAAATCTGTAAAATTGAGATAATAAGCAGGCATTTGGTGGATGGAGAAACTAACTGGACTGTTTTGTTAGGCCATAGATTGAAATTTTAAACAAAAGAGTTTCTAAACATGTCAAAATCTCACTCAAATAGTAGAGTTTGGGAAGGGTGGGATGAGGATAAGTCTTACCTCTATCCCATGGGTAAGAGTTTCCTTTTTTACAAGTAGTTAAGACTAATACAATGCAATGCTATTGTTAATATTAACTTTATTATGACTCTATGTGAAAATTTCAGCTTTATTGGTTAAAGATTTGCTGCAATCTGTAGAACCAGAATTTTGTTTGCCTTTTGGTTTTATTGAGATATGATAGTCTGCATTGTTTTGAAATTTGTTTAACTGAGGGTTTTCTATGATTGAGTAACGAGTTATCCATACCAAGTACCATTTTATATTTGAGTTCTAGAATAGTGATCAGTGAGGTCTTGTTTAGGTTTTATTTTGATTTTTCTAGCTCAGGTCATCTCTCCATCAGCTACGGCTAAATGAGCCTGTTTGCCACAACTAGCAAGATAATATTGATGTCTTTATTTGTGCCAAAGAGAAGTGGCTGGTTTTTAAGGTTTAAGATATTTTGCAAATAGAAATTTTTTCTCTGTTAAGAAAAATGTGGATGATATTTCAATATTTTAACAATTATAGTATTTGATTTTGAGAACTTGAAATTGTTCTCATTCGTCTGCATTGCATTCTTGTTGTATGCAGTCTGTCATGCAGATATCAGTAATATTTTAGGATGTACATTTTGGGATATAGTGATTTAGGAGATGTTGTAAGCATTAAAAGACGTTTTAGGGGACTTTCAAACCCGTTTGACCAATTACAGTTTCAAGCCCATTAGAAGTACATTATAACCAAAATTGATCTTATCATAGATAGATAGTATAGATTATGACCTCTAGATGCTATACTTTGGTGCTACAACATATTATTACTATTAGCAAAAGATGAGCAGGTTAATGCCTGGCAAAAGATGAGCAGGTTAATGCTTGGCCCAGTCCCATTTGACATTTTTTTTTTAATCTTTTGTTGTTGTTGTTAAACAAAGACCCATTTTGACCCATGATGATCACCAACACATACGGAATCATTTTTTTTTTCCTTTTTAAGTAGGTTGGGAAAAAAAAGTTTTGGGTTACAATGATGTATGTATTGGTGAGTTTTGGGTACTTCCCGTATAACTTCTAATTCCACAAGAAACTATGTATTCCGAACTTCCTACTGTTGTCATCTAAGTTTCTTTTGGATTTAGGCTTTCCTACAACCTGGATTGTGTCCTACTTTTAAACTTGTTACTCCTTAACATATGTAAAGGTTGAGAGGGCAAATTTGCTATCAAAAACATATCAATAGGGTAAATTTGTCACTCATCTTTTGAAAGACCCTTATTTCTATTTGTACAACTAAGGTCAAATCTGACATTTAGAACATATCAAGAGGCTAATCTGTCACCCGTTCTTTGAATGACTCTTATTCATAGCTTATGTGTGCAAGATGGGTTGTTTTTGTTAAAATTCTCTTCATTTGCATATCTCAAATTCTCAATAAGTGGTTTGTATTCTTACAAACATATCATGTCATTTGCATACAATTTCGTCTATATAGAATGGATAAATTTAACAAGTCAAACTGTAAGGTGATTGCTTTCGATTCAAATCATTCAATGATCAACTCCAGGCACTTAGATTCATAAAATCCCATCTCAATAAAACTGATATAATTGTGATAATTGAAGCATTGAGTGATAAATCTTATAGAACAAGTGAATAACATGAACATGTGGTGCTGGATTATTTGCTAATAAGTAATGGCAAAGCTGTAATTTCCAATTCAGAAAATTTAACAGAACAAATGTGAGCTTAAAGCCATAAACCAACATTTCCCATATGGAAAAATTGAATTTACTGGTCAAAAGGAGTGTTATTACAAAAGCAGAAGAACTGCCTAGAACCATGGGCTATAACCTGTTATTACAAAAGCAGAAGAACTGGTTACTTTTGTGTGCAATTTAGATAGATTAACTACAAATCCCTATTTGCCCATTGGCTTATATGAATATATGCCAATAAAATTGAAATAACCAAGAGCTTTCAGCTAAAAGAGGTTATCAGAAACTCAGAAAGTTATCTTGAAACCCACTTGATAAATCAACAAAACAAAAGAATGTGTCTTCTTCGGCATTGACCTGCTTAATTTGGATCATTGGAATAGACATAATTGGAAAAAGTTTGAGCCGAAAACCATGTGAATCATCATAGCTGTTGGCTGAAATGGAAGAAAAGTACGCAGAAATATATCAACCAAAACACAAGCAAATGGTTGTGAATGAAGCACATATTAATGATGAAAGGCAACTTAACTTCTAGTACAATGCTATAGTCCAATTTATAAAACTAAGAACAAGTCTAACCCAATCCATGAATTAAGCTACTCTAATCTAGAGAGAGAAAGATGTGTGTTCAAGTGTATCCCAGGTTATTTTTGGTCTCATTATTCCTGTTATACCGCATTCTTTATAAATAATTCTCACATGCCTTTTTTATTTCACAGAATGGGAGAGCTAGCAGCTGAAAAACACGCGAAATACATCTTGACAGTTGAAAAGAAGAAAGATGATATTGAATCTGTCTTAATGGAGCATCTTAGAATCAATGGTGCATATTGGGGATTAACCACACTTGACATTTTAGGTAAACTTGCAGCCGTTGATCAAGAAACAATTATTTCATGGGTCATGAGTTGCCAACATGAGTCTGGTGGTTTTGGTGGCAATGAAGGGCACGACCCACATTTACTCTACACCCTTAGTGCAATCCAAATTTTAGCACTTTTCAACAAAATTGATGCACTTGATGCTGAAAAAGTGTCAACTTACATATCTACCTTACAAAATGAAGATGGTTCTTTCTCAGGAGACAAATGGGGTGAAATCGATACTAGGTTTTCCTATGTTGCTATATGTTCGCTTGCATTACTAAAACAGTTGGACAAAATCAATGTTGAAAAGGCGGTTAAGTACATTATAAGTTGCAAGAATCTTGACGGCGGGTTTGGGTGCACCCCTGGTGCAGAATCTCATGCGGGTCAGATCTTTTGTTGCATTGGTGCACTTGCAATAACAGGCTGTTTACATTATGTTGATAAAGATCTTTTGGGATGGTGGTTATGTGAAAGACAAGTGAAATCTGGTGGCTTAAATGGGCGACCCGAGAAGCTTCCGGATGTTTGTTACTCGTGGTGGGTCCTTTCTAGCTTGATAATGATCGATAGAGTTCATTGGATCGATAAACAAAAGCTTGTTGATTTTATATTGGACTGTCAGGATAAAGAAAATGGAGGGATTTCAGATAGACCAGATGATGCTGTTGATGTTTTTCATACTTATTTTGGAGTCGCAGGTCTTTCGCTTCTTGAATATCCGGGATTAAAGGCTATCGATCCCGCTTACGCTCTGCCTGTTGATGTTATAGATAGGATTTTTCTTCATTGAATTGTATTCTATTTAATTGTACTCTTGGAATGCTTTAAGAAGCCTTTGGTATATGGTGCTTCTGCATTTTAATAAATAAATCAGAGTAAACTTCGTTTTTATTCTCCAACGCTTACATATTTTAACAATTTTAGTTTCAACCTTTTAAAAATCTCAATTTAGTGTCTCACATTTTATTTATTTTTCAATTTTGGTCTTAACGTTAATAGTTGTTTAAAGAGCCGTTGGACTGTCCTCATGTGGTCTCCACATGAGGTGTATTTTTATCAATTCCGTTTATTTTAACTAATACTTTAAAACAAACGGAAAAAACAAAAATGCCCTTCACGTGAGGGCACTCTAATTGCTCTTTAAAGAGTTGTTAACATTGTAACCAAAATTAAAAAGAAAATGAAATGTGAGACGCTAAATTGGGATTTTCAAAAATTTAGACTAAAATTGTTGAAATGTACAAACGTTAAGCTTTAAAAACGAAGTTTACCCAATAAATTATTTAGCTTTTGCCACGTGTACATATCGTAACATAAATATCCCACACAAAAGAAAAAGACGAAGAAGACGCTTTGACCGATTTCATTGCCTCCTACAGTTTCCCGCCTCCTACTCGAAAATGGCGGACAAGAGAAAACGCCGCCGCGCAGACTCCGATTCCGACGACGACTCCGCCCGCCTCCCCTTCAAAAACCGCCTGAAACCGGACTCCGCCATCCTCGCCACGCTCCAAGCCCTCACCACCGCCACCAAATCCGCCTCCACTTCCAAAACCCTAACCCTCTCCGACCTCTCCCTCTCCTCCACCTGCCGCGAAGTCACCGACCTCCCTCTCTCCTCCGTCCAGACCAAAATCCTAACCCTCGCCGCCTCCCTCGCCAGATCTATCCTCTCCGGCAACGGTTTCTCCTTCTCCGTCCCCTCACGCGCCGCCACCAACCAACTCTACGTCCCGGAGCTCGATCGCATCGTTCTCAAAGACAAATCATCGATCCGCCCCTACGCCTCCGTCTCCACCGTCCGGAAAACCACAATCACCACACGAATCCTCTCCCTCATCCACCAGCTCTCCCTCAAAAACATCCACGTCACCAAACGTGACCTGTTCTACACCGACGTCAAGCTTTTCCAGGACCAGACGCAATCCGACGCCGTTTTGGATGACGTATCATGTATCTTAGGCTGCACTAGGTCTTCTCTAAACGTTGTTGCAGCTGAAAAAGGAGTGGTTGTAGGTAGAATTACGTTCAGTGATAACGGAGATATGATCGATTGCACGAAAATGGGGATCGGAGGGAAGGCGATCCCTCCGAATATCGATAGAGTAGGTGATATGTCTAGTGATGCGTTATTCATACTTTTAGTTGAAAAGGATGCTGCTTATATGAGACTGGCCGAGGATCGGTTTTACAATCGGTTTCCGTGCATTATTGTAACGGCAAAAGGACAGCCTGATGTTGCTACCAGGCTGTTTTTGAGGAAGATGAAGATGGAGCTGAAGCTACCTGTATTGGCTCTTGTGGACAGTGATCCTTACGGGTTGAAGATCTTGTCGGTTTACGGTTGTGGATCGAAGAACATGTCGTACGATAGTGCGAATTTGACGACACCGGATATAAAGTGGTTGGGGATTAGGCCTAGTGATTTGGACAAGTATAAGATACCGGAACAGTGTAGGTTACCGATGACGGAGCAGGATATTAAGACTGGTAAGGATTTGTTGGAGGAGGATTTTGTGAAGAAGAATCCTGGGTGGGTTGAGGAGTTGAGTTTGATGGTGAAATCGAAGCAGAAGGCGGAAATTCAGGCTTTGAGCACCTTTGGTTTTCAGTATCTGTCTGAGGTTTATCTGCCTTTGAAGTTGCAGCAGCAAGACTGGCTCTAATCATGGTTTGGTAATTGGTACCTCTTTCTTTCTCATTGTAGCAAGTTTATTGTTGTTAAAGTTTATTAACTTCTATTGAACCTGTGAGAACTACCAAGTTTTACTTGTTTTATTTCTTTGAGATAATACATTGTTAGTCTTTAATATATTGACCACTTCCCTTGCATTGTAAGATAGACCTACAAGTGATTCAAGTTAAGGTGACTACTAATTAGGACTTGTACATATTTCATCATTCAAAATGTTCATCTTTGGTTTTTATAAAATGTTTGTACAATGTGCCTCATTTCCTGAACTCTTGCATACAATTGATCTTTTTTGGATAGTTTATCTGTTCTTGCAACCAAACAGCCGTTATCGAAATATGAAATCTAGTATACGAATTCTGCTGCCCTCATTCTGAAAAACAGCCCTTACTATTTTTTTGTATTATTAGAGTAGAATTGTTGAACACTAGGATAAAACTTCATGCTTATAAATCGTTCATTAATGATCGGGTGATGCGCCATTTGTTTGGTTTGTGCTTGCTTGATCAAGTATGAAACTTTTCCAAGCAAATGCGTTTGAAGATCAGGGTGCCACCTCAACCAGAGACTACTACATAGTACATACAATATGCACCTAGCCCAATTGTTTTAAGTCATAACCTTATCATTCTCAATTGACTAGCCTGATTAAGAAATAGGAAAATATGAAGAATCCATAGTCACTGACACTTACTTAATCATGACTTAGTTAGAGATAAAGCATAATCGGTTAGTCACTGGTCATTGAGGCGGTTAGTTTGGCTTCATACACACCCCCAATTTGAACTGTTCAGTGCGAGACCAATCAGGTTTAGATCGGTCTCGAAGGTGATGCTACGTAGGTTTCTTCTTATTCGGTCCCCTAGACCACAACCACAAGAAACTCTTGTTCGTGGCCTGAAAGCTGTAGCTATGAAAGCACTCTGATGCTCAAGTCTGTATCATCTTAGCTATGATAAATCAAGTGTATGCATGTATATTGGTGTAGGAGAGTTGGGTTCAGGGGATAAAATACTACCTTCTGTTATGTGCGAATAAGCCTCCTAAATAGGAGTTTCTTAGGCCATAACCCTAACGGGACAACCCTATTCGAGCCTATCAAAATTCGCTCATTTACGTTAGGGCTTGATAAGTTGGAGTTTTGTCAAATATGATGGTATCTTATCAAGTCTCATAGTCCAGCATGATGTAGTGCTAGATATGTTATGCTGGCTTCATACCATTTGTTGCCACTGGTGAGTAGCCTTCTTGGTCTTGTGAGTCTTGATCTGTTAGACCTTTTAACCTGGATGTATATCGACTTATTATGTACTTGTACTACCCAACCTAGGAGACACCCTGCTGGACATCTAAATGGTGGTGTTATATCATGCTAGCCCCCTAGTTCATTGCTACTAAATCTCGTTAGCAGTATTGAACTTGAACAATAAACTGCCCCTGGTACGGACCAGTCATTCTAGACTAGCCCATTGCAGCAATCGAAGCCCAAAGGCCCAAGAGATAAGTCAGGAAATCCGTGAAGCAGCTAGATTGACTTGGTTGAATTCACTTTGCTTGCTGATCACTCATCCATTTGGCCATGTTCCTTTTAATTTGCATGTTCTCATGACCCGTGTTCTCTTTTGTTTAGAAGCAGTAGCCACGTACATGTTTAAGTATTTAAGGATGTTCTTGGTTGAATAAGAAATAGAGAAGAAAATTGTTTCAAAGTGTTCAAGTTATTAAATTTCTGCATTTAATTTTGGTTTTATATTTCATTTACGTATTTGGGAGTTTGTAGGTTTTCTCTGTAAACCTCAGCCCTAAAACTCTAGTTGAAAGGAAACAAAAATATGTCAAAGCCCTATAACTCTAGTCGAAAGGAAACGAAAATATGTCAAAGGTCTTATGAACTGTTAACCCTTAATTAGGTACTTGCCTTTGGTCATTGTACTTGAAGCTTGGTAGCATTCTTTGTATAGTGTTCATTGTACTTGCATTTGGCCTTAGGCCGAGTGTATTGGGCGTTATATGCCCATTTTTACGCCCATAGCGTCCGGGCACACTGCCCTTGGACGCTATGGGTTCCAATCTCATCCAAGGCATTTTATTTATAGCGCTTCCCCACATGTTATTTCTGGAATTTGATTGGAGTAGAGAGTTTAGATGATGATTTTTTTTAAGTATAAAAGTAATCATGAAAGGGGCTTTATGAGGGGCATGAATGAACACTTTGATGACGTGACTATCTTAAAGCCAGCCTAATCAATACTTGTTGCCAAAGTTCGTAATTCAAATATTTGTTGTCATTTAATTGTGTTTGCAACTTTGCAAGCTCGTCTTTCAATTTAATATTTTTCATGTGTCCATGTTATTGTCATACATATATAACGGATTCATGGATGATTCTGAAAAGAAGAAAAGAATTTACCAAGGTGCTTTGCCCTAATGGTTCCCCATGACTTTTGATATGGGAGGTAATTGGTTCGAGTCTTGTCTAAGGCAATTTGTTTGGGGTTAAGCCAGTTGATTTTTCCAATTATGGGTTTCTTCCTGGGTGGTGGATGGGTCAGGTTTTCACGCTTTGTTATTCAGACAGAAGGTTGATCCATTTGACAAGATGATTCCAGGTGTCTGGGTCTTTGTTGTTTAAAAAAACAACGGTACAACATATGGTGGAACATGCTTGTTTATGCTACATTGATGGTAGTGGTATTGTATCATGTTAGCCCTTACTTTTAGATTATGTGAGTAGTATTAAACTTACAAAATAAGTTGCCAAACAACTTAATAGGCGATGAAATTATATCAAACCAACACAAATAAGGGTATCGTACTGAAGTAGCATCCTCAAACAAGAATGTTGAGTATGGTTACTATCCTCGTGCGTCAGTCATCCCAAATCGTTTTCTTGTTAAACAATGTCTATTAAGTAGTAATCAAGACTTTCAACTTGCACTAAATCTTTGACCATGATTAAGGTTGCTTGCCACCCATGGACGTGATTGATACGTTAAAGCTAATAAAAGCAGTATGCTTAACTTTTCACAGTTCTAACCTTGCTATATGTATAGGTGAGTTATTGTATAAAGTTTTTTAGCATGCTAAAAGTAAAATTTGCAATACATTCGTACCACTTTTATAAGAACTACAAAAATATAACACAAACATACATAGTGATGGAACTACTTCGAAGCATCCCATGCAAAGTGGCTAGATGGTCAAGGGTTATGAAAGTACGTGGATGCCAGTCAAAGTGCAAGGTTGTTAGGATCACGTGTTATTTACTTTCTGCATGTTGAAGAATAAGTCTCTTTTGAGACGTTAGTTTGTTCCTTATTTTGTGGTTTGTTTGTTATTTATTTCCAGTATAAATAGGCATCCTCATATGTACTTTGATTCACACAAAAATAATTGAAAAGCCCTTGCACCCATACGAATTCTCCTGTTTTGATCTTTCTGAGTCTTTGTTTTATCACTAAAAAAAAACCTTTAGTGGTATCAGAGCACAGATACTGTCACTCTGGTTTTCCTGATCATCTTTTCTCCATGGCTGAATCCTCTAGTGCACTGCAAACACAACCCACTCCGATCCCCATTTTCAAAGGGGACGGATACGATTACTGGAGCATAAGGATGAAAACCATCCTCCGATCTCGAGATCTATGGGAGTCTGTCGAGACGGGCATAAGTACCACCGAGACCGATCAAGGTCGTCTTAAAACGGCTGCAAAGAAGGATGCTCATGCTATGGCCATCATACAGCAGGCTGTTCATGAAAATCTGTTCTCAAGAATTGCTGCGGCTAAATCGGCAAAAGAAACGTGGGATCTTCTTAAGATGGAGTTCCAAGGAGATGCGCAGGTCAAGGCAATCAAACTACAAGGACTCCGACGTGAGTTCGAGAATCTCGTTATGCAAGAAGGAGAGTTAGTTGGTGATTACTTCTCTCGTGTCATGGCTATCGTCAGTCAAAAACGCTCGTACGGTGAAACGGTCACAGATCAGTCGATAGTTGAAAAAGTTCTAAGAAGCCTCACCCCCAAGTTTGACTTCATTGTTCCCACAATTGAAGTATCTTCTGATTTGGCTACTCTCACTCCTGTCAAATTGATGGGATCGCTACAATCACAGGAAGCAAGACTTCAAAGTCGTTCGAAAGTTACAACCGAGAAAGTGGAAGAGCAGGCACTTCAGGTGAAACACAAGGCTAGGCTTGTGGTAAAAGGTTACTCTCAACAACCCGGTATAGACTATCACGAGACGTTTGCACCCGTAGCTCGCTTTGAAACCATTCGAGTTGTTATTTCTGTGGCTGCACAGAGAGGTTGGAGTCTGCATCAACTAGATGTAAAAACAGCCTTCTTGAATGGTGACTTGAGTGAAGAAATCTATGTCAGTCAACCGGAGGGTTTTGAAAAGGCTGGAAATGAAGACAAGGTGTATAGGTTAAAGAAGGCATTGTACGGGCTCAAACAAGCACCCCGGGCATGGTATTCGAGGATTGACGGGTACTTCCTTCAGCATGGCTACATCAGAAGCCCAAATGAACCTACCTTATATGTCAAAAGAGAAGGGGATGATATATTGTATGTGTGCTTATATGTTGATGACATTGTCTATACTAGCTCCTCAGAGAAGATGTTGAACGAGTTTAAGGAAGGGATGGAGAAGGAGTTTGAGATGTCAGATATGGGACTCTTAAAACTGTTTCTGGGTTTAGAAGTGAAACAGACTTCCTCGGGGGTCTTCTTATCTCAAGAAAAATATGCAAAATCTCTTGTGTCTAAACTTGGCATGAATGGATGCAAAGGTGAGAAGACACCAATGAATGTCAATGAAAAATTAAGTTGCTATGATCAAGCAGAGAAAGTGGATGAGGTCCTATTTAGGAGTCTTGTAGGTGGTTTAATTTACTTGACACATACAAGACCTGATTTAGCTTTCTCAGTTAGTCTCATCTCAAGATTTATGCACTGTCCTTCCAAGCTCCACTTGGGAGCTGCGAAACGAATTGTGAGATATGTGGCTGCCACTGCAGATTTTGGAATTTGGTATGGTAAAGGAAGTCCTATCAATCTTGTTGGTTACACCGATAGTGATTGGGCTAGCTCCATTGATGATAGGAAGAGTGTGTCTGCACATACCTTCACTCTTGGTAGTGGAGTGGTGTCTTGGAGTTGCAAGAAACAAAGGACAGTGGCCCTCTCTAGTACTGAAGCAGAATATGTAGCATCATGTGCAGCCACAAGACAGGCCATCTGGTTAAGAAGAATCCTATGTGATCTGGGAATTGAGCAAGAGAGTCCAACTGTTATTTTCTGTGATAGTTCTTCAGCTATAAGTATGTCGAAAAATCCGGTGATGCATGATGTAGCCAAACATATTGAAATCAAGAACCATTACGTTCGTGACATGGTTGTCCAAAACCAAATATTGTTGGAGTATTGTGGTACTAACTACCAGGTGGCTGATGTTCTGACCAAGGCTGTAGCAAAGGAAAAATTTGTTCATTTTAGAAGACTGCTCGGAGTTATGAAGTTCGAAGTAAGGGAGGATGATGGAACTACTTCGAAGCATCCCATGCAAAGTGGCTAGATGGTCAAGGGTTATGAAAGTACGTGGATGCCAGTCAAAGTGCAAGGTTGTTAGGATCACGTGTTATTTACTTTCTGCATGTTGAAGAATAAGTCTCTTTTGAGACGTTAGTTTGTTCCTTATTTTGTGGTTTGTTTGTTATTTATTTCCAGTATAAATAGGCATCCTCATATGTACTTTGATTCACACAAAAATAATTGAAAAGCCCTTGCACCCATACGAATTCTCCTGTTTTGATCTTTCTGAGTCTTTGTTTTATCACTAAAAAAAAACCTTTACATAGATAATTGTGTTACGTATTACAAATACTATTGCGCTACTATTACGCACAAGTCGAATTTTTTATAAAAAAAAAATGGGTTTTTATAGATAAAATATATATAGTAGTATTATACTTGATACTTAAACTTAGTATAATTTTCTTAAAAAAAAATATTAAGATGCCTAAAAGTTAATTGAAAAGAATAGATAAAATTCAACAATCATTAGTTTTCTCGTTTTGCATCTCTCAACCGTTTAATTCGTTACACACGTAAAACTCACTAAAACCGTTTAATTCGTTTCACATTGTACAACATCTAAACCTATGAGTTATGATACAACAAAATCTATGTTACACATAATCTACCATGTTGGAAGAATTCATACCGACAATCCACGAGAGATTCATGCTTTTTGATCGTTAATCACACTTTTAGACCCATCAAAAGATTTTGGGACCCCACCCCATCCCCCTCCTTAATTCACATTTTACCCCTTTCATCCACAAGATCTGGTTTTCTTCCTCAAACTTTCCAAAAACTGCCAATTTCAATTTCAAGATGAACTACAAGTCTTCAAGGATCCCACCCAAGTTCATTGGTAATTTCCCGTTCTTTTAAGTCTATTTAACTTCAAAAACATAAATTCAGTTCATGTTACCGGAATTATTTCTAGTATAATATATATTATTCGAGTAATTTTACTGAATTCTGTTCATGGTCTTCATCCGTTCGCATCTGGGTGTGTCAAGATTTACGCGAATTCTTTTACTTTTATTGTGTAAAATTGTGTAAAATCACCGACATTTATCTTAATTTTGAATAGTTTCTGTTGAATTTTATCAGTTTCATCATCAACAGTCTTCTAAGTATGAATAATTTCTTGGATCCTGCTAATTTTGACCATCATTTTTCATAATTCTCAGGTTCTTATTGCATTATTTTGTGAATTTTGATGATCTTCTCTCTGGTCTCTTCTGGATTTGATATTGGTTGTATACTTGTATACATAGTCTCAGATTTTTCTGATGAATTCTGGGTTTTAACTTTTAAGTAGTAATTCATTAGTTTGACCTTTTGGGTCAAATGAACCAATTGTTAACTCCAAATTGACATGAAATAGTGGAACTTTAAAAGATCATGAAAATCAGATTGAATCTCATGACTAAATTCTACAATGTAGGGATAATCTAGGCCTCAAATTCATGATGCACATCAAGAATTCGACTTTAAATCGTAACATATGTTATGAAACAAAAAAATTGATAGAATTATGTTGAAAACAGGCTGATTAGGGAATGATTCAGTAATGGGAAGGAAAGGAAGCTGGTTTTCTTCGATTAAGAAGACTTTGAGCCCGAGCTCGAAAGAAAAGAAAAGCCAGGTTCTTTAGTTTTTTTACAATTTCTTGATGTTATAAAAGTTAATAGTAAACTAACAACATTTATGTTACTTGAACACTAGAAATCAGACCAGAAGTCGATTGTAGAAAATGGTGGCGGTTCTTGCGACCCTCATCCATTTCCTCCACCACAAGAGGTGAAACCGCTTGTGGTGCAGGATGATTCACCTCTTGTGGTGCAGGATGAGCCGCCACAATCCGCCAGTTTCACCACCGCTGCTGCATCAACAGCAGTGGTACCACTGGCGGCAGTCACGCCCCAGTATGCAGGAAAATCAAGGGAAGAAGTAGCAGCCATCAAAATTCAAACAATTTATCGCGGTTACTTGGTATTAAACTATCAAATTATACAGTCTACATTAAAACATACAAATATACAATGCATGTTTGTTGAGTCTTTTCCCTGTGTTTACAGGCAAAAAGGGCGTTATGGGGTCTGCGAGGGCTTGTCAGGTTGAAAACAGTTATTGAAGGGCGTTGTGTCAGGCAGCAGACGGTTAACACACTCAAATGCTTGCAAAGTTTATCACATTTGCAATCTGAAATCAGTTCTAGAAGATCCCGGATCTCCGAGGAGAATCAAGCTCTTCAGAAACAACTCCTAAGGGTTAAGGAGATCACCGACACGCAAGTTAGTTTTTGTTACAACCCATCCCGCTTGGACAGTTGGACCCTGCTACTTTTAATCTAACAGTTTTTGTTGTAGAACGGAGATGAATGGGACCTTAGCGCGCAGTCTAAAGAGGAGATAGAAGCAAAGCTTTTGAGTAAGTATGATGCTGCTATGAGAAGAGAAAGAGCCATGGCTTATTCCTATTCTCATCAGGTAAAAGACACATGGGCTTTCGGGTAGAGGTGCTAAACGGGTCATGTTAGCGGGTTAGTGGGTCGAATTGACACAAACTCGAAAATTTTACACGAACCTGAACGTGACAAGTGTATTCATGGGTTCACACGAAAACGTCATATTAAACCAAAAAATACTTTACCTTTTTGCATATTAATGCTCTAAAAGGACATCTAATTTGTTAGCAGAGGTCTCAGGTTCGAATCCTGTTTTCATTGGTTTTCCAACTTCAACCCCCTTGAAGCCAACATGCTTAACTCAAGCTTTGCTTTAGCCGATCCCGTTGGTTATTAGGGCATTGACGGGTCCTATGAGTTTTCCGGTAACATAGACGTCTAATTTGAGATAAAAAAATGTTGGTTCTATTGAAACAGCAACCTTGGAAGAAATCAGGAGGGACAAGGACAAACATGCTTTTCATGAACCCCGCGAATCCGCAATGGGGCTGGAGCTGGTCAGAGAGATACAAAGATCATGGAAACGACCATGTCTCGATTAAAACCGGTATCGACATTAAAACCGAAATCGCAAAATCTTATGCCCGTCGCCAACTTAACTCCGCCCCTTCAACTCCTCGGTCAAAAGGAGGTGGTGGTCTAGCAGCATCACGAAAACCGAATACCGGTCCTAGCCCACGAGCGTACAATTTCGCGCTGGAGGCTAACCAGGATGATGACGCAAAAAGCGTGTCAAGTGTAAAATCCGAGAGGAACAGAAGGCATAGTGTCGCAGGGTCAATAGTGGATGCGAAGTCAGCAAAGGTGAAAACACGGAGACAGGGCGTGGCGGAGAATGGTGGTGGGAGCGCCACTTCGGCGGCTGGTGTGAACAAACGTCTTTCTTTTCGGGCTAACCCGAAGCGGGGTTCCGGGTCACCAAGGGTGGAAACTACAGTTTGTGATGGATTGGAGCAGGAAGGTGGTTGAGTGATTTCCTTCTTGAAGTGCAGCATGGATCTATATGGTTCTATAAACATGATATCATATATGTATTATAAAACATTATATATTTACTTGCTGTATGCAATTTTTATGTCATTATTGCTCATATGCTGCATTTCTTTTTGGCTATTCTTGCTACCAAAAACATGTTTGGTCTTCTGGATGTTAGGCCGTATCGGCTTCTTTTCGAAAGAAATTATTCCGGTGACAAACCACATAGAATAGCCGAGAAACGACTGGATATGGTTGCGAAAACCCAACCCGAATATTCTAATGTCGGGTTGTTAAAAGTCCAAGAATCGTGAAAAATAACTTAAGAAAAATTTTATGGATCTGTCATATTAGTTATGGGTTTATTAGTAGCTCTATTAGTTAAAAAAAAAAAACGAAGAAACCGACCCAAATTAAAAACCGACGGTTTGGTTATTATTATTTTTTCTAATAAAAAACTGAATTTTCTGGTTTGGTTTTGGTTTCTGGTAAACAAAAAACCAAAAGAAAATCAAACCGAAGTGGAACGTTAACGATGGTAATAATGTTTTATTGTTTTACAATATGACTTATATTTTACTTATATGTTTATAAATATATCTTTTTCATAGAGTATTCTATTCTATAGAAAATTAATCATAATGTAACCCTAAATTTATAGGCGCAAATATTTAACAATCAATTAATCAAATTTTGAAACATTTTTTACGGCCAAAAAATTTCTAAGACAAACAAAACCCTTTATGAAAACTGAAAAAACCGAAACAAGACAGTTTCAAAAGCTAACTGATTTTTCTGTTTCAGATTCGATTTGAGTAAAAAACCGAAACATCCACACCCTCTAGTAATTTGTTGCGACATAAATCTCTAGTTTTGGACCGGTTCATGAGCTTAAAGGAACGAAACAACACAAAAAAAATTGTAAACTCGATTATCGTTATATCTTTTTGATGCATTCGGAGAGTTAGGGATGACTTAGATCTTATTGAATAAACAGATTTTAAAAACAACAAATCTTTTATTAGTTATAATTAGATCAAAATTATAAATTTTAAATATGCTTTTGAGTTACTCTTCTCATTCGTATCATGCATCTAGTTCCTTGCGAGATATTTGATTTTTTTTCTCCATTTAATAACATTTGGTCTCCATTTAAATAAATGTAAATGTGTTATATCTTAAGTAATTATATAATTAAAGACTTATTCTCACAAGAAACACATTTTTTTTAAATGGTAAATTTGGATCACTGACGGGAGCATTACCCACCCACCCGATTATCTCCAATCCCCATCAGAAGGAATCACAAGAAACACTGGTACGATTTTAAATACGTTTAAAGAAGGGGTGTTGCTATTCGTACCCCCTCTTCCATCTTTTTTACTTGTTGCACCCCCTCCCTCAACTTTTAGATTTATACAATTCAAACCTTTATGTTTTTTTTTCAAATAAAATAAACTTTTGTGTATGAAAAATATCCATTTTCTTAAATTAAAATTTTTTATTATTTTTTTACATATACCTCATAAAAAAATCTTAATTCCATAAGAAAAAAAACCTAATAACCTCCACCTAAAAACAAATCGAACTCCCTTTTTATATTATAAGTAACAATTTTATCCATAGTTTTTAAACATGATTACTTTTACACAAATTTTTTTATATTTTAAAAAAAGAAATATATATTTTAATTTATTAGTAAACGTGGTTTTTTATATTTGTTGTTATTTTTGGTATTTTTAAACTAAAATATTAGTTTTTATTATCGAAAATAGTTTTTAACTTCTTATGTTTTATATTTGTCGTTATTTTTTATCTACTTTTTTTCTAAACTACCATGTTCTTTTTTGATCGAAAATTGTTTTTAATATTTTTTCCAGAATGAAGTTTTAAATTCCTTGTCAAAGAAAAGTATTTCTTTTAATATTTTTCAATGAAGTCTTTATAATATTTTTTTTTAGAAAAAAACATTTTTAAAGTACATATAATTTATGAGGGGTAAATATGACAAGTTTTAATTTTTCAGGGAGGGGGTACAACAATTAAGGGAGGGGGGGTACGAATAGCCTACCCCTTAAAGAAGTCACAATTTTAAATTAAATTCATAACTAAAAAATCAAAAATATAACTTTTGTGGTTCAAACTTGCCAACTTGTAAAACAAGAAAAAAGAGTCGGCGTCCCCAAATTAAAACCCCCAAATCACCTGCAAACCAAACCCTAAATTACCAAATCACCTGCTCGACGCCCGCTGCATCTTCTCCACAAATCACCGCCAGGTATTGAATTCACCATTTGGCCGACAAATTTCTACAGTAGAACCCCTATATTCCGGAAGCTCCAAGGCAAAATACATTTTGAAGCTTACGATTCGTCCAAGTTCTGAGATAGCCGATTAAATGGTTAGTCACCCAATCGTACTTATCTTTTCGACACTTAGTTTATCCGTGTTAATGTTTCTCATGATGATTAGTTCTATTTTTCGTTCTGTTGGTGCGTGTACAACTGATTTTCGTCGGATTAGGGTTCATGGAGACAAAAATAATCAGTGAGAATGCATAAATAGGATAGGGCTATGTTTGTAACAGAGATTGAATATGTTCTCATGGAATAACATTGCTCAGAATGATAACCTATTAATCATGTTAATTGGATTTTGAAGATCAATATAATCAGAACCTAAATGCAAGAAATCGTTTGATTGTTAGATCAACCCAATGTGTTCGTAAACTGTTGAAACCTATGGTTTTAGGGCCCTTTAGCCTTTTAAGTCACTTGATTATAGGTTGTTTGTCAGTTTGATGAATTGTTAGATCAATATGTCTTATGTTCTAGAACCATCTTTTGTTAATTTTACAACTTTTAATACAAACTAAACGACTTTAAAAAAGAAAATTTAAAAAATACATATGTTCACGTTTTCTGTTATCGTTTTCCAAAACCGTTTTTACTTGTTAGCGGTCTAGACAGAATTTTTTATCAGGACTGCCAAACCAGAAGGTGGACAAGGTGATCTGGATGAGTATGTGGTTTTTTAGCTTTTAATGTGCTTTTGAAAGTGATTAGTACAATGCTCAAGAATCATAATCGGAATATGATTATTAGATGCAACGAATGAAATGAATTTGTGTTTTTTGTTTGATGTTACTACTTTTGGTAGCATTAAAGAAAATTATTAATATAGTGTCTGGCACTAAATGTTATCAGACAACTCCATTCATAGTTGGACTTGCGGTTGCTGGTACCGCCTATGCTGGTAGGTATGGCATCCAAGCTTGGAATGCATTTAAGGCTAGACCAGTTGGACCAGCCTTTCGCAAGTTTTATCAAGGTGGTTTTCAGCCTCAAATGACTAGAAGAGAAGCTGCTCTTATTCTTGGAGTCAGGTATGCTACAAAAGTATCTTTGGCTGCTGCCTTCTTATTGTTTCATATGAATTGTGGGTGTTTGGATTTGTGAACAAAGTTATTATTGCGACCTGTTGTCACTAGTGTTTGGTAAAAGGTTGAAACTTGAAATAATTGAATCTTGAGAAATTCGGAGTTAGCCCTAAGAAGGCTTTTTTCTTTAGATAAATGTAGAATTACATTACTACGGTACTACCCTTGCCTTGAAGGAGTTCACTAGCAATAATGTGTTCAAGATAGCAATTTACTTGAAAAAACTTGCAAGGTGTTATAACTATACATGTTTTAATAAGTGGACAATTATTTTGGGATAAATTCAAATAGAAATGTGGGGGACAAGTTCGGGGCAGAGAGAGTAAATCTAATTCTGAATCAGAATTTGTAGCACTCACTATGAAACACTGGTAAGTAGTGGTTAATATCATACAAAACACACATACCTAGTATAATCCCAGTTATTGGTAGGATATGGGAAAGGTGTAAATCTTACCTTTGAGACTAGTGATTCTAAGAAAATTTATTAGTGAGAGGATGTAAAATCAATTCAAATTTCCCTAACTAATCATTAGATTATGATTTATAAAGTAATAATGATCACATTGAAGGCTTACATCTGAACACTGTATTCTATTGCTTGTCTACTTTTGATTTGTTTTCTTGTGAATTAATGTTCTTTTTTCACTTTTATGTTATAAAAATTTATTTTTGTGGTTGTTTAGGGAAAGTAGTGCACTTGATAAGATAAAGGAAGCACATAGAAGGGTGATGCTTGCAAACCACCCAGACGCTGGTGGCAGTCACTATCTCGCTTCCAAAATCAGCGAGGCGAAAGAGATGATGTTGAGGAAGAAGGGCAATACTGGCTCGGCTTTCTAATTATCTTCAACCAGGAGGCCATTTTTTAACCCGAAAAAGAAAACAAAGATCATAAAATTTGATTATACCTTTATTTAAACTATTGTTGGTCTATGTATAACTATATGTTTGATGTTTCTCTGAAATTATCCATGGAATGGAAACAACATCCAGGTTTGGAGTTTATGTTTGGTTACTGCTCCTGTGAATATCCTTGTAGATTTTACCCTACAAAAATAAACTCGATATTGCAGCTACATGACTTTCATGACTGGCCATCACATCCCAATAACAAATATAGCAGTCCTTGCCTCTAGTCATCTATCACTTTTGTTACTAGCCATCCTAATAACAAATATAGCCATCGGGCCGATCGTTCTAATACGTCAACTTTTTTCTGGTTCTAATACTTCAACTTTTTTCTTAAAATTGACCCGTTTCAAACTGTATCCAAGTCTACACACACAAGTCGAACCATAAAATGTCATGTTCTAACCTGAACTTGTTTTTACAAGTTACATGACCGAGCCTGTTTGTTTTTACAAGTCTACACACACAAGTCGAACCATTTGATGTTAGGGTTTGTTAAAACGATAAACTAGTTGATCTGTTTTTATTTTGTCAATGTGGGATTAGCATAATTGATAGAGGTAAGCCTCTTAGAGTGAGTGGAGATCATGAGTTCAATCCTTGACATTGGTGTTTATGATATACTTTATACTGGATTAGTAGATGTGTTGTGTTTACCATTAGAAAAGAAAAAAAAAAGTTGGATCCGTTATTAAGCTATTTAAGATCGAGCCACTAAAAACTTAAAATAAAGCGAGCTGAAACAAGCCCATATTTCCCCTTGACTAGACTTGCGAGTTGAAAAATTACACCAAGCAAAGCTTGAGCTTTCAAAATAGAGCTCGAGCTAAACTTAAACTTTATAAATAAAGCTCGAAACAAAAGCTTTATCGTTTAACTTAAAAAAGTTTGGCTCACTTTGCGCTCTGATTATAGAACTCGAGCCTTCTTACCCATCTTATAACCATCATTAGTGCATTCTTAAACACCTTTTTCAACTTAAACAAAACAAACATCAAACATGTCCCAAGTAAAATCAGAATTTCCATCTTCAGGTTAGTGTTATAACAACAAAACTATAACCGGAAAACACATTTCCTTGCACAACAAGAAACTTCTTCATGAGTGAACAAGGACTACACTACTAAAGTAAACACACACTAAACCTGTGAGGTATATACTTTGAAATCAAAACTTTGTTTATAAGGAAAAGTCAAAGTCAAACCTACTTTGGGTTTAGAGTTTAGTTGGCAAGTATAGAAGAGGTTTGCCTTTGACCACCACCACTATCATCATCATCATCATCTTCTTCTTCTTGTATAGGAGCTTGATCATGAATTTCAACAGGACCTTGAGGTTCTCCAAAGAGAGATGACAGGATCTCCCTATGACACTCATCACAAAAGTACAAGTATGAAAAGTGACCTTGATTTGGAAGTTTATGGACTATAGCATTTGGTAGGACACGTGTCACATAATCAGTCATGACAGGTGGCACAACAAAATCCTCCATTCCCTGTTACCAATCCAATTCCATGAAAACAGTTATCACCAGCTACTAAAACTGCAACATTGAACACAAGTTATGAGAAAATTACAAACCTGCCATATATGAATCGGTTCAAGAAACCCGGTCAACTCGCATTCAGCTTCCTCGGACATGAACTTGAACCAGTGAAATAAGCCTTTTTCTGGGCATTTCTTTTGCACTTGTAGATCTTTTATGCTAAATGGCCAATTGGACACTTGTAGAGCGGTTTCCTCTACTAATGGTTTCACATTTCCTTGCCGGATTGACTCCTCGACATCCCTTTGCCAGAACTTTGTAAATACCGGGTCATTCATCACAACTTTATCCTGCAATAATCAAGATTATCATATCAGTAAATAAGAAGTAAACTTTATCTCCTAACAGGTCAAACAAGTAAAATTAACAAAATGGATACAGAGGAAATGGGTCAAATGGGTCGAAACTCGATAGTCACTCCTAAAACATTTAATTTAAAAAAACTAGATTGTTACTGAAACAATACAAACTTTTGCACTCATATTTGGCACTAGTTTATCAACTAAAAATAAAAGTTGGACAAAGTTGTTATGGATCAACCTGACCGATTACCCAACCACTTGACCCGCTACTCAACCCACCTGAACCGTATAGGTTGCTACAATGTTACCTCAAGCTGTCATGGATGAGATCAAAATGTGCAAAACTTAAATAAGATTGAAGGTTAAAATAAAACTCACCTGCTCTGCAAGAGGTGAGGACAACCACTTATCAATAGGCCCATGTTTTCCTGAAAGGAAAGTTCGACGATAGAAGAACCTTAAAATTCTAGGAAACCGTCGAGCCAAAAAGTAATTAAGTTTCCTTTTTCCTGTCCATTTCTCCCAAATTCCTAACTTTTCTTCTTTTGTCAAGCTCGGATCATATGGGTTAACCATTGGAGCAAACATCACCGCACCTGAATATAATCACCAGATTTAGCGCTTTTTCATAACCAAGCTACATAGGTCACTAAACTATGATAATTAAAGTGGTAGTTTAATTATCTAACCTGCAATTTTGTGCGGTATGTACTTCAAGGCAGCCCAAGCATGCATAGCACCACTTGAATATCCAAACATCCAGAATTTATCAATTTTAAGAGCATCTGCCAAGTATAAAATGTCCATAGCTGATGACTGAAGAGTTCTGTTAGGGTGTGGATCACTTTCCCCAAACCCGGGGAGGTCATAAGTTACCAACCGAACCCCGAATTCTTCCAACAGTGACAATTTGATCCCTGGTATTCCTGTAAAACATAAGTTGAGTTTACAAGTTACAACTTTCACAATTCTGTTATTTTTGTTACAATTTGTGGTAAGTATTTGAACCTGAAAGCCGAGAAGACAGAAAGCTATGAGCAGCAACTAATGAATTTTTAGTTTTGTCTGCAGGAACACCTTGTTCATGGTATGACAAGTTTCTACCATCCGGAAGTAATATAAGTCTGGCGCTAGGAGCGTGTACTTGAACCAGTGGAATGGGTGTGTTGTCGTATTTAATATTCACACATAAAACTGCAAATTTAGAAATACTGTTAGTTTGTTACAATGTTATAAACCTTTTAACCAAATAGACAGTTATCAAATATGACAACAGGTGTGGTTGTATATAGACACTGCCTTTGGGTGACTCTAAACCTGTTTGACATAAAAGACCATCTAGATTGACCCGTTTGACATAGAAGACAGACTAAATTGACCCGAATTGGCATAAGAGACGATCTAAATGACCAGCTTGACATTAAAGCAATCTAAAATGACCCCAGTTGACATAAAGGGCAATCTAAAATGACCCATTGGAGATGGAAGACAATCTAAATGGTCTTTTGACATGAAAGACAATCTAAATGGTCTTTTGACATGAAATGCCATCTAAATGATCCTTTTGACATGAAAGACAATCTAAATTGACCCATTTGACATTAAAGACGATCTAAACAACCCGTTTGACATAAACGGTGTCAAACGGCGATCTAAACGACCCGTTTGACATAAGGCAATATGTACTGTTCGACATAAAAGACAGTCTAAAGTGACCCGTTTGACACAAATGACAATCTAAACTGACCCGATTTAAACTGACCCGTTTGACACAGATGATGATCTAAACTGACCCGTTTGACACACAAATGACGATCTAACTGACCCCTTTGACATAAAAGACAATCCAAATCGACCCCTTTGACGTAAAAGACAATCCAAATCGACCTGTTCGACATAAAAGACCATCTAAATTGACCCGTTTGACATAAAAGACGGTCAAAATCGACCCGTTCACAAGTACACTGAGACTAATTAGTGTGCACTGATGGCATCAATAAGGATCAATAAGGTATGAAGGATTTCACTATAAATAAAAACCAGAAACATCAAAAATAAAGAACCAACGAGCTAATCATCTCAACTAATTAATGTTCAAACTTCAAAATCACCTGCCATAGTGACCAGAAAAACAGACAAAATCACCGGCCAAGCAACAACCGGATCACGATCCTCCGGCAAAAACTCATTCAAACCACTCAACTTTCCGGCAACAACTCCCCACGGCCCTCTCACCTTCTTCACCACATAACAATCATCCGTCAAAACACTCTGTTGAACCACATCCTTACAACCCTTTCCCTAATTCCACCGCTATCTCCCCCCAAACTCTCACAAACCCTTTCATCTGATCCCTAAAACTCTCCGATTCCACTTTCTCCCCTTCCAACACCGTCTTCAAATCAAACGACGTCGTCGATACGCCACTCAGAGTCTCATCGTCGCCGGCGTATCGTACTCCGGTATCCTCCACCAGACTCGCCAGCTCCTCCGTCCATGATTTCGATCTCCCGAAATCCTCCATTTCACCTTTTTTCACCTTTTTTTCAAGCTCACCGCCTCGGGAGCATCTTCAGTTTCCGATTTAGATAATAGTTAATAGGTAATAATACAGTCTCGAAAATCGAAAAGGATGTGTGCGGATTTGCTTGAAGAAGAAGATAAAGGCGAAAATCTGTAAAATCTGCAAACTCTGAGTAGGAGTGATGGCTTTACAAGCGTGAAATTCAATCTAGGAATAAACTAAACGGAAATTGCATAAACCCTACGAGATAAAGGGATTATTCTATTCTACTACGCTTTTTGCTTTACGACAAAAACGGGAGAGAGGTGACTAGGTGATGTGATAACACGTCGCATACAAAGCTACAAACCGTCATTTCAGAGGTGGTCGGTGAGATGAAAAATTGAAAATAGAATTCAAATTTGGAATGATTATTATGGGAAGCGGACATTAATGGGGGTTTCCTCGAGCTCCGGGCAGCATGTACGGGGTGATTCTTCACTCGATTTAGGCTTTGATGATGATGATGAATGATGATTCTAATTTTGATTTTTGGGGTTTGGGGTGGGGTCAGTTTGCAGGATCTTATGTATGCTCACGTGTCAACTACGTGCCTTGGTTATCCTTCTCTTTTTTATGTAAAAATTTTAAATTGTGCGAGTTGGAGTAAGTGTATCTTTAGTGGTTAATTGTTATTTTAATGAATAGGTTTTACCATAACGTAATTTTTTCTATAAACGGCCCTTATTTATCTATTTATATTTATGTTTATAAGGAGAAAAGAATGACAAAAAAGCTATGGATGGGCGCAGTCGGGAAGGATGAAAGGTGATGGACGCCCGACAAACAAGAAGCAACAAGGTCGCACTTGGGAAGGATGGAAGTTGATGGGCGCCATGTAAAACGGACGAGCGCCCGAAGAACGTGCGATGGGGGCAGTCTAATGAGTTATTGATGATGAGTGTGTGTATGTCAGTTTATTGTAAAAAGAAGATATGAGATGTAATCAATGTTTTAAAATCCGAATTGAACCGGTAACCGGTGGGTGACCCAGTTTGGTTGAGGTTGTTTTTAGTAGCTTCGGACGAAAAATTAAATCGGTGGGTTTTTTGGTTGAACCAGCCGGTTTTCTAGACCCGGGATCGGATGAACTTTTTTTTAATTAAGTTAAAAAAAGACCCTTTTAAAACAATAAAAAAAGGTAGGGCCGTAGGGCTTTTTACTATAGGAGGTAGGGGTGGAACATGGCACCGTGAAGGGATGAGCATACCAGATGCCCTCATAACCAAAATAGGTCAACACTATATATACATGTTCCCACTCTCCTCCTACCCGAATCATTCTTTTTTTATCGGTAATTTCACATCACTGATGAGTGATTATACCACTAATCTGATCATCTTCATTCCCGGGGTGAGAGAGATTGGTACGTCTTATATGGTGAAGGTCATACATCAACATTGTACTCAACCAGGACACCAGTTTAGGGGAAACTGATCACTACTAGATAACCCCTTGTGAGGATTGAACTCCTGACCTCTCAGTCAGGAATCAACTCTCCTCCAAATACCATTGAGACAATTGCTCGTTGATACCGGAATCATTCTTAAAAACCCAACTTTCTTAAGGCCCGACAACCCTTGCATGGAAGCATGTCTAGGTTCCAACAGTCGTAACCCCCAGATAGAATAATTTTGAAGTTTCATTCTCAAATAGTAAGACAACAAAACTGTTCAATATGAAGAAATGTCGAAGTTGATGTTACAGCAGCCTCGTCGCGTGTCACGTCGAGTGCTATAGGAGATCTTCGCGTGGCTCGGGGCTCGGGTCAACATGTTAGTCAACCGTATAGGTGGCCGTGAGTCGCGAGGCGAAGACCCCTAAAGCCGAATGTTTTGATATTTTTATATTTTCATAAAATGTGTCACTTTAAACCTCCATCTTTTACAAAACCAGGTTTGGATTGGAATTGAATTCGGCATAATTGAATACTAAACACTGAAATTAAAATTTGAAACTCGAGGTTACACCAAAAACTGAAAACGGGTCGGGTTTTCAGGTTCGGATTAAGTGGATGTTACAAAGACTCTTAGTAATGTATGACAGTTGCGGTAAACGCCTTCCGGTCGCCAGAAGCATCATAGCCCATAAAAATCAAACCAATCAAATATGAGATAAAAGATCAAGCCAATCAAATCTGAGATAAACGTGAATCTGATCCGAAATTTTAGTTTTTAGAAAGGTTAACCCGAAACCGTCGATTTCTATTTGAATTCGGTTTTATAAAAAGGTTAATCCCAAAACACTTTTATAATAAAAGTGTTTAGATTTAAACATAAAAAGCCTCATTTTATTTTTAAAATGATCAAATTACAATAACGTGGCAGGTAAACGGGCAACAAGTTGTGTCCCTTCTGAATAGCAAAGTCAGTCCTACTAAAACTAAAGTTATGGTTTTTAGGAGTCGAAGAATTGTTGTGCACGACCCGCTGAACTCTATTAAGAAACCACACTGCCTCGGGGGCTAGGGACACAAATGTATCGAATACAAACGGGATAAACACATGTTGATTTTCTAAATATGTTTTTTTGGTAAATTTTATAGATAACGATAAATATTACGAGGTGAATACTAGTAATGGTAATGTTATTTTGTGGGCACAATGTCATTAAGAACCAAAAATACACTAAAAGGTGCATAAAAATGTCATTTTTATGAGCTTAACCTAACATGCAAACATAAATTTCGAGACTTTAATTCTGTTAAAATAATAACTAAAAGTTTGGATGATGAAATTGTTGCACGACAAGCCTATTTGGACCCCCAAAAAATGAAAATTGGACTTGATCTACAAAAACTAGGGTTTACTCTAAACCCATACCATCTAAACATTATCGGACGGCTAACAACCCATCCCCGCCACCGATCTCTCCTATAAAACCTAACCCTAACTCACATCTTTCATCACAACCTCCTCTTCTCCTTCGAAATCAATCAACAACCAACGGCGACGATATCAACGTAATGTAAATATGTAATTCCTCTCCGGCGATTTACAAAAATTTGGGGCGAAATAGTCTATATTCGTAAAACTCAATCTAAATCGTCGGAAATCGAGCCGGATCCGGCGTCACGGCGGTTGAGCCGCTCTTTGAGCGGATCCCGTCGTCGCCGGAGACGGCGTTGTCACATTCCATTTCCTTGGGCAGCAGATTCTCTGCAATTACTCTTTGGGAATGGCCGTGGGTTAAACATTCTTTTTAGAATTTAAAATTTTATTATGTTTTGATTTATTGAGTCGGCCTGTGAGGAAATCTGTTTAAAGAACACCATCTTTCGGGACTGATTGGCCTTTGATAAAAGGTTTTGATGTCAATTCTGCAATTCTGAGGCTAATTTTTGGGTTATATGTTTATTTCTTTTGTTCGGTTAGATAAATGTTTATTATGTTCTGATTGGTTAAATCGGCCTGTGAGGAAATCTTTTTAAAGAACACCATCTTTCGGGACTGATTGGCCTTTGATAAAAGGTTTTGATGTCAATTCTGCAATTCTGAGGCCTGTTTTTTTGTTAAATGTTTATTTCTTTTATGTTTGCATGCACTGCACTTTTGGTGGGTTTGTTGAAATTTTCCTATTTGGAACTTATTCGAAATTTGAAGGTCAGGGTATAAATAGAGACGTATAAATAGGTTTTTGCTCAAATTGGTTCCGGTTTTGGTCAACCACATTATCATAACTAGTTTCTTTAATAACTGATTTGGTTTGTAACCAGTTTGAAACTAAAATATAATTGGTTTCAAGACAAGACTGAAGTTCGCTAGAGGAAAATACAAGTCTGCTAACTTTTTCTTTTATTAGAGGACTTCTGACCAAATTCTTCAAAATACTTCAAGGAGTTCTTCACCAGAAATGTTCAAAGCTGAAGTGCTCGAGTTAACAACAACCAAAATAGGTCATGTGGCTTTTGTGGCTTTTCAAAACTCCTTATTAACCCTTTATAAAAAGTTAAAACTAAAAGTATTTTTTAATGGTGTAATTATCACAATACCCTTATTTAACCTTATATTCATATAATCTTATACACACATAACCCTTTTTAGTCATTTTATATAAAAATAAGCAATCTCATCATAAAAAATTAGTCCAAACATTTTTTTTAAAACTCCTTTTTAAAAAGTTATAAGTCAATAAATAATTTTACTGAAAAACACTTTTACACTCAAATAAGCACTCCCAAACATACCCTAAATAAAAAACTTAGGAATTTTCACCGACCTAAGTCAATGTAGACCATGGGAGTGGTTAGCGTGAGTTCCTTGTGGTCCGTGAGGTGCTCATACTGACCTTCGCAATTGACTTTTTTCGTTGTTCAATGTTTTGGTCATGGTTGTCAATAATTTTGTTTTTCATTTATTATCCATCGTAGTTATCACATTTGATCCAATAAAATTGAGTATAAACATGTCATATGTCGAAATATGTTTAAATAGTTAAATTTACGTAGAACGTTCTCATGTAAATTTCTACATGAATTTGTTTTCAGTTAATCACCAATGTTTTAAGACTCAACTTTGTGTGATGTTTTTATTTTGTGTTTAAGAATACTAGACTAATCTAATACTCTAATTAACATGCTACGTCTATATACACGATCTTCCGATTTGATAGTTTTATCAGTTTTCATTGTGGGATTCACACGACAGGTTAGATTGTCACCAAAAGCAAAGGAAAACATCCTAGAACTAGAGAAAATAGGTAGAACAGAATTTCCTTGCAAATGGGGTTTAATTGGTATTCATAAGCTAAAAAGAGGCTGGGGTTGAGGCACAACATGTGCACTGGACAACACACGCTCCATTATCGTTTGGTTAATCGCTTTTGACATTTGTACTTCGTACGGCCTGTGCTTATCCGGGTAATTTTTGTCTTTAGGTTCAACGGGGCATGCTGCCGTGTTTGATGGAGCATGACCCGTTCTTGGCCTTTAGGTCTTGATATTTTCTTCATTTTTTTGTTTATTTTGCTTCTTTTGTAAATTCCAAAGTATTTTACTTGAAAATTGAAAAATAAAGCAAATTAGATGATAAGCTATTGATCAAAGGAATGAAGCATTGAGCTTCAGATGATTTTAATAATCGATGAACATACAATGCTCCCACACCTCTCCATCATAGCAACCGCTACTATCTCAAATCAGGGTTTTTTTGTGCCCGCTTTGTGAAAATTGTGGATTTGAATATATCCTAAACACTAGTGGCATATCATTTAAGTCATAACTCACAACTCGATTTCATCTTCACCATGTCAATTTTTCAATCTTCGATGTGTGATTTGCAGGGTGGAGATTCAAGTTGGATTTTTTTGGTTTTAATTTGATGATGTTCGTATGAGATTAGAAAGAGAGGTGTTGCCGATGTGGTGGGTGAGGCGGTTTTGGCGGTGGTGTTGCAGCGTTGTGATGGTGAAATGTAGTCCCATTGTGCTTGGTTAATGTAGTGGGGAAGGATTGATAGTCAATATACAACAACCTAACAAAGATTTCTAACACAGTTAGTCAGTCATATGATGGTAATCAGAAAGAAAAAAAAAATGAAACTAGAGAGTAGCTATGGAGATTTCAAAAGAATGGATGAAAATGATATATTAGATCAGATCAAACCATATCGATGAAAATAATAGTCTACTCTATAGTTAATTACAAAGATGGTCCAAATATCCAGTCATAAATTTGGTATCTCGGTAACATAAACTACGTGGGTGGTTTCCGATTTTTACTTGCATATAACACAGTTTGTTCTTTTTACTATCTATTGTTAACGTCATACTGGTTTTATATGAAGCTAGTGAGTATTAATCGCCCGCACGTTGTGGAGATCATTTATTCATGTTAAAATTGATACGTGTTGCGGTGGTTGAACCGCATGTACACAAAAAGCTAATGGAATCCAACACAACCAAGTCTTAAATAGACTTCATATCATAACCAAATTTAACTCAAAACAACTAGACCTTAAACCAAATTTATATCGTAACGTAAATGTGAGCTTTTACATTCATATTTTAACACTTATAGTGAATTACACTCAAACGAAATATTATAATTGAAAGTTTAAGGTGTCATACTCTCAAAATCTCAAAATTAAAAATCTCATGGCCAAACTTCAAACGAACAGAATCATAAAATCTAAAAGTTTCATGGCAAAAATTCAAAAAAATTAAATCCTCATTATGGTAGTAAATGCTGTTCCTCGAGCCTTCTATATTCCCTGCCTTTATGATCACATGACAATACAGTAATAACTTTGTGTATAAATGGAGACAAAATGTACACCTTTCGTGGTTCTTACAGAAAAGGAATCCTATACTGCGGCCACTCGACGTTGTCCTACGGACTTCCGCCCTCTAAAAATGACTTTTCTCTTGGTCAAGAAGTAGAGAAAAGCCAGAACTAAAAGTAAAGTTAAAGCAACCTGGAAATAAGGTCTTGAGATAACCTCTAACATCTTCATACTGCTACTGTTGTAGCACTGACGTGGCAGAAAACGATCGGTGGGTTCAAGTATGAAATCCACTGTCATTGCTTCTTCACCCATTTTGATAGTTGTGCTTCGGGTTTTGTAACCAGGCATCGTTGCCATTACTGCATTTTAATACAATTGAGGTCGAGTTATGAATTGTCATGTTCAAGAAACTAGAGGTCATAATACGAGCAGACTTAGTAATGGGTCAAAGCGGTTACTTAGGGTGGGCTGCAACAGAATTTTTTGTTTTTGTTTATATATATAGAAATTATTTGTTAACTGCTATTACAAAAACTAAACATATTTTAATAAAACAATTTAAGTGGGAGGTTTTTAAACTTATTATGCATTTGAGTATATTACGGGTGACTTTATACTCGTTTGGCCCTGTTCCCTTGTTAGAGATGTAATATAACCCAAACGGGTCGGCATCTAAAGCTCCAAAAAAACATCTTAAATATGCTGTTTTTAAGTTTTCTAAAAGATGGCTGAACTGTTGCAAGTTAGCCAATCATTGTAGTTAGTTCTATCACAGTACAGTGTTTCCAATTAAGAATCTTTAGATAATCGTTTAACCAACAAACTGAGCGGGATCGATAATTAAGGATGTGAAAGAAAATATTTATAGGTGAAGAGAGTGAAGGAGAGGATATATAAATAAATAAATAAAATGTGCGGGGATAGTCACTGAAGGTACCTTCATATTGATGTCCAGGAGCTACTAACCGATGATAATCAGCTAATGTTTCACTTGCTTTAGTCTGCAGATTATCATATTAGCAAAAGTGTCGTAAGTACGGACGATTGGCCGAAATTCAATGATGCTAGCATGTCGTCGAATGACAGATAAAAAGATATTTATTACGATTATATAAAGAATTCTTAATAAAGTATGATAAAATTTCCAGCCTCATATTTCATATAGCTAAAAGAGGGGGCAATGCGTATTTATACTTTTAATCACTATTGCAAGAAATTCAATGCTTCATTAAATGCAGAAAAATTGGAGATTATGAGTTAACACACCGTGTAATTTATACCCTTTATTGCAATGGATGCAGGCAAAGGCTCCCCGCAATCTGATGAAAAGATCCTCCCATGTATTCCTGACTACATGATTATTAATTGTCAGTTAAGAGTTAATGTAAATAGATTTCACGGGACAATGTAACTGATTGAAGACCAGGCCAGAACGAAGCTGACCAAGGTAGAAAAGGTCCCATATGGCCGTATTTGGTCTCTACAAATCCTAAATTTCAGTCTGTCCCATATGGCCGTATTTGGTCTCTACAAATCCTAAATTTCAGTCTCGGGCCGGTCTGTTTCTGTTTTGTGCCCATGCTAAGCCCTACAAATTACCTTCACAAGGCTTGCAACAAGATTAAGCATACTCCTTTTGTTGAATTGCCATATCATGTGAAGCTGCATATTATGATGGAAAATGAAAATATAAGACCCTAGAAATCTGACAATGAATACTCTTCAAATGATAGGAGAACAAAGACAATGTTATATAGCTTAAAGTTAAAAAAACAGTTAACACGTATAACTATTTTCACTGCAAGTAAAATGGACTTGGTGCTGCATCAGCATTTATTTGTCGTCCCTCAAAGAACAAAATCTACATAACATGTCAAAAACCTAAATAATATGAATCAGAAACTATTATTTGTCGTCCATGAAAGTCATGAAGAATGTATCCTATTTGGTCAAATATTTACTGATATGCTCAATGTTTAATGGATGAACCTGACCTCATTAGCAGGAGGCCATTTGTTGTCACTTATCTCTAAAGTCAGTTCAAAACAGCCACCGTAAATGTAGTTCCAGTCTTGCATGCCACCATATATGGGATACCTGCGTTAGAATTATATTTAAAAGAATTATATATACATCAGAAAATCAAATTTAAGTGCAATCAAATTGCATTTTCTAAATTCTGAAATTTTGGAGCACATAGCATTACCAATAAGCCCCATTTGTGATTCCTTCTTTGAATTCCTCGCTGCGAGACATATTATAGTGGGACCCGCTATACAATTTTGCCATATATCTGAAAGCTTCATCGTCAGGACATGCATAGTAACTCTTGCTGAAATAAAGAACTTAAGGTTAGTACTTGATGAGAATTTATGCTATAGAATGAACTTGAAATTATGTAAAGAATTTTAAACAATGAACTATAACATTGCTTGTTAGAAGCAACTACATATTATGATTCAGAAAACTTGCCTCTTATCTTGGGTCCCATCCCACGGATAATTTGCAACAAGTGCTCCCTGAGAAATAAAAGAGGATATAAAGAGGCTGCACCCAAAGAAACCCCCCGACTAGAAAAGCACACATACTATAAACAACAAGCCACAACTAACCGGTATTTAACACATACATAAGACCAAGTACGATTCAATACTCTACTATCACTGATCATGTCCTCAAATAAGTTCAAGTTAACAAATCATGCCTATTCTGCTCCTCCCATGTCAGTTTAGGCCTATCTCTATAACATGATAAACCAAAGTCAATATGTCTAACACTCCTCAACTTGTTACATATCAAGAGAGAATAGAAGGAAACAATAAAATGACAACAAAATCATCCCTAAATTTTGCTAAATATAGGTTTATTCCATGCCTAAATTACAGTCAGTATATCTAAGGATATAAGCATAACCAAGTATATAAGGAAAAAAAAACTTATATGCATGGTAAAACAAGTTATTTTTCTTAAACAAAGAAGAAATGACATAACTTTCTTGCTCAAAGAAAAGAAACATCCATGTATGTTTGAAGTTGTACAAGTTTCAGATTGTTACCCCGTGAAGACTAGCAGAGGCTGTGAAACGTATCTTTTTTATCCAGCTCATGATCGCTTTTGTCTCCGGTTGTCTTTCGGTGAGATCATTATTCATTTGAAAAAACTACACATAATATCAGTTTAGCACTTTCAACAATCACTTATATCAACCAAAGGAATAAACTATAAGATAAAATGATAAAATGAAGTTAATTTATGTAAAAACCCTCTCATAAAAGTATGTTAATAATTAAACATCAAAAACCAAATGTCAGTTTCAGTGGAGCTCTATACTTGGCGTTTGAGCTCCACCTTTTCAAAGTGATTACAATTTAGAAATATTTTTAAGCATGATGATGACACTAAAAATGCTTTTCGAGTACAGGGTAGACTATGAAAAGATTGTTAAAGCATGATTAATTGTTGGACTTGTAGCTACTTTCGTAAGTTTTTTTATTAGATGGCTTAATGTTATCATATGGTACTAACAAATTCACACTAACAATCAATTATAGAAAATTGGAGAAACTGTGCTTCTATTGCCAACAATTTCATAATATGTTGCCATGATTGAATTACCAGTAGAACATGATCTTTCAACATATTTTAATTGCTTCAAGAAGGCTTGGGAATCCTATGAGAACCATTTTAAAGAAGATAAAAATGGTTGAAGATTTTAATATTAACTGTAACTGGAAAACTGAAACTGATGAACTGATATTTCTAGGATGAAAATACCTGGTCTGGAAAATCACGATTGAGATCAATATTGTTTGCATTTCCACGCCTCCTCAGTGAAAACCCATCAGGATTCATTGACGGAAGGATGTGAAGGTGCACATTATCTACAATCAGTGTCGCCTGCATTGACCGTTGACTCTCAGGTCAGAGTGAGTCAAAATTGGTAATAAGATATACAACTCACGTGGTTTATGACCGTTTCAATTGATGCAAAACATCTATAGAAATGGTAGATAATTTGAAGAGCTTAGCTAAACCAAGAACTAGCTGACTCAATATCTGAAGATCATATAAGTATTTAAAAAGATGTACAAGATCCAAAAAATTGCCACTGTAACCATATATTCTGACAAAAAGTGTCTATTGTTGCAAGAATAAATCAATTAATAAGCTCTTGGGTTTAATGATTTTACATGGACTAAATGTGAAAGATAATTGGTTAAGGTACAGCTCAATTCAATTAGGGTTTAAATGCAAGATAGTTAATGTAGGTTCTGAAGATGTACTCCTCAATGGTTGTATTTACTAACAGGTTGTAAAGGCTTGCCATGGAAAAGCAGAAGTAACAACAATGCATGATATACTTACAAATTGTGTCACAGACCATACTTTAGGATGGGTTTAAGCTTGCCTGCCTAATTGTTAAGTTATGAAGACAGATTGTTGTTATATGGTCTAACCGCCGCAGGGATGAGAGGAGATGGTTTTTCATAAACTTTGGTGATCGGTTTCCTTTCCGGTAGCCAGGAATGGTTTTTCTAAGAGGTAGGGTGTCATGAATTCTCTTGGAGTAGTGCGAAGTATTGAAGTTGTAGAAAATATGCATATCCCACCTTGTTTGCCTAATAATGTGCTATGGTGCATTGGATGTGGCTGAAAAGAGAACTCTATATAGTTAAGCATGCTTGGGTGGAAGAAATTCTTGGAGAACTCCATCAGAGAGTAGTGCCAAGTATTTAAGTTAAACTTCTTAAAAATTGGATCTAGTGTTATTGCAAGAATTCCTAAATAGAGACCTCCTAGGAAGTCTCCACCGGTGTATACAAAATAAACTTGTGAGCTCCTCGTTGGCAAAACAAATATCATTGGTTGTATGGGGGATGTATGTTACAAATGATACCGGAGACTCTGCTGTTCTTTTTAAGATGGTAAAACAAACCTCATTGATAGCAGGTTGACATCTAAGGAAAATCCCACATCAATGTCATAACTAATGGCCAATGTCAGATACATCAACGTGTTTTGAGTGCATTGCTTGTGTTTGAGAGGAGAAAATCCATACTGACAATATTGGTTGTATGAGGGGTCAAACGTTACACATATACAGTAACTAGATGTCAAGAGAGTGTTCTAACAATGTGACTTGATGAAAATATCTAAATGACATAAAAATAAGGGTTGTTTTTGGATAGTTAGCAAAAGAGAATATCGCTTGCAAGTTGAACACGAGTTAATGCAGATTGTAACGAACACAAAGCATTTGCACTTGAAGATTGATAGCTTTATGAAGAAATTTGCTAGTACTTAGAAAGAAGTTTAAAAACTTTATGCGATGTGCCACGAACCATTGTTGGGTATCTAAGAGTTCATTATAAAGTTTGTGAGGAACAACTTAAGGGAAGCAAAGCAAAGACATGGTATGTGAGTATCACAAGATATATGTCACATGTTAAAACTGGGAGAACAAAACACCAATGAAAGTCAATAATACTTAACTTGTATTTGATGTGACCTGAATTGAATTACAAAACTTAAACTATATCCTATTCCTATCTTATATAGGATAAACAATACGTAAGGACCAAGGAAAAATATCAATAAACAATGGAAACAAAATCCTATCCTAATTCAAACACATAAACAATTATCATAACTAGTCCCTGAAATTTATGATCTCCTCCAAAACCACCCCTTGAGATCGTCCGCACCTCCCCTAATGTCCTCCGAGTTTACCCGTTTACAAAGTTGGTATTTATCTTTTCACACCACAAAAGAATCCAAATTTGTCCCGAGAGAACTACATTAGGATGGCGATACAAGCCATGTCTTATCCAAAGGTGTAAAAAAATTTCAATCTCATGTAAGCAAGTCAAAAGTACACCTTTGGCAAACCACTTTAAGCTTACAAAGCAAAAGTCATCATAGGTACACACGTGAAGACAAGGAAGAGATGGCTAAAGCTCTTTATTCCTCAACAATTAGTAGTATGCATGCACGAGGCTAGACATTACTTATGTCATGGGAATTGTTAAGCATATTACCTATGTAGTAATGGAAGCAATCAATTAGTTGTTACGCTACTTGAAAGAAACTTGTAAAAGAGCATTATCGGAACACTTAATAAATAGTACATTATCATTCACAATGATTCTTGATACAAAGAATCCAGATAACATGTATAGTGACAATCAAGAAATTAAGTGGTTTGAAGAGATGATTCGTCTAGCTGAGCGAAGTTTATATACTACATTATAAAATGGAATTGATAGTTTGATACTTTAACTAAATCACTTACACCAGAGAGGAAACCCTCAATATACAAGAAAGAAACCAGAAACTCTAAAGAAACCTAACTTGGGCCCGTGAGCTAATTACAAATAAACCCTAAAAAACAATATTAATAACTATATTAAACATACAAATGTATATATGAACAAGTTTATCTAGGTTCAGGGAAGTATTAATATTATTAAGCAGAAAAAGATTACCCAGGGATCCTTCATATAATTGTCACAAAGCCAATTTGCTAGACGTAAGAGAAGTTCACGCCCAACAGGTTCATCTCCATGCACATTCCCAATAAACTATAACAGCCAAGATATCAAGCAATTAATATTAAATACCATCATGAATTAATGGAAACTAATGATATATGTTGGAATAAAACTGTTTTACATAATTATTTAATATTAATTTTGTGCTAAAATCAGAGACAAAAATGAAAATACTAATTTATTAACCTTGAAAGCAGGTTTAGCTTCTTGCTTCCCAGGGTTGTTAGAAATTTCCATCACCCACTGCATTAGATAAAATGGAAGAAAGTATGAGAATAAATAACTTTCATGATTGTTTAAAAATAAGAGAACTTGATATGAGCCAATATGTTACCAGTGGAACTCCTAAGACACTTTTCCCAATACTGGTGGATGATTAAATGCCCTCAAAGAGAGAATCAAGAACGAGTCAGCTAGTTATACAAAAATCATTTAAATGACAGTAACTATTTTGTCAACAAATATAACACACATGATGATGAAGATCTGGATTGAATCATAGCAGCAGAAATATAAATTGAGACTAAAAACTGGAAGTAGAACTTGATACTGATAAAGTATGATCTCAAAGGATCTACAATGGATATTACATCACCAAAGGCGACACAGGGTAAAACCCTATCTCAATGCTAAAGCAATGAGCCAACTACTAGCCTACTTTCTTCCCCCCTTCCCAGTCAAATGAACCTATGAACCTTATTTATTCTAGAATAGAACTTACACTTTCACCCCTCCTAGAATATTCATATAACTCTTAATAGTAGAACACGTTTCCTATCACATGACAACTCTACAACAATGTTTTATCTTCTACATAATCATAAAACAAAAAGCAAATGTACCAATAGAATAAGTCACCTGTATATCCTGGATATGCGACCACATCTACCATGGAATGCCTTGATTGCCTTCTCAAGATCAGAATTAGTCATATACCCATGAGCTAAATTATTACTGCAGTGCAAATATTAAAAAATAACCAAAAGTACATCAAATTTGGGGAACTAATATATGGTCTAAATAATATTCCAAAATTATCATAATTTATAATACAGCTTCTGAAAATGGTTTTCCTCGGTCAGATGTCTTCCTGAAGCAGCAAATGACCTATTCACAAAACCTGTTGATCATGAATCAATTAAGATAAGGCGAAAAGACAATAAACACACATTATTTTTTTGAGAACTGTTAATACTAAGTTTAATCTTTCTTCATAATTGACAGAAACCAGTGAATTTATGTTCATGTAGTCTTTGATTAAAAGGCCAAGTGTGGGTTACTTTTGATGTGATTGTGCTTTAGGTGCATGCATATGTATCAAACTACTCAAGTTTCAAAATACTTGCTATTATACATCTGAATCACAATTTCTGACGATGAGCAAGAGCTTTGAACAAAAATGGTTCACTAGAAGAAAATATCCTACAGCTCTAAGTTCAAAAGACTAGGATTTTATTCATACAACAGACCCGACAATAATTATTCATACAACGGGTAAGTTTATCACCTTGATTTTTCTGGCTATAACTATGTGTTTGGTTTAATGATAACTAGATAAATAATATAGGTTATAGTGGTGTAAATGGAGTAATAATGTTTTTATGCTTACTCAAGTAAATGGAATAAAGAATTATTATAGACCTCTATTGTAGATGGTTTTTCTTATCAAACATTTTACGTATGTGGTCCTATTCTTCTCTTTAGATTATACAAGCACGGTTTTGTGATAAAAGGAAAAAACACATTACTTACTTAAAAATTTTAAATATGGCCCAAAAATGTTTCCCAGTCAACATTTTACTTGTTAAACAGAAATTAGTCGATTACAGTTTGACTTTTGAGACCAAACAAAGTAAGCTCTGATGTACAAACTAATATGACAATTTTGTTTAATTAACTAATAAAACTCTCATTAATACATTAAGCATTCGACAAGTTCTACTAATACAAAACTTGTCATCAGATAACAAGAAGATTCATCTGTAATTTGAGTATGTGAAATAATTGGTTTGACACTGAAGTCCGTCCTTTAGGTGCATTTTGATCAAATTTTCCTTTTTCGTTTATAAAAACCATACATATTTGAATACAACATTCATTTCATGTGGGTTCACTTATTTTCGGGGTCGAAATTCTAAAAACTAAGGTCGTGTTTGGCGCGCCATAGGCTAGCTTATCAGCTAGCTTTTTGACGTTACCAAACGGGGCTTTATAAAAAAACTAGTTTTTTTAAAAAGCCCCGTTTGGTAATGTCAAAAAGCTAGCTTATAAGCTAGTTTTTGAAAAGCTAGTTGGAGTAGCGTTTCAACTAGCTTTTATAATATTTCCAATTTTACCCTTCCCTAACTTATTATATTTTTTGTTTTTAAATTTTAATTTATTTATATACATGCACTTTTATGTCATTTTACATTTTTCAGCTAGTTTATTAGCTAGTTTTTACCAAACGTTATTTTTTATGAGCTAGCTTATAGTTTATCAGCTAGCAGCTAGCTTATAGTTTATCAGCTAGCTTATAGTTTATCAGCTAGCTTATAGTTTATCAGCTAGCTTATAGTTTATCAGCTAGCAGCTAGCTTATCAGCTATAGCTAGCCGCTAGTTTTTCAGCTAGTGCGCCAAACACAACCTAAATGTCAACATTTTCGATTTGGTCGGTTCGAGTCGGATAAAGTTGATAACACAATAATTACGAATATACGCTACAGAAATAAATTAAAGAGAACACATCAATACCTAATTCACAATTTCACAAATCCATTAACATTTAACAAATTAAGAACCAAATTACTTAAACAATACCTAAATAAATATCAATATAAGCAATTAAGCACATCAAAAATTTAAGAATGCATTCATGATTCAACTATTCAATAACCTAAATCATTAAACTAATCAATTAAGAAATTAAAAGCCAAATGAATGTTTGATGAAACTTTACCTGCTGTGCTGTGAACTGTGAAGAATCCGAGAGACGAGAGTGAGAGACAGAGAAATAGAGCACTAAGCAGCCGAGCAGGAGTCATCGGACGGTGAAAACCAGGGGATCAGGGCGGCGGCCGTCACTCACCGGACACCGGGAATAGCCAATCGCCGATCAGAGGCTGAGAGCGTAACTGCGTATTAGGGTTGGGATTTGGCCATTTGGGAATTGGGGCGTTGGTTTTTGGGGAGATCACGATCCAAAACTAATTAAGAAAAAAGCAATCGGTAGATCCAAAACTGATTTGGGAGTTCGTGTGCTGCAATTCAGGTTGAAACAAATTTTTTCAAACATATGTACAGATTCTATAGTCTATTAATTAAATTTTTTTTTCCATACCAAGCTAGGGAGTATAGTCTATCAATTAATTTTTTTTTTTCATACCAAGGTAGGGAGTATAGTCTATTAATTACTTCTTCTTTTTTTTCATACCAAGGGAGGGAGTATAGTCTATTAATTATTATTTTTTTATTTCAGACCAAGAGAGGCAATGAGAAGTTTAAATGATAAGTTTTTTTTTATTTCATATCAAGGGACGGAAGGAGAGTTTCAAATGATAAGTTTGTTTAAGTAAAAAGGATAAAAATGAATTTTAACAATTTGATCTTGATTTAATAAAAAAAGGAAGGGAAGTATTTTAGTCTTAGTCACCTTTGTTGACGTTTTATCTATTTCCCTCATATTTTTAAACATTCATAATTTTCACATATGACATTATTTTTAAAAAAAAAATTACACCATAAAAACGAGTGTTTTTTATCTTTAAAACGCGTATAGTGTTGCTATATATAAAAAAAATAAAAAATGACCATTTCGATTTTTGACACAATGTTGAGATCATTGTGTTAAAATGTTCAGATTATTGTGTCATTGTGTCAAAATGTTCAGATCATTGTGTCATTGTTTCAAAATTATATATAATTAGTGTTGCTATTTAGAAAATTAAAAAAAAAATACTTTTTCGGTTTCTGACACCATATGACACAATGATCTAAACATTTTTGACACAATATGACACAATGATCTGAACATTTTTAACACAATATGACACAATGTTCTGAACATTTTTACACAATGACACAATGATCTGAACATTTTGATACAACCGAAAAAGTAAAAAATATATATATATATATATAACAACACTGTACGTGTTTTAAAGATAAAATAACTTATTTTTATGATGTAATTTTTTTAAAGTAATAACGTATCTAATAGTTATGCAGGTTTAAAAAATGGGAGAATTTGATAAAAAGTCAAAAATGTATTTCTATCATTTATTTTCTTTAGTTTTCTCTCAATTTAATTAAAGATCTCCGCTCTGCAGCGCTGCGGGATCGTTGGCTTGACGAATGTGTGCAGGCTTTGCAATGAAGGGGAGGAGTCGGCCGATCACATGTTTACGGGATGCATGTTTACTTCGGTGGTTTGGAATTGGGTTTTGGAGTGGTTTCATGTTCCTCCCCTTCTCGTCTTTTCCATCAGGGACTTGGTAGAGATCCATAAAGACCCTCAGGTGGCTCCTTGCAAACGGTTCCTTTTCCAAGCTATCGTTTACATTATGTGTTGGTGCATTTGGATCACTAGAAACGAAGCTATCTTTCAAGATAAGGTGCCTAGTGTGAGTAAAATTGTTTGTAATATTAAAAGTTGGAGTAAGTTATGGTGTGATAATAGGAGTAGAAAGACGATTGATTGGAGAACTCCTTGTACTATGTAAGGTGTTTGGGGGGCTCGGGCTAGCTCCTTGCTAGTTCCCGGGCTTTCTCTCCTTGTTTTAATACACTTTTGTTGTTCAAAAAAAAAAATTTGAAGATCAGTGATTATAATTCCTTCTTATATTTTTTATTTAAACTAAATTTCTCATAATAACCTCACCCTACATACCAATTTATTTTATATATAATATCATTTTTCTTAAATAACTTTTAATATTTAACTTTCTAAAAAGTTCTAAACACATATTCTTGTTTAATTTTTTTATGAATATCTCGATATAAGTTTTATTAAAGACGGAGATGTTTCAGAAAATATATTTTTAATGTAAAATAAAGATAAAAAAAATGAATCATTTTGCCTCATTTGCCAAGTGTCACTTTCGCTAGATTTTTTTTAATAAGTGATCCAAAAGATCTATTTTATTTTTTAATTTTATATAATTTATATTTTTATATTTCAGATAACTAATTTATTTTGAATTTAAATTAATTATTTATTATATTATAAGTAATCATAAATAATATTTATATAATTAAAAGTTAGATCGGATTGGATTGTGAATGTGAATGTAAAAATAAGTTAGATTGGATTGTGTAGGTGGATGAGAGATAAATTATTTTTGTCGTTAAAAAAAAGATAAATTAGTTTTTTAATGTAAGATTGGGTTGGATTGGATCACTGATACGAATAGTCTAAACGTTGGTTAAATGTCGGGCAATTAAAGTTTTTTTTAAAAAAAATAAAGAATAAATGATAAAAAAAATGTTGATAAAGGGAATTGAACTCAAGACTTAAAGAATAGAATGTCACGCTGAAACCATTGAACCAGAGTAATCTTTTGCTTTTGTTAGGATTCACTCATCTGATATATCAGAATTCACCTTTACATTTTTCTATATAGTTCTATGTGAGGACTGGGGTAATTGGTTAGCGAGCTAATTTGTACACCGCAAACTTTGGCAGTTCTTTACATTTGTATTCATTATAATGTGGTGTCTAGTTTCTAACAAGATTATACGTTTGTAATTCGGTTGTTTCCGTTAAATATCATCTTTAAGGCAGTTGTATCATAATTGATAATTAAAGTTAAAAAATTGTGTTATATTTTGTAGGCGGCTTGCACATAGGCATTGGTGTTTGCATTAGAGAAAAGTAAGTTCGTGTGACAAGAAGATTTCGAGACGGCAGTTACCAAAGTCATGAACAATGAAACAGAACAAACACGCATGTTTTGTATTCTTTTGAAATAAACATTTTCCTTTATATATTTCAAGTTTGTAATTAGGTTAGTCGTTTGTGTGCTTGACAACAAAGTATTGGCATACATCACTTCATCATATTGTTAATTGGTTGAAACATTTCATCAGTTTGTTAATACACGTGGGATATTTTCTTACATATGGTTCATGTTCGCTTTGAAATATTACTTATAACTCATGTCGATAGATCATATTAAAAACATCTATTTTTATTTTTACTTGACATTGTATCCCTTGTTAAACTCGTGTAGCGCATTAACACATGGGTTACTAACTTAGTAATAATAATAAATCTATATCTTATGATTGTTCATTTAATTCTCACCGCTTATTGTTTTTATCCTCTTGTTAGGTTTTTTTTATCAGTCGTTATATCTCAACCCGTGGTTCAAAATAGACAAAGGAATGCTTTGGAGGAATATTATTTGGTCTATTCACAAGAATGGGAGATCATGGAGTTCAATCCCTGTTTCTCTTTCGGCTCCTGGCACCTAGAAATCTATTGCTAAAATTGAGCGGGACTTTGATAATCTTAATATCCATATCCAGGGTTTAATCGTGGCCACTGTTGGATGCGGTAGTGATGTCCACTGTTGGACTGATCGATGGTTGGAAGAAACAACCCTGATGAGCGTTTTCCTTCTCTTTTTCATATAGCTTTTCACAAATTGGCTATGGTAGCTGACTGTTACCGTCGATCGATGGGGGCACAATGTGGAATTGGCAATGGAGGAGGCCATTGGTGGAACCCAATGAATTCTCATAACTTTGTAAACATGTCTTCGTTGATGTCGTGTTAAACGCAAACGGAGATGTCTGGAAAATGGGCAAGAACTTCCGATGGTGTATTCAGTGTCAAAGAACTTAAAAAGTGGGCTATCCGTCAACAAATCCAGGTGCCTTTTTTCCCTTTTTCGTGGCATAAATGGCTCCCTCCGAAAGTTAATATTTCCATTTGGAGAACTGAGATGGGTAGAGTACCGGTGAAAGTGGCATTAGCAAACATGGGCATTCAGATTGATGATTACGCTTGTCATCTTTGTGTCACTTGCGACGAGTCCATGGAACACCTTTTTATGTTTTGCAGGTTTGCTACGGAAGTATGGGCTAAGATCTTCTTATGGTGTCGGATCTAGTCACGTGAAGTCTCAAGTATTAAAGAGTTGTTAACTTGCTTTGATGATTTTCCATGCTCATCCTTTAAGAAAAAACTGTTACGGGGCATTACGATGGTCACGATCTATAGCATATGGTACAATAGGAACGATTTAGTGTTCAATGGTATACAAACAAGACCGGAGAAGATTATGGATGAGGTTCTGACTACGGGCTTCCTTTGGATGTCTAAAAGAATGAAGAAACGGACGATTGTGTGGCCTCAATGGTTCACTTTTATGTTGGTTAAGCTAGATAGATGTTTATCTTTGATGTTATAGTTTTGATGGTTGCTTCCTGTTTGTACATATGGATGCTTTCTGTGGGGTTTTAGATACTTACTAGCCCCCTATTAATAAAGTTTGTCGTTAACATTTTTTGACTAACGTGCCATGTTTTGAACTGACTTGTTCATAAGCTTCTCGGATCATCCCTTTGCCGAATTGCAATTTGGCCTGTAAACTTGAAATTAGCCCAACCTAACTCACTTCTCATCCATACCGAAACGCCCAAATACATTCATTTGAAGTCCGATTATTCCTATGATCCCAACATCTATATTACATATATTACAAAGGAAAGTCTAAATTTTCATATTTGTATTCAACTGTAATTGTAATTACAAAATCATGTGTTTTTTGTTGATGGAAATTACAAAATATAAAATATGTGTATCATATCGATAGAATTCTAGATAACTATCTAGGAACAAAATCAGAAACTGAAATTTCATTCGTAGAACATTTAGATGATATTGATCTAGATTTTGCTCGTAGGAGTGGCATTTCAGGATCAATGTTATTTTGCATGAAAAATGCAGGTACTGCTGGTATTGGAAGCGTGAAAGAGGAGCTATTAAGCATAAGAACAACTATATCCATTGTCGGCCTATCAACAACTTTTTCTTGGACACATAATAACCCAATGTGGATGCATCTATTGATATCACACATTGAACTTGACCACGTCTTCAATATGGGATCTATTATATCTGTTGTTGTCTCATTCCTTTGGCTTTTCCATGCCTAAAAGATATAAACACTTATATTTTTAACGATTTCAATACTAAAAAGCAACATGTAAAATTTCACTTGAATATACTTCCTCAAAACATTATAATTCCTTGATATATGAGTTTCCAAAAAGGGGATACTTACGACGCTAAGAAGATCTTCTACACTCTCTCCGTTTTTAAAACATTGGTTTTTTTGACCGGTTACTATCTCTAGTAATAACACTCCATAACTAAATACATCCGACTTCACTGAGAATTGGCCATGCATGGCATATTCAGGAGCCATATAACCGCTATAATAACACAAGGGAAAAATGTTAGCACCCCACACAATTTTTACATATCTTGAATATTTTAAAATTTCTTAGTTTTGTAAAGAAAGATCTTAGTCAGAAAGCCTCATTAATGCCTAATAGGGCATTTTACCATGTTATTTAGCATCAACTATGTGGGAAGGTAAAATAAATACAATCTTTGAGAGCTTACATAATGTAATAGTGCACTTTTCTCATTTTTGTGATAGTTAGTGGCTTCTAGAAAAGATTGAATGTGTGTTGAAGATATGTTTGTACGTTACTATAACACATGGTTTTAACAAAAACCACATTAGAATATTAATCTTGCAAGGTATATAACTCTAGTAAGTTGTGTTGTTCGTATAGCGAATTTAATCTAAAGAAGATGTACTTACTAGGTTCCAACGATTCGATTTGTGTCTCCTTGTGTTTCCTCGGTTTTAAACAATCTAGCCAAGCCAAAATCAGCAATTTTTGGGGTCATGTTCACATCTAGCAAAACATTACTTGCCTTCATATCACGATGTATTATCCTGAGACGCGAATCTTCATGAAGGTATAGTAATCCCTTTGCAATGCCTTTGATTATATTATACCGTTTTTCCCAATCAAGAACTGTGCGTTTAGTTGGATCTACAAACACCATCATTTATTTACGCAACCCTATATGTGTTCTAATTAATAGTTATGCGATGCAACTTGTGAAAAGGAGGTGTGTTGTTAAGAACTTACCAAATATAAATTGATCAAGACTAGCATTTGGCATGTATTCGTAAATAAGAAGCCGTTCACTTCCTTCTTTGCTAAAACCTTGAAGTCGAACCAAGTTACGATGTTGAAGTTTTGCCACCAACAAAACCTCGTTCTTAAACTCTAGATCACCTTGTCTGGAATCCCATGCTAGTCTCTTTACTGCTATTTCGTTCCCATCTTCAAACCTACCCTAAGTATCACATGATAGAACAAATCACTACTTACGTATATCAACAGTCTAGAGTTTTACCGATACACCACATATCTCATTTCTAAATCTCTTGTTTCCTCATACTTTATAAAAATATACAAATTTTTATGACTTGTTTCACACTTGCATAATAAAAATTTAGTAACAATTGTTAAGCAGGCCCACAAGCTAGCATTAAGGTGTCTATAAGGCTGTGTAATGGGGCGTCTTGAGGCCCTATAGCGCTCCAAAACCACTACACCCTAAATTCATAGCGTCCCAAAGCCCCTCAAGGCGTTACCCACATAGCCCCCCACCCCTCTTTCTCCCTTCTATTCTTATTGGTCAATTTCTGGAGAGAGTGATTTGATTGGTCTAATTTTTTTGGGGGGCCTCATCCACTACACTAATTTTCCTCATGGAGCCCCTCAGCCACGTGTCGTGAAATGCCAAAGAGGCTTCATCCAGTATACATATCCTAATTAAGCATAGAGCTTGGTTTATTTCAACATGTATCTTTGGAACTTTTATGGGCAAACACGTTTACGCTCATACGCATTATAAGTGTGAACCCGTTTATTTTCAAAAATCACACAAATACAAAAATAGTAATTTTGTATTTGTCCTCATGCTTATAAATTAATGTAAGATTGTTGTAATGCATACAAGTGTGGAGAAGTTTTAATCTTATTCACAATAGTGCATAAAATACTATGTGCAACGAATTTATTTGGTTTTGTACTTTTGTTAGCCTTAATTGTTTTATCAAAGCTTGTTCACATATGAAGGTCATGAAGAACTATTTTTTTTGAACGTCCAACTAAAGTCTCGGAAAACCAGGGAATATAAATATATACACACTAGTTGAGCCAATTTCAGGAAATATCCATCTCCGCGAGCGGCCGGGTGGTAAAACCTGGGATCTCAGATTCTCAGGGATCGAACTTGTGACCTCTCAGTCCCAAGTCTCCCCTCATCGCCAATAACCATAACTAACTACAAGGATTTATTATGTAAATCAGGAAGTTCCATCCGAACCCTATATGTAATGATGTAAAGCACATACAAATTCGATAAAAACGGTAGTTAGATTGTAGACTAGTGGTAAAAGACAATATCATCTTTGATGAAGACCCAAGTTTAAAACGTGTGAGTAGTGTAAATTGATGTTTTGTTGTTAAAAACTTAAGTTTATATTAGGGTTCATCACATCTTTTTTCTTTGTTTGTTTTGATTCTTGATTGTTGGTCTTGGGACCAATATTTTGAGCGATAATCACAAAATGGTGATAGGTACATACCTTGTATACCGTCCCGAAACCACCTCGTCCGAGTTTATTTTCTTCGGAGAAATTACTTGTTGCCGCTTTTACTGCATTAAAGTCGTACCGCAAAGATTCCACCATGTCAATATCAAGAGTTTCGCCTATTAGAAACAAAGAGTATTTGGAAGTTGCCTAAGTGACAATGTGCAGGTAGATTTTACTTGTAAGTTGTAACTATGAATTCTAAAATGGAATATCAAACTTACTATTTACATTTTTTGTGATTTGTGAAGGAATTGTTTTTCTTTTCTTCTTTCTCCATCTCATAAAGATACAAAATGGAATCATGACTAATAGAATAATGATAACTGTCACAATAACGATTACCACTATCCTAGTTTGTGTTTCTTTTCCATCTGCGCGCAAAAAATAGATAGTGTTAGGAATAAATATATGATGTTCATTTTATGATTGTTAGTCTAATTATTAATTACTAATTGAAGGATATAATTTTGTATGATCACATGGTGACAGGGTTTTGAAGGAGATTAAAAGTTAAGGGGTTTGATGATAATATTAGGTACAAGTAAGTTTATTATTATTATCCGTTCAAGCAAGGTTCTTGTTTTGTTCCGATTGTTCTCCAACTGTTGGTATTAAAGCGAGTCTGTGAAAAGAGGGCCGGTTTGAGTCGTTTCGGAAGAAGGTGAGTTACCTTCTTGGTTGTGTGATAGAAAGGAAGAAGACGATTGAAAGTAGCATGTAACAAATCAAAGAAGAAGGAACAATGGAACATAGAGAAGGGACAAGGTATTAGGTCGAAAAAAAATAGGAAGCAAAAGGTCAGGTGGAAATAATGAATGATTGAAGCAAGTAGAGAATTGAAGTTTTGATAATTAAGTTAAAGCAGGTATCTTCTGTACTCTAATAAATAATTACAACTCTTAACACATGTCAACAATAGATTAATTCTCACAAAAGATTTCCCTCCAAAATCTATTCCCAATAAAAAATTTCATTAGAAATTATATCATATTTTATAATCATGTTATATTTTTATTTATGGAATTATAACAATAACATATTAATTTATATTTTATTTTACTTAAAATTATTTTTAAACTATTATTGTTTTCATTTTACTAAATATTTAAACTTATAAAATACCAATAAATACTTACTTACCAATAAACGTTTATGTTGCATTTTTCAAATATATAAGTAGAGACATGCTCTAAATATTGTTTTCTGATAGACAAGGGTAAAGTCACCAATACCATATAATGAATTATAATTTTAGTTTTTTATTGTAATATGTTATTCTGGTAAAAAGAAGCATATGCATGAATTATCAATTATATATGCTTTTTAATGATTCAACCTGTATAACATACGGGTAAAGGTAAAAGAATTAATATCAAAACAAGAACTCAAATATTGAAATAACTCTCCAACACTTTATTGAATACTAGGAAAATAACTCAAAACCTAATACACAATAATGTCTGTTCCCTAAACCCTACTTGGTTACGTATATATATAACCCACGAACCGACTTTGTTCTTGGATATTCATTAGGAATAAAAACAATCACAATCCAAATCTAAAACAATTTGAATTGATCTCAGAAGCTTCACCGACTTGTAAATCTTCTTTAGGAGTTCCGCCACCTTACACCCTCCTACTTTAGGAGTTTGCCAACTTGCACCCTCCTACTTCACTAAAATTGCTAACAATCACCCCCCAATTTTTGCATCGGGTTAGTGAAGTCTTGCACGCCCATAAGTTTTCGCATCTCGTGGAACTTAACTCGGGCCAACGGTTTGGTTAGCATGTCCGCTTTTTGCTTCTCACCACTCACATGTTCCACGGTTATCATGCCTAGCTCCACACATTCGCGTATGTAATGATAACGAGTATGGACATGCTTACTTTTTCCGTGGAATACCGGGTTTTTCATGAGAGCTATAGCTGATTGGTTATCGACTCTTAAAGTCACCGCCTTTTCTTGCCATCCGGTGAGCTCGTTTAGCACCCCCCGTAACCACACCGCTTGCTTCGCACCTTCGGTAGCGGCCATAAATTCGGCTTCACAAGACGAGAGCGCAACCGTCGATTGTTTTTGTGTAACCCAAGTGATCGGCGCATTATTGAAATAAAAGATCACTCCGCTTGTGCTTTTTCCGTCATCTTTGTCCGAAGAGTGACTACTATCACTATACCCAATTAGTTTCTTATCACCACCTTTCTTGTAATGAATTCCATAATTAATTGAGCCCTTTAGGTACCTTAATATGTGCTTTATTAACTGCATGTGTGAGATCCTCGGTTCGTGCATATATCTACTCGCTACGCTAACCGCAAAGGACAAGTCGGGACGTGTGTGTAAAAGGTATCGTAGGCAGCCAATCACTTTCCTATATTCTGTTGGATCAACTTTCTCCCCTTCTAAATCTTTTGACACAACAGTACCTGGTTCCATAGGAATTTTTGTTGGGTTAGATTCCTCCATACCAAATTGCTTAAGGATTTTAGTTGCATAGCTTCCTTAAGTAATTGTTATACCATTACTCCCCTGTGCAACCTCTATGCCCAAATAATATGTCAATTTACCCAAGTTAGTCATATCAAAGCTTCGAAGCTTCAACGGGGTCCAAGAAGGTTTTTTATGTCGAACGGGTGTGTTTGCCAAGCGACGGGAGAAGTAAAGTGAAGAACTATTAAACGGGAGAGATCAAGAGGCCGACAAGTTGGTTCGTCTAAGCGATCAAGCTCCAGATCAAGTTTTCAAGTCATAGCCGTTAGGAATTGGTAGGGAAGAACCGACCGGGAGGATCAAAACCAACAAGAGGATTGGTAAGGAGATAAAGATTTGGATCAAGTTTCTTCAAGAACCACTACCCATGTTTTGATAGCAAGTCAAAGATGAGCCTTAATTCTAAGGGAACTAGTGAAGATCAAGAAAGCATAGTGTTTACTCGATTAGATGACCAAGATCGCAACCAAAGACGTGGTAATGCGAGTTCATGTGACCGAAGGACAGGTCAAGAATGGGGTTGTCAGGATGTCGAGTCGGGAGGAGCCGATAAAACACAGCTAGTGATCGTAGGAAGTTCCAAGGGAATCAAGGTCAAAGAAGACATGTTTGGAGTCGAAGACCAACCAATTCGAGTTATGAATTAGGGGGGTGAATGTTGGCCCAATTAATTCATAAACGACCCACGCTACAAGTCGGTAGATGGGCTCGGTCCAATCCTAATGTGTGGAGGGGATATTCGGTCACTCTTAATGTGTAGAGGGACTAAAACCGACTTTATTAATGTGTATAGGGTTGGTTTAGGATGCTTTTGTGTTAGTCTCTAATTATGATGCTTGGTCCTCAAGTTAGGCTTAGAGTCTATAAATACTAGAGATCAAGGTAGGGTTTCTTGTATCAAGAGAGTAATCCTAATTAGAGAGTTTTGAGTGATTTTCTTTCTAATAAAACTTGAGAGTTATTTAAGTTTTACAACTATATTCTTGATATCAATCATTTAATTGTTGTTACTCCCTTCATCTTCTTTAACCCTTTCTTCATAGGCCTTCATGCGCCCAACTACATCGTCTAAAGGGAGTAACAACAATTAAAGGATTGATATCAAGAATATAGTTGTAAAACTTAAATAACTCTCAAGTTTTATTAGAAAGAAAATCACTCAAAACTCTCTAATTAGGAATACTCTTTTGATACACGAAACCCTACCTTGATCTCTAGTATTTATAGACTCTAAGCCTAACTTGAGGACCAAGCATCATAATTAGAGACTAACACAAAAGCATCCTAAACCAACCCTATACACATTAATAAAGTCGGTTTTAGTCCCTCTACACATTAAGAGTGACCGAATATCCCCTCCACACATTAGGATTGGACCGAGCCCATCTACCGACTTGTAGCGTGGGTCGTTTATGAATTAATTGGGCCAACAACGGGTTCTATCCTAGTAAGTTAATAAGTTATTACTATTATTATTCTTGTAACTTGTGGTATATAGTATAAGAAAGCCGTAAGTCGATAACTTAATGGAAATGTTTTACCTTGTTCGCAACTCACCCTGTGGGGGCCATCGGGGCAAAAACAACGAAACTGGAAAAGCGTCCTGTTAAACCCGCACCTCCCACCACTGCTCTCACAGCCATCGCAATATGGGGCAAACCACCCCATCTCAAACCCCCTTTCAAGTACACCCGTAAAATTTCCACCATCAACCACCACATGACTATTTGCTAATTCCACCGGCATCTCCACCACCTTACCACCGCTGCCACACCGGTCCATTAAGTTTTTCAAATTCCTATCATTCTCAACCATAACATACTCCTTACTAATATTCTCACATGACCGCACCCTGTACCTCTCCAAATCCGTAGACATATTATTATTGGTGCAATCAGAAACCGATAAGAGATTTGTGGGAGTCCACTTCTCGTTGGCAATTATATAGAACCCGTTAGGTTCGAGCGTTAAATTCCTCATCCACGTCGATGGGCAATAATCACTCCGGTTTAACGTAAAACCGGAGTTTTGGAGTCGGAAACGTCTTTCTTCGTAATCAATATCTTTCACTATGAAGTCGTTCCCTGAGATCCGAAGAATCGGTGAACCGTTATTGTTGCAGTGGAGCTCAAAACCAGGATAAGCGCATTCGGGAGCCTGCAATCCACGGATGAAAAATGGATAGCTGATTTTGCGCCCATCATCACAATCCTTGGGGACACAAGATTCATAATTTGGATCCAAGGAGAAAGCATGGTGGTTCAAAAGGAAGAAAAGGGTGAAGAAAAAGGGATTCATGGAGGTTTGGTTTTTCATGAGATTGAAGATATCTGCATAGCGGAATACTACTATACTATAGAGGTTAGATGTAATCTTTGTGGTGTGTTTTCGTTTCACTTGGAAACAATAATAGATAGAGATTTCTTGGAGATCTGAAAGCCAGGAATCATAATCACAATTTCGATCTTGTGGTGAGGATGATGAATAATCACAAAAAATATCCCGGGTCGCTAATGCCTAAATCTTGTCATGTTGACCAAATGGGTGTTCCGCGTTTCAATACAGAAAAAACAAGCACTGTGGGTCAGATCCATTAATGCCATTCATATCACTCAAATCAGAAAAACAAGCACTCTGGGTCAGATCCATTAATGCCATTCATACATAATACGAGTATTTACCAACAGTATATTAACCAACTCTGATTCGTCAATTCATTCAATCAGTCTATATTCAAACATGCTAGCATATATCTTTCTCATAAACTCAATTCTTATTTCAACTAATGACTACACATAAGGTCAAGTGTAATGCTTTAATCTATAGCATCATCAGTTTCTATTCAAACTTCCCTATGAATTTTTCATTGTTCATCATTAAGCACCGGTTGACTTACTTACGACTCCTTTTGTGATTTCATAAAAATTAAAATATGACAAGTTTTGGAGTCCTTCCCAGTTGTTACATTTTTCACTATATACCAAATTAATCCAATTCTCAAGCCTCATACTTTAACTATTCCAAAGTTTCCAATTTTTATCTTTACTTGGGAAGTTACCTTCCCAATTATATCTTGTTGACCTTTTGGTCAATACCACATAGAATTCCAACTTTATATGTGAAATACACGTTAATTCCATATAGGTTGTAACTAGTACTTACCTGAAAGTTATCCATGTCTCCATCGTCTTTTTATCCGGTCGACCCATTGAATCCATGTTTGTCACCGAACTTTTTCAATGGTTAATACTTATCACATTAGTAATCCATATCATAGCTAACTTAGCCATTCAGTACTAACATCGAATCATCATACATTATTATCATCATAATTCATGTTTCGTCTTTCGATATATGTATAATTTTGGCTTTTAGAAAGGTCAAACTATTTTATCCATGGCAATCACATAACCATTAACCCACCTATCATAACAATTTAAGCTCCAATATTATCTATAATCTTGGTGTTCGTCTTATTTAATAACCTCAAGCAATTCTCTATACATATACACACATTAGTCATGAATTTCACAATTTATTTAACTTAGGCATTTTATCGAACAATTGGTGTAAACCAAATATCCATAGGTCCATTTCATTCCATCTTAACATAATCATACTAGGACTTGTAGTCTTCACACAAATTAAGTTTCAACATTTCAATGTTCACTCACTACAAAATAACTTACTATAGGAAAAATGGGTTTTAATAATCCCATTAATACACTATTGGCGGATAATAGTCTCATTTATAAATATTTGCACTGGTGGTCCCATCTTTAATCTTATTTGTCTATAGTAGTCCCGCCGTTCAAATTTTTAACTCTGTTAATTACATGATTGGTCCTCCACATTAGCAGACACTAATGGTATTAGTTTTTGAACGGAAAAAACCATTAGAAATAATAGGGTGATAATATGACTGTTTTGAGCAAAAAAAAAAAAAAAAAAAAATCACTTGCATATAGTCATATACGTCGCAAAAGTCAAAACCCACCGTAAACAAGAATCGATAGCAAGCATTTAGGGTTTTACATTCGAAGGCCAACTCCTTCTTCTTCTTCTTCTTCAAGGTCTCACAGGAAACCTAACTCAATCTCGCAAACGAGGTATGCATAACTTCTATCTATCTAGTCCATCTTCATCTTTACCTGCAATTGCTCTCTTACCTTTCTTTGGATTCGCAAGTTATAGAAAAATTTTAGGATTCGTGTTCATTTAGGTTTAATTGTTGAAAAATATGCTCGTCTTAGTGGCGTAATGGTTGTAACTGCAAAGCTGATTGCAAAAATTAAGCTCAAAATGCTTTTTATCAAGTTACTCTTCGAATTTAGGGATTTTTAAGCACCGATGAGGTTGGGTTTCACATATTCATTTATAGTTCTTATAGTTCGTGCTAATAGTGGAGGTTATTTGTGATGCTTTTTCACTAAAATGTTAGAGAAATGATGATTGATGTGGTTTGATGGTGAGATAGACAGATAGTTGATAAATTACTTGCTAATTATTGAGTACTAAAATTCATTCAATGTTGTCGAGTTTTGAGAGCCAGAATACATGAAATTGCTATCTTATTCATTCAAAATCAAGAGCTAACATTTAAAGTACTATCTTATTCACCTATTGAACCACTTCATCAGTTAATTATCATTATATTAAACATTTTAGTTACCAAATAAACTAGTTTTTCATTTAGTCCATGTTCTCCACTAGTTAGAAACTTCCCCATGTTTACTTCATCTGTAGTTTAAAAAGCTATGTATGTTGCATTTTGAAGGGATACTAGAAAAGTTAATCGAAAGATTTAGTCCTTCTTCTTTAATCTAGTTCTTTGGAGCCTAACCCACTCTACGGGTAACTTGAGAGACTAGCCATCTCGAACCGGCTTACAACAAAAGCCCACCGGAAATCAATACATTTCTACTCTAAGCACAAATCCTAAAATACAACAGATTAAACCTCACTTCTCCCTCTCTCTTGTCTTTTCTTATCCTGTTGCAACCTAAGCCTACTTGCAAGTCTGCAACTTTCTCCATCATGCTTCTCTCGGTCAATCAGTCAACGGCTACCCCATCAAAAGTGATATCGGTCGCATTACTTCATATCAACTCCTCGCATCTGATGCACGTCTATTTAAACCAAACTAGCAGTTGATCAACATTTTCTGCATGCCAACTCTAACAAAAAAGAATCTTGACAAAACCACAATCAATCCAATGGCCCTTTACACCTCAGGTCTGTAATCTGTATCACGGGATCACATCGCCTCATATTCTTCGAAGCATTTTCAAGAATGCTTTTAGTGCCTCCCATATTAGGCGCACTTTTTAAAACTAAACTATAAACTGCTCGGCATCTCTCTATTCCAGCTACAAGCCTACAACAAGTCAATAACAAAGTTCTTGACAAAAGCCACAGTCAATCTGTTGACCCTTTTAGTCTCTTGGTCTTATTACGAGTAACATTTTATCTGCAGCGTATATAATACTATTTCAAAGTTTTCAACAAGCTATACCCACCTTCTATTTGTTCAATCAATACTAAATCAAACCTTGATCATATTGTGATGCATAACATATACCCCACTCACATGAAAAGTCTTTTTTTACCCAAGGAGAGTGAGGAACTTTATCTATCTTTTTTCAGCTTGTAAATCTCATTCTTCTAGAACCAAAGCTTTACTAAATTCTAACACTATCTTCGTTACCTCGAGTATGATCGCTTTTGCTTTTCAATTTTCTTTGTACAACATGATTCAAAGTTTAAACCTTTGCTTCACTCCAGTGTACTGTGTGCAGGATTTTTTTTCTCCTTTTGACTTTAGTGATGAATGTAGATTTTAAACTTTGAAAAGCATAATCTTAACTAGGTTACACTCTTTAAGAAGTGTTGGAAAAATGGTGATACAAAAGGGAATATCCATGTACTTTCACACTTTTTTACCAATAGATTAATAATAGCAACGAACTTTAAAAATTCCTAGTAAAAGCAACATAGCAGGGAAATTTTGTTAACTCAAAGTGATTTATGAGGGGAGTGGAAACAGCTGATCTTGGAAGTATTTCTCTAGTTTTGACATTTTGTATCATGAGCTTTTATGTCTTTTTCTCTAAGAAGGGTCTTAGGGCTTCTAAAATTAGCCGATAAAAAGTATGTGTAGTATAATGATCTTTGGTTGTACTTATGTATTTTTCATGTTTTGCTTTGTTGCAGCTATATCATGTTGCGTATAAAAACCCCTAAATCACTCAGAGCCAAGAGGGCACTCGAGAAACGTGCACCTAAACTGGTGATTCTTCAGATTTATGTTTTTATTATTTGCAAAAAAGATTAGATAGTTTTTCATCAAGTTTATTCTTGATGCTTTGTTTTGAAAGCTCATTTGTTCTGTAATCGTGTACTTTTGCAGGTGGAATTAGGGAAAAAGACACTCATATTGCATGGGACAAAGACTAGCAATGTCCTGAATGATGTATTGACAGAAATCTATCATCTTAAGAAGGATAATGCTGTGAAATTTAGCCGGAGAAATGATAACATAAGACCTTTTGAGAGTGGGGGTGAAAGTTCCCTAGAGTTTTACTCACTCAAAACTGATTGCAGCTTGTTTGTGGTAAGTAAATGCTGTTGTTTATCATCAAATTGTGTATATTTATCTTATAACCATTTAAATATAATGATTTTAGATAAAATCAAGAATATACCATCTTAGAGAATATATTACTTAATCCACATAAACCTAAACTTTTAAAGAGAGATGTACATTTGAGTTGTTTTTTCTCAACGCATTTTCTGTCCCTTGCAGTTTGGTTCACACTCAAAGAAGCGGCCTGACAATCTTGTGATAGGGCGAACATACGATCACCACATTTATGACCTCGTGGAGGTCGGAGTTGAAAATTTCAAAAGCATGGCATCATGTTCATACGATAAGAAAATAGCTCCTCTAATAGGATCAAAACCTTTTTTTGCTTTTATTGGAGAAGGATTCGAGAACATTGAAGAACTGAAACACCTAAAGGAGGTTTTGCTTGAATTATTCAGAGCACAGGTCTGTATTAGCCACCCTTTTTCTCAAATCTCAATTGTTAGTTTTTATATTCTTAAAGACTTATTTTAAAGGATGGGACTGGTAATCTATAATTGCAGGTTGTTAGTCATTTAAATCTTGCTGGATTAGATCGTGTGTATGTTTGTACAGCCGTGTCTTCTAAAAAAGTGTTGCTCACACATTGTGCTTTGAGGCTTAAAAAATCTGGCACGATTGTCCCGAGGGTGGAGTTGGTCGAGGTGGGCCCTTCAATGGATTTGGTGGTTAGAAGACACCGGCTTCCTGATGAAAGCTTAAAGAAAGAAGCTATGAAAGTCGCTCTTGAGTTAATGAAGAAGAAGGTTGATTTATCTTCTGTTTATTCACCCACCCTCCAAACAAAACTGGAAAAAAAAAACTAATTGAAAGCATATTTTCTATTTCAAATGAAAATTGTGATACTTTTCATCTATTACTCCTACAAACAGCTTTATTGGTATGCTACCTTACAAATCTTGCATATGCTTTAAATATTTGTCATACTTTCAGGAGAAAAATGTCAGCAAAGATGCAATTGAAGGGAAAATTGGGAAGATTTATGTTCCAGATCAACAGGTGAGTGAAACAGTTTTATATTTATAACAATGTACTGCAGTCAGTTTTATGGTAAACTTGGGTAGCTAGCTATAGATCTGCCCGGAAAAAAGTAGGGACATGTTAGTGTTTTCTTCTCATTAGGTATCATAATGATAAATTCTTTGAGATCTATCAACAGTTAATGAAGATTGTTAGTCTTTTTGGTGAACACTCGGTCGGATTGACAGTAAATGACCATTTTACCCTTGACTGAGACCGTGTTGATTTTTTTGGTTATTGTGTTTTTGCAGGTTGGAAATGCATCTTTACCATTTACGCCAAAGGGAGTGAAAAGGGAGCGTCGTGAAGCCAAGGCCAAAGGCGAAGACAATAAGCATGCAGAAAAGAAACAGAAGCAGAAGCAGCATGATGATGTACATAAAAAAAACATTTGATAATAGTGTCATCTTTACATTTTAAAAGAATTTTCTTGTTTTTTTCTTTCTTATTGGCATGATTTTTTATGTTATAAACCGGGGTAGGTCATGTTTGGAAGAGGCTTGGTCTGTTAAAACTTAAAAGTTAGTTTAAAAAAAACTGTTTGTATGAGATACCTGGTTTTCAATTTCTAACATGTTGAGGTTCTAACACCAACTTATGTTAAAAATAGTCGGTTAAATTTGTATAAAATTATTATTATTTTACTGTTTAAGAAAAGAAAACAAAAACAGTCTCTTCCTGAATGTTTTTTTTTTCCCTTGAATTTTGATAAAAAATTAGGGGTCCGTGTGTATTTCAAAAGGGTAAAATAGTTATTTTTACATTAAGTTAGTAACTTAACATATTTTCTAATGAATTTATGCTAGAAGCCTAGAACTCAACATGTTACAAATTGAAACCATATCTAAATGTGTTGTTTTTTCAATCCAGGAAGATTATGTGTGTAATTTACGTTATTAGTCATATAAATGTTCCTTTACTTGGAATCCATCATTTTTCTTTGGTTTTAATTATTTAATAAATTATATAATATATGGATAATGAGTTTCTAATTTCTTCTATTTTAATTAAATCAAACTAGAAATGCATTTTTAACGTGGAGTTTATGATTACTGATTAGGGAAAGCCAACTAATACGATTCGGTCAAAAATATTTAATTAAATCGACTTTTATACTTCAATCTCCAACTACCGCATATCCGACTGACTGGGTATTTACATAAAATATTTTATTAAACACAGATTACTTAAAAACTAAAAACTAAAAACAGCTACATTTTTGGTGTCCCATTTATCTTTCATTTGATTACGACCTTTTTGTTTCACATGATTATTTTCCAAGTAAATTATGTCTTTAATTCAAAGCATATAGCAAATCAAGGAGTAACATGGAAGTCAAATTAACACACACATAGACATACACACATATATATGTTTCTTTTTGTTTTTTTTAAGACGTTTGGAATTAGCCTAGATCTTCGATACACAGACGCACATATTGTTTGTTTGTTTTTGTTTTTTGTATTTTTTAACAGCGTTTGGAAATACCATTAAATTTTCAATACCCGAGTAAGTCTTTATGAGGCAGAATTGCAACCGTCCATACTGGATTTAACACTTTAGCCTTGACTCACCTAAGAACACCATCAAAGAGGAAACCCACCACTTGAGAAAAATCCACTTGAGTCAGGTTTGAACTTGAGACCTCGAAGATTCCAAGTTCTAACCATCATCCTCGTACCATTGAGCTAAATGCCTTTTGGTATAGATATATGTATTTCTTCTCCCTTTCCTCATTTAAGTCATTTATTAATTTCTCTTTGGTTGGTGGGATGGGTTAGTTTCATACTTCCCATTAGGTATGGAGTATATTTCAAGGGTTGTCATGTTTCCTCCCATAAAACCATATTCCAAAACCACACTTCTTAGTAGTTTGTAATTCATGTTATAGAAGTTGTAACTTGATCTTGAGTAGGTGTCAAATGGTAGATTTTGACTTTTTGTTTAATGGGTTTTGATTAAATTGAGGATTTCATAGGAGACATCATTCATTGGTATCCTTAAATTACATGTACATACTACATATATATATGTGCAAAAAAGTAGTCTTTCCTCTATAGAAAACCATTGTAGGTATTCTACCAAAGGGTACTTTAGACAATGTCACATCCCAAAACAAGGTATGATTTTTCAATCTCTCATTCTTCATCTTACTCTTATTCAAAAGTATAAGGTCATTATGGTCATTTTACTATAAGCGAAATTTATACTGGATATGTTTGTTTATGGTCATTTAACATTATACAGAAGCGGAATCACAAGCACAAAACCCAAGAACTCAGGAACAAAAGCCGTTGACCGGCAACGGCTTTCAACATCTGAGGAAACACCACAGACAAAGCGTGTCATCAAAGCAACCGACTTGGAAATCCAAGTGGCTCGGCTTCAAGAAGAGCTCAAGAAGACAAAGAGCCAGCTGAGCCAATCCGAGTCAATCACAAAGCAAGCTCACCATGAAGCCGAGCAAGCCAAGAAGGAGCTCGCGGCTACAACCGCCAAGCTCCACGAGCTATGGGCTTGCGAAGAGTCGAGAATCCACGAACTACGAAAAATTTCACACGACCGGGACCGAGCCTGGGAGACCGAGCTGCAAGCCGTTCAAAAACACTTAGCCAACGCCATGGTCGAGAACGAGCAGCTCAATATCCGGCTACGAAAAGCGGCTCAGGCTCATGAGGCTCAACTAAAACTTTCGGAAGCCGATAAGGTGGTCGAAGAGCTCGAGACCAAACTAAACGAGTCGAGAGAGTCCGAATCACGAGCTTTGGAGCAACTAGAGTTGACGAAATCGACCGTGGAGGAGTTCGGAACCGTGATGGCGGCAAATGCGGAGATGGAAGGCGAATTGCGGCGGTTGAAAGTGCAAACCGAGCAGTGGAGGAAGGCGGCGGAGGCGGCGGCAACGATGGTTTTGGAGGAAGGTGGTGGTGGTGGTGGGAAGTTTGTGGAGTCGTTAAAGTCGTTTGATTATAATGATTTTAATGGGAAGTCGAATTCGATTTCGTTAGAAGATAGAGAAGATGAATATTCATCGGTTAAGAAAACGAACATGTTGAAGAAAATCGGGTTGTTGTTGAAAAAGGGGCAAAAGTAGTTCAAAATATTTGAGTATGTAATTATTTTGCTTGTAATATAAACCTTTAATTAAGATTTAATCAAGGGTAGTTATATTTAAAAATACATATTTGATATATACTCATACAGTCATACTTGATACGATTGTTTGAGGTGAAACGATCAAATACGGTTGTTTTGGATAAAACGACCCGACGTGAATCGAAGATGACCGCATAAAATTTAGAGGGTATTTATATAATAAATATATTTTCTTTGGACCCAAACGATCATATTGGATCAAACGATCGTTTTATACTAAACGACCGTTTTGGACCAAAGGATCTCTCCATACGATCATTTTGTCCAAAAAAAACGTATGGAATATGTGTGGATATAACCAAACCCTTAATTAAAGCCAAATTAGGTTAAAATTATCTTTAAGAAACAAATTAGTTAACATATAAAAAAATATTTTAGGATTAAATTCGTTTAGTTAACAAATAAATAAATATTTAGGATTAAATTCGTTCTCTCTTTACATGTATGTACATATACAAAGAGAGGTTATGCGGGATTAGAATTTTATTTTTTATACTTACAATTTTATTTATGGTGTTTTTTTAGGATGACATTTTGGGTAGTGTGTGACATTTTAAACATAATTTCTCAACGTGAGGACCACAATCAGAGCCGTTTATAGTGGCAAATTATTAGGGCGGTGGGTTGGATTTGGATGTCTTTGAGTCAAGACTTTTGGGATCATTTGTAACTATTGACATATGACTAGTTTTTATGTATTATTTATTAATTAAATGTGATAATGCTATATATTTTAAAATAAAACACTTTGAAGATTTAATATGATTTTGATTATGAACTATAAAATATTTTGATTATCAACATTTAATTCAAAAGTCAAATAGAGAGTGAAAAACTTGACTTTAATCTAATTCATGTTTAAAATTTGAGTAAACTTTATTTTTGTTCTTCAAGTTTACACATTTTAACACTTTTAATTCAATTTATAAAATTATAATATTTCAGGGCTTAAGGTTTGATTATTTTTTCAATTTTTTGTCACTTTTTAAATTTTCATTCAAATTAACGATTGAAATCAGTTAAATAAGATATTAATGAGAGATATTTTCATAATTTAACCATCCCCTTTTATTTATTTGATACACAACGCAGTAATTGACTTCACATGTAACATGAATTAGATTAGAAATATTGTAAGTACGAGTATGATTAAAGGATAATAAATATCCAAGAGCAATGAAGTCTTGGCGCTCTTTCACATGTAACATGAATTGTGAATCTGAATCCTAGTGGCCACAATCTTGCACAATATGATATAGATTTAAGTATAAAAATAAAGTGTGTAATAGTCATTGTTAATATGCTAAGTATATAGAAGATTTACAGTTTTTTTTTGTAGGACAATAAATATAGTCCAAATTTTAGAAGATAAAAATTAAAACATCCCAAACCAACCAAGTTTTTGAAAGTAAATGAAAACATGTTGGGAGCTTACTTCCATCCATTTTTATTAGTACTTGTTTGGAGTTAAGTTTCAAGTCCAGTTTATACGGTTTACTCTTACACGTAAAGCGTTCGTTTATGATTTTAACGGTTTAAAGATATAATTTCAAACTGGTCAATTAGTCTTTGTTATGACCGGTTTACATGGGTTTCATGGTTTATGAATACCCTAGTCAAATCACTAGTTTAATTTTATTTTTGTGAGAAAAATATTATCTTTTATATATAAAAAAACTAGTATACCAAACATTGTTTCAAAAGCTAAATTTCAGTAATAATCTTAGTTTTATTGAATTTTTATTGAATAAAATCAATTTTAGATACGTTATGCATTAGAGGTGCACATTTAAAGCGAATCCGGATTTAAGAACGGATCCAAAACTATTTCTTTAAGGCCGGTTTGAGTGAAACCGATTCTCAATTTGATATGATCCAACTGTTTGAAATCAGTTTGAGTTCCTATTAAACCGGTTTCAGTGAAACCGGCTCTCAATATGTTAATTTGTTCGAGATTCGGTATCATTCGGGCTTCGGCTAGTCCCGAGTTAGCAGTTTTTTTTTTTTAATTAAATGGGCTTGTTGTCGTACCATTTGTCGCAAAGTTTTACATGGGCCCAAACAAAAGAAACTATGGTATCACTAGGCCCATTTTTTATCACACAATCCGCTCATATAAAAACGGGATCGCTACCCATCACTAAAGAAGTAGGGTTTCTCAGAACGCAGCCGCTACTCTTCTCGCCGGAACCCACGCGCCGCCACCGAATCACTCAAGCTCGCAATCATGGGGTATGAATCACCTCCGTTGATCTAATTCATCATCTCCTTTATCCGAAAACTGTTCATTTACCTTTAATTTGATTCGCAAGTCGTTAGTAATCGCTAGGGTTTGCGTTAAGTTAGGTTTAATTGATGAAAACTATCTACGTTTTGTCGATTTAATTGTTACTGAATGTTCTTATACTCTTATCAGGTTGATTGTCAGATATTTTGACGATTTGAAATGATTATCTGTTAATTGTGTTTTTTTGTTGTCAATAGTTAGTTTGGCGAACTGAAATGGATTCTGATAGTTTGATTATTTGATAATAGAATTTGACATAATAGTAGCAATTGAATTTTAGATAAAACTTAAAAGGAAACAATTGGCTCATGGATCATATTATATTATAACTTTGTCACAAACAAACCAAACTCTTCACTCAGCAACTATTTGTATAATGTAATCAGCTTGTTTGTAGATTTTAACATACTTTGAAATCATTACTATTTACACGATACGGTTCTTAAAAAAGAAAGCAACTAGCTGTGTGTAATAAGGACAAGTTATGTAGCTCAAAAGTGGTTTCTTTAGCACCGGAAGTTTTTGCCACTTTCATGTCTTTAGTAAAGATGAATCAAGTTAGTAAACAGATAACTGGTAGAACTGAATTGACTAGAGCTTAACAGACAATGCGGTAGGTTAAAGATTCCGATAGAAAGTATATGTATGTGTGTCATTACGAATTACACGATACGGTTCATAAAAGAAAGCAACTTGCATATGAAAGCTGTGGTGGATAGGAGTTATGTAGCTCGGAAGTGGTTTCTGTAGTACTGGAAGTTTTTGTGACTTTCATGGCTTTAGTAAAGATAATCAAGTTAGCAAACTGAAAACTGGTAGATCTGAATTGATAAGAGCTTAACAGGCTATAAGGTAGGTTAAAAATTCGGATAGAAAGTGGAAGTATGTGTGTCAGTTATGAACCTCAGTATTCCATATCCTCAATGTCATCCAAGTTTTAATGTTGAGAAAGTCCAATAGACCATATGTCAGAATTGAAAAACTGCTTGTGGTTTTGCAAGTTCACGATAAGGGTCTCTAAACTAGTTAGAAAGACTCTAAATATGTTACTCTGAATCAATAAAAATTTCACTTTATTGTCATTTATGTTTCATTGATTAACGTTGAATGGTTGTATTTTAGAAAAACTCACGGCATGGGAGCGGGTCGCAAGTTGAAGTCCCACCGCAGGAGGCAAAGATGGGCCGACAAATCATACAAGAAATCTCATCTTGGTAATGAATGGAAGAAACCATTCGCTGGTTCTTCTCACGCCAAGGGCATTGTCCTCGAGAAAATGTAATTTCATTTCTTTTTCTTTTTACAGTTCAACATTGCTTTTGTTAAATATAAGTTTGACAATATCTTGTCTTATATTTGTAGTGGTATTGAAGCCAAGCAGCCTAACTCTGCTATTAGAAAGTGTGCGAGAGTTCAGCTCATCAAGAATGGCAAGAAGATTGCCGCCTTTGTTCCCAACGATGGTTGTTTGAACTACATCGAAGAAAATGTTAGTTATTCATCTTATTATATTAAAAAGAAACAACTTTACTTTGTTTGAGACATCAAATTTACAATCTTTAGTTGTTTTTGTGACAGGATGAAGTTTTGATTGCTGGGTTTGGGCGAAAGGGTCATGCTGTTGGTGATATTCCTGGAGTTAGGTTCAAGGTGGTTAAGGTTTCTGGTGTATCCCTTTTGGCTCTATTCAAGGAGAAGAAGGAGAAGCCAAGATCTTAAGTTTTCAGATGTTATATCTGAGATATTTTTCTTGAATTTGTCATGTTTGGCAGAGTTTAAATGTTGGGATTTTTTGGCATCTTAAAACATGTAGTTTGTTAAAAGTTATTTTGTTCTTAAACTTTATTTTACTATGTTGACTGTCTTTGTTTTAACAAAGTTTTTGTTTCTCAAGTAAACTGGACCAAAAATCTTGCATCTAATTTATCTTTTTTTTTTTTTTTTTAAATTTTAGCATGGTTTTCTTTCTACTTTCGTTTTAACATAACGTACAATCGCTCCTTAAAACAATGTAATTCCTTGTCAGATACATGTTACATCTGTTACTAACATTTATTATCTTCTAAGATATATTAACGTGTAGTTTAAGGTTATAATTATATGGATAGCTTATTTTCTATAAATAATATCCCTTTATAACATGTATTACACATTTACACAGATTATTACCAATTTTTCATATATAATCTCTTGCGTCTTGTCTATCAAGTTTTTACAATGTAATCAAATCATAATCAAAATAACATTTTATAAACTTGATTAAATTATTTCCTTTTACTACCCTTTAATGACAATTCACAACAATAAAGCCACACGGGTGGGATCAGGATGGACATTCCAATTTCGATCTACTTAGGCTACTAGTAACGGTTTGATTTTATGATTATGTTGTATGGCCTAAAACTACGAGAAATGGACCGCCACTCCATAGACTCGGAGATATGAAAATATTTATGAAGGGAAATGAAAGCATTAAAGGTGTTTATGGGAAGATGACATGGGACGTGAAACACTATGTTAATGGTACGCATGGTAGATCCTCTTATCTAAGACCATCTAAATCCCTAGACACACTTAGAGGCCCTTAAGTGTCGAGTCAGTTATTGCATCAGATTCTTATAAATCTTTATATAGGGTTAGGTTTAAATAAGAATTTTTTATTTTGAAAACTTTTGAGAACTAAATCTCAACCACTAATTTTAGGTAGGGACCACTATAATTCATGGGGGGTTTTCCATATATATAAACTAGTGGCTGAGATTAGTTCTTTTTAGTTCTCAAACCCAATTGGTTTTCAAATGATCATCTCCCTCTTTATATAACCTCAATTTTATCTTCATCCCTACGAATATTTTACACTTTTCAATTTCACATCATCTACCTATAACTCACATAATTTAAATAAAAAATCACTTTATTTTAATTAGGGACTTATTGCAAAATATGGCCCCGTAATAATGGATTTCCTTAAGAAAAATTTTGCTAAAAAGGACGCCATCCACTGCATTTTTGCTAATTTCGGATTTCCATGTTGAATTTGTATTTGTTTGGATCTTCGCTATGTGGATGGTCCAAGTGAATCATTTTTCAAAGCAGGAAGCACGTCTTTTTCTTAGCGGTAGTTTTAAACCACTTTATCTACTATGGGACTTGAACATCAACATAACATAACGTATAGGAAATACTCAACTAGAAACATAACACGTGAGTCTTTAGGATAAAAAAACTCGTGAAACTTCAAACTCCCTCCAAAAGTGAACATTTTTCATTTTCAAAGCAGGGAGCACGTGAGTTTCAGCCCTTCTTCACCACTGTCATATGCTCTCCTGCCCTCTTTGAATCTTTTCAACCTACATTCAAGATTTTTCAATCTCATCATCTATCTCTAAAACCCTAACTTTCAGATCATACAATGTGGCAAGTTTGGCTGGCTGCAGCAGTTGCAGGATCTGGGTATTTCGCCAAAAACCTTCTCTACAAAGATCACAACAAACCCACAAATCTTTCATCCCAAAATCTCGATTTACCCACGGAAACCCCACCATCTCCCGTAGAGAATGCTGAAGCAGATACTTCAATCGCAGATGAAGAAAGATCGTTGATTTTTAGGTTTTCTAGTTCTGCTAACGGGTCAAGGATTTCTCGGAAGAAATTGGGACGAAATGGTGGGATTAAGGCCGGTAATCGAGTAAATCAAGAAAGAAAAAGTGGGTCTGAGAAGAAAATTGGTGATGTTTTAGTTGATGATGGTAAGAAGAATGGGAAGAAATTTGCTGTTTGTTTGAAGAAGAGGCGTACTGGGAGAAATGGGTATGCAAAATGTCATTCTTATGATGTTAAAGGTGATTAATTTCATTTGCTTATTGATTTTAAGTTTGATCTCTAAAACAGTTAACCCTTAGAGTTATTAGCTAAAACCCCATGCTTATGAGATAGGTAGGCAAGCAAGATACACATGTATTCCATGCCATTTTTATCTGTTTTAGGCTGCTTTCAAGCTATTTTTATCGATGTTTTAGGCCGGTTTCAGAACATTTTTAGATGTTTTAGATCAGTTTTAGCTGTTTCAGACCAGTTCAAACCAGTTTTTACCTTTTTCTAGATTTTTTTTTGTGCCTAGCGTATGAGAGCATTCGTCAAATTGACGAAAAAATCAGTCTTTCTTATCATTTTATCTATAATTCAGAAAAATATTGTTTCTAATTTGTTGTAATGTATTAGTTAAATCATCTTTTGGTTTTTGTTGGAGCTTAATGCACCTGGCCTCCAAAATAAGTCAATTATGCCCCTACATGGTCTTAAATAATTAGCAAATATATACATTTTATGAAAGCCCAACTAAAAATACAGGCCGTTGAAGCAAAAAACAACCAATCTGCAAATACATTGGACCTGCTTCTGCTTACAGGACACCTTCATGCTTGTTGAAGCAAAAAACAACCAATCTGCAAATATTTGTTTATGGCATTTTGACCTCACTAAGTAAAAAAGAAGTAGATAATAGCTTTATCCTATCTTTACCTTTACTTATGAGCTTATTATGAAGATTGAGGGGAAATCAGTCTTTTTGTTATTGTGTCATCTATAATTCAGAAAATTTATTGTTTCTGTTTCGTTGTAATGTGTTCAGACAAATCATCTTTCGGTTATGGAGTTGGAGTTGGCATAATGTACATGATTTCAGCTGGGAAAGCTGAAATCGAGAGGCTAAATACAGCAGTAGACGAGACTACTAAAATTGTTCAAGAATTAAAAGCCGAGATTTCCAAAAGAAAATCATGTGACTCGAAGCTTGAAAGCGCTACAAATATCAAATGGGGTCAATCTGTTTTCGAGAAATCTGGTGTGGAGAATGATATTAGAGTTCAAAGTTTCCCTATGACTGATGAAGGTGAATATGCAAGTAGCATTCTGACAGAAGAACCACATAGAGATGTGGCGGAAATGGAGCAATTAGAAGCAGAACTTGAATCCGAGCTTCTAAAGCTTCAAGTGTCCACCACATCATCTTCTTTTCAGGTAGTTCTTTGTTAGAAATAGGTATTAACTTTCCTGTTTATTTGTTCTAATCTTTTATAAATAATTATCGCATGTAAGGTTCAAATAAAAACCACTTTTTATTGTACAAACTTAAAAACTAGTGTAAAAACCTTTAAATTTTAATTGAATGAAGACTATTTAGGTAGTTTTTGTGTTTTTTTTTCTTCATGTTTATACACATGATGGCCACCTAACGACATAAAAACACTAAAAACGCTAACAAATTTTTTTTTGGGTCTGTTCGACTATGTTGCAACATATTAAACATATCATGTTAGTCGGACATACCAAAACAAAACTTTTTTTTTAAGTCATCAGGTGGATATGGGTGGATATACATGAAATTAAATTAAAAAAAATATCAAATTACCCAAAAAAACCTTCATTTGATATAGTTTTCCTTTGGTTTTTACAAGTTTGTACAATAGATAATGGTTTGTACATGAACTTTACCCTAATAATCATTGGATAACTATTTTTGAACATGTTTTGTTGATGTTCTACAGAACAAAACTTCAGGTGAAGATATCTCCAAGCCACAAGATCTTGAATTTAAATCTAATCAAAGTAATGGTGTAATGCCATATGAACTTGATAAGAAACTATGCCATTTGCTAATCGAACAACAAGAAAGTCAAATCGTTGACTTGGAGTCTGAACTGCAACAAACTAATTCCAAGCTCGTAGAGAAGGAGTCCGAGCTCCAAGCATTGAAAGATTGCGTTAAACGCCTCAGTGACTTTTCTGTATCATGTCCCTCAGGTACACCATTGACTTTTGGAGTCAAAAGTTTGAGCTTTGTAGTCAAACTTGTAGCATCATGAATTTGAGGGTTGGGATTGGAACTGAAGGTATTTGACTTTTAGTTTGACTTCTGAACTACCTTTTCTAACGAATTAATCAAAATATTCAGTATTTGTGTGAAATAATTTAAGAAAGTAATGTGAGTTAGTCTAAGTATGATAAATGTACAAAACAAATAGTTAATGATAATAAGTGTTCAAATAAACTCTTAGAAATTTGGTGTCTTGGATTTGACCAATAAAGATTTGCCAATGTTTATGAGATGTTTTTTTTTTTTTGAATTTATTTCTGAAATTGAACTTTAATATTTTCAGATGAAGAAACAGAAGTGCAGTTTGATGAAGCTCATAACAAGATGATACATGGCAACAGAAGATCAATGGCTGGGATCAAAAGGGCAATTGACTTTAAATGAAATGTTCTGTGCATATGCTAACCTAGCTGCATTGAATTCCACTATGAAATTGTACATTTTTAGAGATTAAAATCTTTATCTTAGGCGTTTGATAACTTTCTTGATGAGATTTACTGATTTAGCATGCAACCTACTTTCCTGTCTTGTTATTTTTTTTTAACGGCTAATTTTTATTTCTATCCCAATTTTCATCATGCCAAGGTTTGAATCTTGGTCTTTCACCAATTTTCCTGTCTTGTTATGATTTATGGAACATTGTTAAATAGGCCAGTCAACCTTCTATGTGATTTAAATATTTAATCATACACATAGCCGAATTATAACTTTTTAATTCATTTATTATATATAATAATTCATTTATTTATCAAACTTATCTGCATTTCATTTGCTGATCATATACCATTATATTATATAGCGAGTCATTTATAATGTACTTAACAACTTTTATTTTATCAATTATAGTATTAAAATTTATGAAGGATCAAATTACAATAAAGTGATAGGTAAACGGATAATAAGTTGCGTCGTAACCTTCTTTTGGATAGCAAAAACCGATTCTACCAAACACAAAGCTGTGATTTTTAGAGGTCAAAGAATTACTGTGCACGACCCTCTGAACTCCATTAAGTAAAGCCACTGCTTGGGGCTCAGTTGCTAGAGACTCAAATGTATCAAATACAAACAGGATAAACACATGTTGATGCTTGAAACAAACTTTCTTGTGTTTAGCGACTTTGTCTGATTTCACATTTAACATAGCTTGGCTAACAACAAACCCTTATCCCTGAAGCTCAAGAAGAGGGTACAATCCTCTAGGATTAGCTTATGAGCAATTTAGGACTATTATTCAAATATATTTATTATTTTAAATTAATGTGATTATTTCAAAACTAATATAGCTAGGGCATATATTATATAATGTTACAAATAATTTAAATATATTTACTATTTTAAAATTATTGAATATAATTATAAATAATTTGATCTAGTATCCTTTTACAGCTACTAATATCGTGATATATGAATTTCTTAATTATACAAACCAAATACGAAACACATTATGCGGTTAGTCTTTATTCGATTATTACATTGTAGTTACATTCATGTTCCTTCATGTTCTAATCGAGTTCAGTCCATCATATCTGCATATAAATAAGCCGTAAACCTCATATAACTCGAATTAAACCCAATTTGACCCGAATTTTCTTTAAAATTCTCATATCTTTTGCTCATTTTCTAACAAATAATAAGTTAGATTGTCATACAATTGATTGATGGTGTCGACGATCGAGTGTTAGTTTGTGTCTATGATGGTTTTGCTGGGGGCCTATTTTATTGTGGGGTCAAAAGACAAGTTTTTGATTGAGTGCAAGAAAAGAAATAATTTCTGAAATCCATGGTGACACTTTGTTTTCTTGTTGATTGGAATAGTGGGTAAACTCCTAGATGATATGTCAATTCATAGTTTTGTGGAAATTCCTAAACTATACTAGTTTTGGAGATGCTCAAGGTTATGTGCCCAAAGGGTGGTGAGGGTAGTTTTGTAAAAATACCAAAATTAAACTCAACCATCATGTAATTTTTTTGAAAGGCACTCAACAATGTAAATACTATATTGGATTGTACATGAACATAGATACTAAAAAGGAGAAGGTGGGAGCCATTTCTGATTGGCTTTTAAAATTTACACTTCTTATATCAAATCTATAGTGAGATGTTTATTTTTTTTAAACCTTTTTACATAATATAATAATAATTAGTAGTGACCTTCTAAGTATCCGACTATCCGCTCAGATACAAAATAGATTGCTAGTTACTTGGACTATATGATTAAAGCATCCAAGTTTTTTTTCCAAGACACTAAGTTTTGTGAAGATAACTTGTGTTAGGCTCCGTTAGTTTAAGAAAAATGAGAAAAAAATTTGGTTGAGAAGAAATTCAAGAATTTGAAAACCGTTTTAAGGACACGACTCTATTCGAACCAACTTGGAAATGGCGTGAGGGAGGGAATATAACGCTTTCATAGCGCCCCAACATCACCCTTGGGGTGCTATGAGGTAAAAATCCGGTTGTCTCACGATGCTCATGGCGCCCTACCCATTTGTCGATCTAACTTAATCCTTATTAGTCCACGTCATATATCGAAGATCTAAAAAGAAACATAAGTGGGTAATAACGAGATGGACGTTATGGGAGCTTTATGACTACACACCTTACAACCATAAAACCTTGATGACTAATCTGCCACATGACACTCCACGCCTATAAAGTGACTTTATGACCACACACAGTCTTACGGTCAATCTAAATGGGTTTAGCTTTCATCATTTATTAACAAAAAGGTTTATTTTTAAGAAAAAGCTGAAGGTGTATTTTAGGTTAATTCTCATTATGTTTGGGTTAACTATATACTAAAACTATTATTATTATTATTATTATTATTATTATTATTATTATTAATATAGTTATTATTATTATATATTATGTTTTGATACTGTTTTTAAAAGTATTTGTAAGACAATATATTGGTGTTGTCATATCCACAAGACCATACATAGTTGATAGTCCCATGAAAGGGACAAGTGTGCCTTTTAAGAAGTGAGTCCAAACATAACCTTACTAAGAACTTGTATATTTTACACTACTTGTATGATAGAAAACATTCTTTAGAAAAAAATTACATTAAATTTGAGTTTGATACATTTATAGGTAAAAATAGTGACTTCAGTTTAGATTATTTATGTAAAAATAATCTAAAGCTTTACATCGGCTAAGGTTTACTTGTGTATCTTAAAAATTTATGGGGTTGGACTCATGGTCCATATTGTGTGAATTCTTTTCGTGCATAATCGTTGATTTTCGATGTCTTAGTCCGTTTCAAAGCACCAGCTTCTTGAAACCCAACAGCACGTGCCAAGGCCGCCTCCTTGATTGTAGTTCAAGGTGGCGTTGAAGCCGAACTGGTACGAGTAGTAGTTTTGGTCTTTTAGAGCGATCTTAGCGTTGGAGATATTAGCTACTTACAATCGTCGAGTTGGCTCTCTATTATACTAGCTGTAAATATATTGTAAATATCCAAAATATAAGGATATTAGTTGTAAGTATCTCCTATGATGTAATCGCTAAAAGTTGATTTTTAGCGACCATATTTCTAGCGATGACATTTTAACTTGCGACGAAGCGAACACATGCTTCTCGCGACGACATGTAGTCGCTAATGCAGTAAAAAATGTGGTGGCCAGATGTGTTGTTCGTTGTAGTGTGGGTTATCATCAACAACACCGCCTTAACACACGAGTGAAATAAGTGTTAACTTGAAGAGCTCGTCTCTACAGTAACCGTGAAGCGGAGAACCAGAGGCTTCTTTGCAATTATTTTGATGAATGATGTGTCTACCCCGCGGAGGCTTTTCACCAACATTTGCGTATGAGTCGGGATTTATTTTTAAGAATTGTGAACGATTTAGAGACAGAGGAACCATGGTTTACACAATGACTGATGTGAGAGGTAGGATTGGTTTTACTCCTTTGCAAAAGTGCATGACAACCTTTCGTATGATGGCGTATGGTAATTTGGGCGATTGCTTTGATGAGTATTTAAGGATGTCCAATCGGATGATGAAGTCGTGTTTGCAAAAGTTTTGTAAAGGTATCACTTAAAATGCATTCTTATGATAACTGAATTGAATTATTAGGTTTAATTCTTATTGCATTTTAATATTAGGTGTCTACAAGTTGTATAAAAGAAAATATTTATGACGACCTACCACAAGCGATATTAAACAGCTTTACTAGTTCCATGAAAACAAATGGGGTAGCATTGATTACACACATTGGGAGTGGAAGAACTATCCAACGCTTGGACAACACAGTTTATGTGTGACGATCATAGCCATCATACAATAATGCTTGAAGCCGTTGCTTCATACGACATGTGGATTTGACATAAATAATTTGGTGTCGCAGGGTCGAACAACGACATCAATGTTTTTGATCGATCACCTATTTGGAATGATATCATAGAGGGACGTGAGCCGGACTCCTCATTTGAACTATGAGGCGTCACATACAAGCGTGAATATTATTTGGGGGATGGAATTTATCCCAAGTATGCTACAATCGTAATATGATTTATAGATCACGTAGGCGAGAGTTGTAAAGTATACACAAAAGCTCATAGCGCCGCTCGAAAAGACATTGAACGCACTTTTGCCCTTTTGAAAAATAAGTGGCATATATTTCTAAGCCCTCTCGCTTGGCACCGAGACAAATAGCGAACGTTATGCATGGTTGTTTAATTTTTTTAGACAATATGATTTTCGAGGATTAGTTGTTTGTGATTTACCAATTTAACGAGGCGTAGTTGAATACGACATATGATGAGGGTAAAAAACAGACGAAACTTCAGGAAATACGAGATCGAGACGTCCATAACCAATTGGAGGCTGATTTTATTGAAGATATCTACAAATGTTTTTCTTAGTTTATTTATGTATGATTAATTTTTTTCTTAATTTATTTTTTGTATTTAAATGTTTTATTTATGTTAAATATAAACATTGTTTTTCAATTTCAATATTTAAAAAGTAAAAAAAAAAAAATTAATATTTAATTACACCACACCACATAAAATAGAGTATACTCTATGTATATGGTTCAGTTATCGCTTAGGTTATTTGTTATACCTTCACCGAGGGAGCTTGGTGGAGAATAAATGGGTCTTTGGGAGCTTAGGAACATCATGATGGATGTTTGGTGAAGGAGCTCGGGGAAGGGTTTCAGGAGATTTTCACCGAGCAAAATGCTTGGTTAGGATGGTGGGGCCCACTATCTTATACCTTTTTTAGTTAATTTTTTATGGTTTGATGTTTTGGGGGTTTGGTGGAGGTATAACTTATGAAAAGTGTAGGAATGGGGAATGTTGATGTGGCAAAAAAAAGAAGAAAAATGTTTGGGGTCTTGGGATGGGTATTACCAACCTTAGGTGACAAAGGTTTAACATCACATAGCATAAGGTATACCTCATGCCTTTACGCTAATGAATTATGGATTCCTTAAAAAAATGAAACTTAAAAAGTTAATGATCAAAGCAATACTTATATTACTTACTTTTGGAGGTCAATGGTTAAAATCTAATCAGACGCTTAAAACAAATGAAAAGTTATAAAGGTATGTCAGATGTTTTATCATAATGGATCTTTAAACGGTAAGTTTACTCTAGAATAAATGAAAACGTCGGATCACCACACTTTCAAATTACCAGATGGAAAGGACAATCATTTCGGATTTGCTGTTAAAAAAAGTATATATTTCTTACTTTTAAAATGCAATCCAATTTATTTATAACAGATATTAGTAATAACTTCCCCGGATCAAACTAGCATTGCTATATTAATTTATTAACCACCATCAAACTTCAAAACCATCACCCTTCCTTCCCTACTCACTCAAAACCCCCCTCTCCCTCTCTCTCTCTAAAACCTCCATTGATGAGGCTAGAGAGAGAAACCAAACCAAACCTTCACTATAAAACACCAACAAAAACACATAGTCTCTATCCTTGTTCATTTGAAAAAATGGGGCAGATTTTTCATCTAAAAAACGAAAAAAATGAACAATAAGCCAATGAAACCCGTATCCAGCCCGGGAAGATCCGACAAGTACCCACCGCCATTGATGCGGTTTTTAAGAACCAACGTGGGTAGCAAGAGCAGAAGAAGATCACGGTCACGTGCCACCCCTCTCTTCTTCCGTAAGAAGAACACACTTCTCGAGACCACCCACGAACCCTCTTCCCCTAAAGTCACGTGCATCGGCCAAGTCGTTGTCAGACGCTCCCACAAAAACAAAACCAAAAACAATAAAACCACCGCCGCCGCCGCCACCGGTTCAACCTCCCACCGCCGCCGTAACCACCACCGAATTTGCCGATGTCTGAGAAAGCTCAAACCGACGTCGTTTTTTACCGTTTGGAGCAAATGGGTCTCGTTTTTTCGATGTGGGTGTCGCGAAAACTCCGGCGATTTGCATGTTTCGCCGCCGGCGAGTATTGAAGATCAAGAAAAGCAAGAAAAACAAGAAAAAGAACAAGAAAAGGAGGAAAGTGTGACGGTGAGAGAACGGGGTACGATAAATCATGGGTTGATATCTTTATCGCCGAAAAATCGGATTTTGTTGACGAGATGCAGATCTGCGACTTACACGACGTCGTCTTCGTTAGGAAGTGTGTTTCGGGAATCAAGATTAATGGAGGCGGTTGGTGGGGAAGAAGAAGAAGTAGTAGAAGAAGTTGCAGGAAAGATGAAGGTTTTGGTGGTTAATGAAAAGGAGGTGGAAGATGGGGGAGTGAATGAAGGAAGTGGGGAATTGAAAGGAGTTAAAGTGTCGCCATTGATTCTGAGCAGGTGTAAATCAGAACCAGCAAGAACATGGGATCGGATTCTTGCTTGAGTTGTTTGACTTCTTTACTTTTTACCTAAGTAATTGTGATTAATTAATCGGTCAATTTTGTTTTGCTTAAAGGTTTACTTTTACTTTGTCTTTTTTTCTTTTTTAAGGTTAATTTATAATACTTTACCATCCCGGTAATCCCAATGGTTTAATGAACATCCACACCCAGGAGTGTAGAGAGTATGGTTAGGGTGATTGTAATACCCACCCCGAGCTAGCTCGGGAGAGGGTTTGGGAGACTTGGGATCGCGGAAACACCATGACGGAGTGCTCGGGAGAGGTGCGCGGGGCTGGGGCACCGAGGGGAAGGATTTCGGGAGAGGTGTGGGATTGTGGGTCACCCCCACTTTAATCATTGTTTATTAACGAGGAATCAACCGCGCGTTGCAGCGGTTGTGTATTCTAAGTTTTCAGATGCGTATACAATTTGACACCCATGTATTACATAGCAAAAACAGGTGGTTATATGTGTACATATAACATTCAAAACATCCGAAAGCGGTGTTTACAAAGCATCGAACCACTGTTGCTGGGAATGAAAGTGGCGTTTACAAAACATCGAACCACTGTTGCTGGGAACGAAGTAGTGTTGCCTAAGCATGTGGTGGGTCATCATATGAAGTAGTTCCTGTGGGAAAAAAAAAGAAACAGCGGGTTGAGTATTAAGTAAGTGGGTTGAAATGTGGGTTGTTTTGTGATTAAAGTTGTGTACTGGGGAAGAGATTAGGTAAGAAGCGAACCGGTGTCTGTAGGAAGAGATCTTTTGACTCCGGTTGTTGTTGTCTGACGGTGCGATTGCCTGGTGGGTATTGGAGTTCGCGGGGGTAGAGATGCAGCAGGGCTTCTGGGTGGTCTTTCAGAGGAGGGTTCTGTTGGTGTTGAGCCTGACGTGTCACCTATATGCTCAGCTCGATTTATATAAAACCCATGACTCCAATCTTTAAAAAGAAAAATCCGGAAACAACATGATTCGAAACCGAGTATCATTCGGTCAATGCTAGGTATTAATCAATTTCTTTTTATAAATCTAATGTTGCGACTTTATCCTTGTTAGTGCTGTCTATAATGATATCTGAATCAAAAACTTGCAATTGGTATTTTTGTTTCTCTCCTATTTTGTAAAAAAAGGAAACTCAGGTAAGTATTTTTTTTTAAACATATGTATAAAAAGATCTATGCTTATTTTCAACTTCCCGAAGCATTTTGTGGCTTACTACACCAAATCAATCGGAAGAAAACTTCCACATCTGAGATTCCATGTGTGACTAACTCAATTGAGAAATGCCCCTCTTGTACGGTAAAACTCTCCTTGAGAAATCGAGTATGGAGAGGGCATCAACCACTGGTTGCGGAAAGTTGTGAAGAAGGTACATGAAAGCAACAAAATCAAAACCCGGTTCTAACCTTTGAGCCGCGTGAGTGGTCGTTTCTGAAAGAAGAAAACAAAAATGAAGGGTAAATATCACAAATTAGATATCAACAGATTTTGTAAAAAGAATTGCAGTAGAACGGAAAACATAAACATTAAGTACAGAATGAAAAGCATAACCTGTATAAGTAGACGCAATCTGAAAGGTATGAAAAAATCCCGTCGAAATGAGGAATCGGGGATACTCGCATTAACCCTATGAGTGAGTAGTTTAAAAAAAAAAACAGCTTATCAACAACTGTGAGGCTCGAACCCGGATGTTCGCGTTCAGAAACCGAAGCCGTAGCCATCAGAGCAGATCATCGATTATTCATGTTTTTATAAATAATATATATATATATATATATATATATATATATATATATATATATATATATATATATATATATATAACAGTGTCTGTGGGGAAAGGTCAGCGGAAGTCAGCCTAAGTTGTATAATGTATTAATATGGTAATATGAGAAAAAAGTAAGGAATTCATTAGCCCAACTCATCCCTCTTAAAAAGAAGCCCGACCTATATTATATGGTCAAAGTTATTCAAATATGAGGACTGGTTAGTTATTATGTACATGTTTTTTTTTCTGTTCAGCTGGACGTTATCTGTGTAGATTTTTTTAAATATATCAATTGTGTTGTTGAATCATTTTGCTAAAAATGTATGTTGGATTTACATAAAAAAAACTTTTATGGTAAAGAGAATAGTTATTGGGTAGAGGTTATTTTGGACTTGCATTACTTTAAAAATTTTCTATGTTCAGGAGGTTGTGATTGGTGTCTTTTGTTGCCTCTGTGGTTTGTTCTAAATTTGGGACAATGTGTTTCGTAATTTGTTTGTTGGAAAGGTTATTACTGTATATTTTATGTTAACATTTATATACATATATAAAGATCTTTTGATGGTTGTTGCTGCTTTGCTATCTTTTGTATGTTTATGTTTACATACATGTTCGTTTTAGATAAATTTTTAAGGTTGAGTATAATCGTCAATATATTTTATACATGTAACATTTCTAAAAGTAATTTGGTTTATAACTAATGCAGGCGAACAATTTTGTAGAAGTTTGTGTGACATTAGAATGGAAATTAAGTCGGAGGTAGCGAACATGTAACTATTGGGAGAGATCTTTTTGCTCTAGACGTTGACGGGTGACGTTGTGTTTGTCTTGTTGGTACGGGTGTTCGTGGTGGTAGAGAGGCTGAAAAAGGTGGTTTTGTTGCTGAGGAGGGATTCTCAGTTGATGTCGCTATTGATGTGCCACCTAGATGTTTGATTCGATTAACATTAAAAGCTGTGTAACCAACCTTTGTGTACAGCTGAACTTTCCTTTCATTTGTAGCACTGTTGAAGGTATCATTTTTGGGTCGGTGGCGTTTTATGTCGACACTAAATCAGCACAGGATGAACCAAGTAACATGTGACCAGCATCGTCCTAGATTGTTGCATTAGCAGTTCCTGTAGAATCTGTAATGGTGGTGGTAAGATGGTAGCTGAAAATAGCAGATGTGAAAAAAGATTGGTAAATATATAGCATGTTAATGATTTATAAATATATCGTAAATTTGAATACTAAATTCACGAACTTCGGAAGACGTACACATATCTTTATCGGTCCTAACTAACTTTACGAATCCATTAATTTCATCCAAAATTTGGGTCAGTATCCTAATCGTCCTAGAGTAAATACCGGAGGTATCTTGGATATCAAAAATAGATAATCTATTACTAACCTCATGTTCAGTGTCAAACATACATCTGAATGAACTGAGGTTTTTTATTTGGAGGAGGGCATATGTAACCAACCCAGTGTGAAACCTGCCCCTGAATTTTGAATACGTTCAGGCCCTTTGTCTTGTTATCAATATTTGTACCAAAGGAGGTCATAGCAAACATGGAATTATACTTACGTATGTTGGAAAGAAAGTGACCGTTCTGAAAAAGAGAAAGTAAATTATCCGGAGGTTTATGTGGTAGAGGAAGGACAACTTTACCGGCCCTGCATCAAATTGCACACTTTGGACGTTCACGTTTTGGACGTGACATAACATGTTCTGCTAGCCAAAGCTATGCGCCACAAAACTCACAGACTTGATCACAATCACCTAAAGAAATGTATTTTGCTGATCTATTATCTGAGGATTCAAAGTCATCGGAGTCAACAGTTGTATAAGATATTTGATTAGAGACTGGAGATAGATTGTTGAAGTGAGCATTTTCAGATGTTGATGCATATACATTAGCAGGTAAAGGAAGCCTCTCAATTATAGGTGTTGTAGTAACAGAAAGAGGCGTTGAGTTATTAACATCTAAGGAATTTGTACTTTGAGTGTAGTGTCGGGAGCCTACCTTTTGCTTTGAGGCAGGACCCCTCTTGCGTGAAATATGTTGTTGCTGCATAAACTAAAGGGGAGTTCTAAACAGTTTCTATTTTACATCAAGTAAAAGATTTCAGAAAAAGAGAAAGATTTATTGATGAACATTCACAAATAAAATAAGATATGAAAAATATGATAGGTTGGGAGAGGGAGCTATTATGAATATAGACATAGTATATAAGCCACTATCTGAGATTGTTGTTTAGAAGCATAAGAAACTTTAGTATCGTAATCAATAGAAATGGTAACTTTAGTGTTTCTGCATTGACCTAAACTTAATAGGTTAAATTTTCTCTCAAACAGATAGAAGTGTTTAAGGGTGTAAGTTTTTTTTTAGTAAATGTACGAACTGTACAAAATATTTCAAAGAAGCCCACCAACGCATTCAACGTGTTTCCACAAATTTAAAAATATAAATATTCAACCTCTACGATTACATTCAACAAAAAAGTTTTGAGAATTTAGCAGCTACAACAGCACAAAATTTTATCTTATATGTATATGATTAGAGGCTTAATTTATCACGGTTGTATGTTGTTTAGTTTGCCTGATTCATCTTCATATTTATGTACAGATTTAAATACATTCATTCTCATATGTAGTCTTCAAGTCTTACCATACTTGTATCTTGTTATTGTTACCTAAGTTTAGGATGTAAACCTATATGCTATTAGACTTTGTAGTGTCTCTTTATTTTCTCGTACTAAACTTTACCTGATTTTGTTATAGATTTTGTAATTTTATTTCAGGATGTGTATTGTTTTGGTGTTAATAATTTTGTTATTTTGGTATTCTTTATTATGTTCTACTAAATTGTAATATTAGTAATCTTTATTTCATTTGTTTTATTTTTATTACCATATGCTTATGTGATGTATCTACACCTGCTGCACACATGTTTCCTGATCTAAAAAAATTCTATATTAGGCTGTATTATTTCTTATTATTTAGGAAGCATGCTTTGGATGATTTTAGTCTGTCTTCATATTTGCTTTTTATATAGAAATACATGTAAAGAAAATTTTCCAACTGTTATTCTGTATTATGCCACTCTCATCCAATGCTACAACTTTTTATTACTTCTTATATGTTTCTGTATGTGTTCTTGTAAATTTATTTTCACATGTCTTATGTACTCGATATTTTTTTACAATTTTCTATATTATGACACTCTCATAAGATGGCTCCTTTTTTTTTTTCCAGGATCTTATCTGTTTATATATGTATTCTAAATAGAATGAAAATCTAGTGTAGATAAGATAATAAATTGATGTATGAGACGTTTAGATGTGATCTGTTTCTGAAGACAGACACCTAAGCAGACCTCTGTAGCCCTCTGTTACTGGTAAACAATAATAAGATTTCTGAAGTCCTTTCGAAAATATTATGGTTTCGTATGCGAAACCACCACACAACAGATCTTATACCACACTGGAACACAATATGGACCTAACATGCCCCCTGTAAACACCTACAGACTCTATGTCATCCTCATCACTCTTGTCCGAAACTATGATAAACCTATAACGCAATCCAAATTAGAAAACATTCTCGGTATCACTTAATGCGAAAGAATTAACACCAGATTTGTGTTTGTTTAATGTAGTTACTAAAAAGTGTTACCCAACCTTCGGTGATTTTAACCTCCTGAGGCTACAAATTTCGATCTTAAGAATATATAATCTCCACCTTCGTATACTATCTGATACAAAATGTAACCCTTTAAGTTGTCCTAAAACTCAATCTCCTTTACATGTGTTCTATGCCTGTATAAATAAAATTGTATTTCATCTAGACATATAAAGCATTATTATAAGAAAGCACACATATAATTGAACATAAAACAGTTGTAGCCCCAAAAAGTATTTCACTGGTAAATATAAACCTCACACACTCCCTTTTTTTATCTACCTAGTAAAGTGAATATAAATTTATAAGAAAATTTTCAATAATATATTTTTTTTCTGTACTCATACATTTCCCTATGATGCCTATAGAAAATTAGGTTAAATTTGGGAGTGAAAAATTGAAGCCATGTTTAAGTTTGTTCACATGTATCACAAATATTAACATAACAGCGAATTAGCAAGAAAAGATTAAGCAATCATAGATTGAAAAGTTACCTCTGTAAAAACGAACCGAAAGATAACAGAACTGGAAGATATCAGAGAAAAAAACCATAGGCCTATGACCACACTTTCCATTCAGAAACGCAGAAAAGGATATAGATTCAAAGAAGGTGGAGAAGGAATCATGTACCTGGAGGAGATAGCAGGTTACTGAAGCATGAAAGGGGTTTAAAATTTTCGATGAAGGAGCAGCAGGGAAAGGTGATTAGAACTGAGGTAAAATTTTTGATGAAGATGAATACGGTGGGCTGATGGCAATAAAAGAAAAGGGGGTAGCTGAGCACGTGGCACATCCATCTGTATTCTGTTGTGAATCAACAGAGATTTAGGGCTTTCTAACAAAAGCAGAGATTTAGGGCTTTTTAACAAAAAAAACGTATTGTACCCGGAGGCTATGTGTTTTGAACCCAAGAATAAGCTGCTGAATACGAAAGACCTAACCATTAGAACAAATCAGAGATTGTGAATTTTTTCATAAACATTGTATATATATTAAATCTGTCTAGTCAATGAAAGTCAAAATAAGTTGTCTATTGTGTTAATATGGTAATTTTTTGACGGGTTTGGGGTCTTGGGGTCTCATCTTGAGGTATTACTTGTAAAAAGTGTTCCCGCGACCCCGAGGTTCCCCGAGCTCGGGATAGCCCCTCAATCTTGAGGTATTACAAATACCCTTATACACTCTCGAGCGGTTGGATGACCAAAACACGCTATTTCAGAAAAAAATCACCTTTGTGAACGGTCGGGTGGTAAAACTTGTGAGCTCATGGATCGAACTAGTGATCTTTCGGTCAGCTAGTCTTCCATCATCACCAGTACCACAAGGACAACTCTTAGTTGGTCTTTGTCTTGATCTATTGATAATATTTTTAGAACCGGGGTCGGATCGGGTTGAAAGACATCTAATCTATTATTATTTTTTGACGGTGAACTTATCTTACTCATACTTATATACTACTCCACAAACTAAATCACCCTAATTATAATGTTGTTTGAGTATAAACCCGGAACCTCTAACTAAGAGGGCATTTAATATAATGCTAAATGCTAAATAGTCTAGTTTGTCTATCGTAGAATCTAAACTCTTAGTCATTTAAAAAAAGCTAACACCGTACACAATAGAATATGATTGGACAAAATGTCACTTAATTCCACTTATGTAAGGGTGGGCGGTATACATGCCGCCACCCTCGGCATCTAGCTCGGCACCAACCATGCCGCATCGGCATGCATACCATCCCTCCAATTATTTTCGGCATCGTCATCAATCCACCCCGCAACGGCATTGTTTTGCCGAAAGATGCCGAGAAGAGACTTGGGTTTTTATCTTTTTTTTCGACCGTTTAACATGCAACGGCTAGTTGATGCCTAAACCATGCCTTAGGCAAGTATACCCCCTACCAAATCATCAATTCTACACCAATCTTCTCTCTCTTATTGACATCACCTCATTGGTCAGAATTTAATGCCTAAACCATACCTTAGGCAAGCATACCCCCACCCTAATCAGTTTGAGTGAATGCTTTTAAAATCGTCTTCATTTAGAGCATTCATGATAGATTTTTCATCTTTAACACTATCTTTAAAATTTATTGTTTTCTTCTTGTTTTCATCTACATCTCTTTATTATTGAGTTTTTTTTTTCTTTTTTATTTTCGTATTCATCTCCATAATATAAAGTCTATTGAATAGAGATTTAATCAGTGATCATCAAACCTCATAAATTTTATGACCGTAGAAGAAAAATAATTAAAGCCCAATATCGTTTTTTCTACAAACGGCTCATGCTACTATATCCGATATCATAGAGGAAGAAACCGATCAACTTGTTTATATCAAAAGAAGAGCCTCTTTGAACAGAAACTGTGAACGGGGGCACGGAGGTCTTATTGCTGATTTGTTGAAAATGTGATCTATGATATTGATATTTATAGGAAACGTTTTCTGTGATTTGAGAGCTATTTATACGAATAACTAATGATTTGAGAGCCAATTACCCATTTTTTGATTATCTTGGGATGCTAGAGGATGTTGGAGGTTTATTACCTATAAAAATACACAACCGCACTTCGTCAAATATTGTACGAGACCGCGTCGAACACTTATATGAATATTGGAGGAGGTTTGAGTCAACCGCCCGTAAGTGTATGCACAAGTTCCCTAAATATGTCATAAAACTCTATCACTCGGAGTATATGAGAAAACCAAATGCAAATGGCGTTCGTCAATTATACGAGGCACACAAGGCAAAATATGGATTCTCGGGAATGCTTGGTAGCTTGGATTGACCGCATGGAATGGTCAGTACACTAGAGCCAATTATCCACATCCAACTATGATGTTAGAAGTAGTCACCAACTATGATGTTAGAAATAGTCACTTGAAACAATCTATGGATATGACACTCTTTCTTTGAGCTATTGGTTTGATAACGATATAAACGTTCTTGATAGGTTGCATATATATTCGACCACCTCATTAGGGGCCTTGCACCAGATAGGTCTTTTCAAGTACGCGGAGTGACTTAGATTTTTTTAACAGCAAACATTTGGTTAGCCGGGAGTCTCATCATGCCAAACAATGTTACCCACAACACGTTGCGATCACAGTCCGTGCGAGTAACCAGGACCCTCAGTGTTGCACGCCCATCCCAGAGGAAACCCACCGCCCAAAGGCACAATATGGTAAAACCTCTGACTCACATCTATAATATTTTACATTTTTTGTGTCTCATCTGGGAATTGAACATTTGACATCCACATTTGAAGGTAAAGGGGTATCCACTCCACCAAATGGTGGGGATAAGTAACTTACATAAATGGTTATTATTTGGCCAATGTTAAAACTTATAGTCAACCAGTAGGCCTAAAACAAGAAAAGTTTGCATGTAAACGATAGGGTGCAGGGAAGGACATTAAACGAGCATTTGGTTTGCATAAAAGGAAGTGACATATAATCGCTAATCCGAAACGAGCTTTTGAACCAAATAGGCTACAAGACGTAATGTATGTTGTTCTTATACTTCATAATATGAAGGTGGAAGAGAAAGACATAAATATATGTTCTTACATCTCATCCAAATATATGTTCCCACTTGTAACAAAAATAATAAAAATGGGGGTTACAAGTTGGGCTAGGCTCACGAGTGGTGAGTTTCCTCCTGATGGGGATTGGAGATGATCGGGTGGGTGTGTAATATCCCCGTCAGTGATCCAAATTTACCGTTCAAAAAAAAAAAAAAATTCTCAAACATTTATACATAGACCACCTATTATAAAATACACACCTATACATTAGACTGCAAGCTACATTTTCCTTTCCACATGAACCTAACATATTATTTGTTGACAATCACTAAGCGATTTTATTTTCATTATGAAAAAAATGAGACTTGTTTGATCTTTTAGTTAACTTAACGACATAGACCTTATGTATACGGAGCCTCGTATGAGCTTTTAGAGTGGATAAGAAAATAGTGGGATTATTATATAAATAAGGTTGACAAAATATTAAAGAGAAAAAGTGAGTAGTGGACTAGTGGGAAATGGAGACTTATTAGAGAAGTACAAGGAATCTTTGAGCTTATATTTGGTCATTTAATTTTACTAAAAGACGACCTTTTATTTAATATTATAATAAAATTGTAATTAGGGACCACGACGTAGGATGCGCATACATCTCAACCAATCATATTTTATTATTATTATTATATCTAATAGTATACATGAACGTTTATCTGAAAACTACGATTGTATGGAATGAATAAAAAGATAATTATGCATTTACATGGCATACGTAAATCCAGATTATAAGAATACCCGTAATGCTAAGGTTTGTCATTTTCATCAATGGTATCAGTCAGTGGCGGATCCAGGAAAGAATATCAGGGGTAGCGGGGACTAACGGGGGTTCGGGGGCAGCGCCCCCGAAATTTTTTTTTAGGTAGTTAACGGGCTTTTAATCATATTTTTAAGGGGCTTTTGATCATATTATTAAGTAAAAGCCATAAAATTTCTTCCAGGGGTCGCGAAAAATTTGTTTCAGGGGTCGCGAAAAACCGAAAACCTATTAAAAAAAAAAATTGCACGTCGGGGTAAAAGTTCAGGGGTAGCGGGCGCTACCCCTGGGACCCAAGTAGGTCCGCCCCTGGTATCAGTCAGTATATCACATCATATTTTTACTCACCATTTTCACATGTAGGTTTTTATCTCACCGGAACATTTCTCACAAACACCCAAATTAACCTATTTGATATTATATGTGTGAGGATTTTTTTTTTTTTTTACAAATGACGTCGCACATGGCTACAAGTAGAACTGGAAAATAGGTCGACAGATGAACAACCAACGCCACCCTCCAGGCGGACAGGTGCCAACAAGATTATTTCAGTTTGAGCAAACTTTGGTGGGTTTTTGTTAAGATTCAGTTATTTACGTTTGGTTTTCTCGGTTATTTATTTCGATTTAAAGTTTGTGTTTTTTCTCAGTTTTATACTCACCTCTAGATAGACCCATCCAACCGGGGAGCGTAAACCGTTTAATGGAAAAGTGAAGACCGATTAACATAAATTAAGCAATGGCATTTCATTTCCTAGGCCAACTCCTCCACTACTCACGTGGATGCATGGAGAAATTACCACATATAGGGCTATAAGCCCAATGGGCCAATGATATCTTAAGGTCTATCGAGATTGAGGGTTCAGGTCGTATAATAGACAAGTGGTATGTGAAATTTCATGAAAAATTCTGGAATTTTCAAGCTTTTATGTTTTGAAGTCGTGCTCTATCTAAAAGTGGTCAAGTTAGTATCTCCTATTCTCTTATTTTATGAGTCTACATAACCTGCTAACCGAGTTATCTTTAAATAACACAGTTATCTTTAAAAATTAGTCATCTTGAATCAGCTTCGTAACAATAATGTATGGATTCTATTCTTAAATGTAAAAAACTAGCTCATTTTGTGCCGCTTGGCTTTCCGGTAGGGGCCAACATGACTCGTACAAACAATTGGAAACCGGTTATCCACAAATTCCAGAAAAACTATCATGTTCGAAATCCACAACTCTACCATTTGGGGTGTAAACTTACTTTGACTAAGGCTGTTCTCGAGACTTTGCCACTAAATTATCCATCGGTTTATAAGGCTCCAAAGCAAGTTCAAAGGCTTGCGGGCGGGGGGATATAAAGAAAGTTTGTTTGGGGTGTGTGGATTAAAATAAAGGGATTTTATGGATTGGTTGGAATAGGGCAAAATCACAAATTGGATTGGAGATGAGAGCCATGGAAATTCAGTAATTCTACTCTAAATAGAAGAGTAATAAACCTCACATTTAACTTCCTATTCTATCAACTAAGAGGCAACAAGGTCATGTCTAGGTTACATGGGCTAAGAATGCCCGCGTTAGAGTTGAGTTTTTCAACACTATTAACTAAACAGAACATGTTCGGGTGAGGTGATGCCAACCCAAACCTGCCACAAATTGCCACCCCTAACCAAAATGCTCATCACATCACACTCTAACTAATTCTATCAAATCAATTAAAAACCAGCCTAGACATTAAGTACCTGTTACCATCAGCTGCAAATTGGGTATTTGATGCCTGATGCCTGATATAACCTTTTCTTTTACAACTTACAAGTCACCTATCATCCTTGAAGAATCATAGCATGTGCAGATAACAATGGATCTTAAAACAAGAGGGTTCGAGGCACTCATTTTCATAAGAACAAGTGTCGGATGCAACAGAATTTAAGGTTGTTATTACCATGGTTCGCGAGCCCTATGGTGGCAAGGGCTAGGCTACTAGAACACAATGATGGGTACCGTCTAAACTAACAAAACTAAACCACTCATTACTAGATAAACAGAACCAAAACTAACAATAACGCAAGCATCTCACAACAAGACTTCAGGTAATGGAACACTGACAGATTTTCGCGAAGTTTGTTTCTGGTGTTAAGTCTATTCTCCGGGTACTGCAACACCTTGCTTCAGTTTCTCCCTCTTCAACTTCTTCTTGGAGACTGGCTTCTTTTTTCTTGGTGGCAGAGTCTTCTGGGCATACATGTAGAGCACATAGTTGCCAACTAGGAATGTTATCAGAAGCCCACCCACGACCAGCAAAACAATCAATCCCGGATTGAAACCTGTGGCTTCAGCATTCTTGTCCATAAATTGCTGCGGAAGTTGGTTAGAGCAATAAAGCATGAGTTTATATGATTGTATTCAGAATTAAGTTAGAGCTGCCAGAAAATTATTAACACACATGAGTACACGACACGATGTAGCTTCAGGATAAAACGAGTAATTTCAGGAATTTGATCAATTAGGATATGGGCAGCAACTTGAAACCTACAATGTAACTGTCTTAGCACCATCACAAAAATTCAAGAAAAGCTCCCAAATTTTTTTTGGCAAATTGGATTTTAATAATCCAAACTATGACCCAGTGGCCTAAAATAATCCAAACTATCGTTTTGGCCAGTCGCAGTCCCAACTTTTATTTTCGTTATTAAGGGCAATGCTAGCAGCGTAATATTCATAAATTTACAATTGATTTACACTTGCTTTCCGCTTGTTTTTTTTGCTTTTATGTTCCTCTTTTTATTCAGAATCATCATGACGAGCCGGAAATCAAGTGTAAATGTATGATGGTTATGCTACTAGGAGAGCTCTTATCAACGAAAATGAAAGTCGGGATTGCCTGGTCAAACTGATAGTTTGGATTATTATCGGTCTATAGGTCATAGTTTGAATTATTAATATCCAATTTGCCTTTTATTTTGTTTTGTTTTAAAAATTATATATATGTTATGTTCCATACCTACCTGATTATAGTAATTATTTGGATTAACACATTCTAGTTGATTCTGGATTAGTGTCCACCATATGAGAGCTTAATTGAATATGAACAGTTTATAATTTAGAACTAAATTAAGAACACAACTATCAGTTTCCAGCTATAATGTGAATCATGTGTCTAGATGAGCTTCAACTGCTTGCAATCATCTATAGCAAAATCAAAATTCCTTTGCAGCATAAGAAAATCTTAATTTCAGTTCGCATTCACAAGCGTAAACACATTTCACAGCCTAAATCACACTTCCATACATAAATCGGACTAAATCGCAAACGATTACACATCACGGAATAAGTAGATCAGTTACGAAAATGAATCCAACTCAATCCGGACAAAAAACAAACAATTATCAGCACGAATGCACACATCGATTCAAACAGACTAAGAACGCTTGATTAAATCACGCGAAACCTAAAGATTAGATGAAACGTACACAGATCTTAAGAAGATATACGAAGAATTGAGTTCTGATTGCTGAAAAACGTAGAATAATTAGGAGATCTGTAAGGAAAACTAACCGATTGATCAAAGGATGGATCCGCTTCGAAATCCATGAACGGATTTGAGGAAGGAGCGAGAGAAAGTGCGAGATGATAGAGATCGGAGTTCGAAATCGCGTAACGGAGACTCCTAGGTGCGCTATATGGTTTCCGTGAGCTCAGACTAGTTTGCTTTTTGATCCTTCCATTTTATGTATTTCTATATGGCACCCAAATCTTTGTAGTACTTACATTCTCAATCCTTTTTTTTTTCCCAAAAATAATATATGAGATTTTTTTTTAACTGCAAATCTAATATGTTCTACTTACACTTAGATAAACTACTTCACCAACTAAATTATATTAATTAAATTATTGTTTGAGTTTGAACACATACTCTCCAACTTAGAGGACAAACCTCTACCAAATGAGTTAGTCAAAATTAATAATTATATATGAGTTAATTACACGAATGGCATTGTCCTAATTTCCAGAAATTACAAATTTGCTTGATCCCTTGTTTTTTACTGAAATTAATAATATGTTATAGAATGGAAGAGATGTTACGAGAATCGAATTAATAAATGGCAGAAAGATAAAAAGACATCGTTATATAACACTTTTCGATGAATATTGTGTCATGTTAAATAATTGATAAAAACTTTTATCATATCAAGTAACCATTAGAATCTTCGGTGACAATTCTGCACTTATATGAAAGTGATACGAGTCGTATCTCGGTGTAACCTAAGTGTGGTGACAAGCCCTGCACTAATCTCACACTAATACAAGTCGTATCGTTAACAATTTGCTGATATCATATAAAAGGGTGTGATCCGCGTAACAACTCCTATTTTCAATTATAATGCGATGGTTGCAAGAGACAACGTTATGTGTAATACCTTTACTGAACTATGTGGGCTTGAGATGAGAATTATGTGATATCTTTATATGACAATGTAATCCGCGTGGCAATATGCAGATAGCAAATCTAGTTATATTGTATTTTTGAGGAAGCCTATGACAAGATGTGATATTTGAAGCGCTCTATTCGTCAATTAAAAAACACTTAAATATTTTCATGTTATCACCATTTTAATATTTAATTTTGATAACAAAGTATTTATTGTAATCTTAGTTACTATTTCGTATGGTATAAATAATAAATATAATTTTGATAATCAAATTATTTATTAATCTTAGTTAATATTTCATATGGTATAAATAATAAATATAATAAATCATATTTTAAAGTAATGGAAGAAATTTTAGCACTTTAAAATCTATTGAAAATTATAAATTCATGATCGTTACAAATTCTAAAATTTTATTCATATCATGAAAAACTATACATTTTAATAGTTTGTAGGCCTAACAACATTGTCATTATGTATATATGCATATACGGATAAACCATATTTAAATATATATTAATTACCAAACTCTTAAAAAATTGGTTCCAAAAATAATCGATCGGTATGAGAAAAAGCCAAACAATATAACACGGATCTTAATTAAAACTAATAAAAATATTACAAATTTTCAAATACTAATAATTGAACAACATGGTCCATCTTTTTCCATTATGTGATTAAACAGATATGAAAATTTAGTAAAATATATATTATAAAATAATAAAACGTACAGTTGTTAAACCACAAAATAATTCAATATGTTACAAAGTTTATTCATTTTGACTAGTGACATAATCTTAGATATATGTCACACACCCATACATAAACATAACAACAACGCCACAAAAACTCATAAATTACACATTTTTAGACGATTTTAGTCACGGTTTACAAACCGACAATCTGTTCGAACCTCCCCGTCGTCCCCGGTTATCGGGTTGTTCTCCGACAATATGAGAAGGGCCTTCGAAAACTGTTCGTGAAAGTAAGCGTTATCGGCTGCCATTTTCTCGACATAGGGAGAGGTAATTGGGTTCGACAAAAGTTCTTGATCAACCGTAAGTAGACCCTTGTTTTTCATAAGGTTCTTGTAATACATGTTGTCCAAGATCATCGGTGATTCGCGGTCACTTCTTGCGTATTCGACAACAGTTGGGTCCGGATTAGGATGGGGACACCGACCCATGAGGTACTTAGCGTAGTTCGGGTCCATCGTCGGGTCAACGGTTGGATAGAGTCGGTCAACAATGTTGAGACAGTGGACCCGGCCTACTGAGTGAGCACCTGCAACAAAAAAAAGTTGGATTAAAATGCAATACCTTTGAAAAAGGTTTTATCTTATTTGGCTTGTTTATACCCCTATAGTATAGTTGTTTGATAAAAATAGTGACTAAAAGTTAAGGCTGGGACAGTTTCTAACACGAATTTGTTCACACGACACGATTCGATACGAAATTAAACATGTTTGAGTTAAAGTTAAACATGTTTCGTGTCATAAACAAATCAACGTGTTTATGACACGATTAAAATCGTGTCTAAACAGATTTACTTTGTCTAACATGTTTTACTTTGTCTAACATGTTTATAACACGATTAAGCATGTTTATAACTTTAAGACTTTTTAAAATAATTAAAATATATAATAAAAGTAAAAAAACAAATTTATAATTTGGGATTTCCACCTTAACCTTTTGATTTTCACCGGCTTACCAACTTTGATAACTCAAATGCTTCAAATCCGTCAACTATTTCCATTTAATATTAATTTGTTAATTTATTTTTTATTTCCATTCTCAGGATATTAATCGTGTCTAAATAGGTCGTGTCGTGTAACACGTTTATAAACATGTTCGTGTTCATTGTTGAAGAAAATGACATGATTAGTTGATCGTGTCGTGTTCGTGTTTAGTACCTGTGTTAATCGTGTCGTGTCTGACACGAGTAACACGTTTAGACCTGTTTTGCCAGCTCTACTAAAAGTGTGAAAGTTACCTAAAAGAGCCACCGTTCCTTCAACATCAATTCCCACAGACTGAAAGCGAGCAAGGACATACATCATGGAATCGTTATGATTCGGGAGCGAGGCGTCAATCTCGGCAAGATGGCTTACCTTGCTATCTTTCCGCCCGGTTTTCATCTCAACACGCGGTCCTCCCAACTACACGAATAAACGCGATTTATTCTCGTGTTAGTTTGTGTGTGTTTTTATGAAGAAAGTGCATATATATATAATTAGTTAAATTAGTTAAATATTACATACCATAACTGCACCATCTCTAGCAGAAAGAGCAAGAATGTCTGCACAAGAAACAGTCATGGGGCATGAACTCTCAAGAGCATCTTTGATTGTGTTTATGTACTTGAAGTTTCTCATTCCCATGTTTCTTGTTGATATCTTTTCTGACTGAATCCCATTTATGCTCTCCAATAGTAATGATGCATCACATGACTGTTAGAAAGAAAGAAAAAAACAATTTAATCAAGAAAATAAATTATTTTTAGTTTTTAGAGTGAAGATTGTGGAAGCTAGTGATATGCACGCGGGAAGAGCTGAGGTGGCGATTTTGAGGGGAAAAAGGCCGGACAGAAAAAGGATACCTTTCTCGAATAAAGTGATGGGACCAGAACTTTTGAGTTGGATCTCGAATAGAGTGATGGGACTAGAGGTTTTGAGTCGGATGGTCGTTGTAAGATTATCTTATATATTAATTATCACGATTAAGATGTTCAAATCATGATAAGCTTTTTATATATAATAAAGAACTGACAAATTTTAGTGGCAAGAAGATCAATATACCCTCTTGATCCTCCCATGATTCCGTCAATGCATGAATCAGAATGATAACAAATAAAAGAAAGTGACATGGCGGAATAGAGAAGCAGGCTAGGACACACTAATTAAATAGCCTAATGCAATATTTTATTTTCTACAGAAATATTGAATCAACTGAATTTGCATTAAACCTAATATAATCTTTAAAACGAGTGGAAACACACCCTCCATTTTATGGGGAACGATGCAATGATGGTTTGTAACATGTGCATCATATGTTGTACAAGTGTTTTATCAAGAAAAGCTTGAATCTTTACCATGCAAGAAACGTAAATAAGTAGTACCTGAACCATGCAATCATGGAAGAGAGTTCTTAACCAAGAAACTGCAGTGTTTCCATGCTTGTGATACAAACTTATAACTTGTTCTTTCACAATTTCTTCGGCATTTGGACAAGTTTGTGAATAGTAATTTAATTGTAATTCACACGTACCTTAAAAAAAACATATAACGCATATAAATATAAAGCATATACTTGTAAATTATGTAACGCGAATAAATATAAATTTATATATATTATACAAAAAGTAGTATTGGTGACGGGTAATTCTTAGGCTTTACCCATCACAAATAGATCTTTTTTCATATGCGAACACTAATTTACCAAATAATGTTTTTCATAACAGGAAGGCGATCAATACAACCATCTTACGAGTCCACTGGTCGAACTGGTTTTAATTAAAACTATATAGTACTATAAATAATTTACAAATTACTAATTATATAAAGACAATATAACAATATATATTTAATAAATGAGTGTTTGGAATGAGTAACTTTTTTTAAAAAAGAAATCACTCTGACCACCTGTCTGGTTTGACTGTTTGATTAATAAAGACGGTTCAAAAACACTCGATTAGAACGATCAAGTGACTAATGATAATGTTGTAAAGTAATTACCATAATGAAAATGGAAGAATAAGAGGAAGATGAGGCTTAGATTGCAAAGTAGCTTTTGGGTTGCCATGATCTCTATGCTTTTATAAGCTTGTACTTTTGAGTAAGAATCACAACTATCTAACCTTCTTTATATAGGAGTCTTTGCAAGTGCAAATGAAAATTACAAGCATGCAAAGCTTGTCCACTTGGCTCTTTTGACTTGGTATTTCTTCCTAAACTATTATCAAAAGGAGAATATTGTTAGAATACCATTAAACATGGCATATATTAAGTTGGAAATATTTTTGGTTTATTATGTGAAGAAGGAACAAGTTGTATGAAATTGATTCTTGCAAGGCAAAAGGCTTTATATAATTATAACTACTTTTTTTTTTTTTTACCAAAAACCTTGATTTGTAATCATAAAATTAGTATTTTAAGACTTTGGTATATTAAGGTTACATACATCTTTTGTATAAAAACACAATTTACTATTATTTTTTAAATAATTATGTTGAAATTTGTTAAGATAACATATACTCTATAGAATTCAAACTTATAATTTCATTGATTAGGTACCTTATTGATCAACAAAATTTCTATTTAAGTACTTGATTTTTTTTTTTAAAGTGAATCTACTTTACTCATACTTATAAACAATCCACAAATATAAATTTGGATCCAGTATCTTTAATTATTATATAAGAGTGTGAACCAAATAAACTAGCCCACGTTAACGTTTGAAATTGGCTTAATAGAACCAAATGACTATATGAAGATTAATAATTCAAGTGAGTGGATAATAATACGGAAGTAGGAAAACATTTAATTTTGTAGTTGATTTGTAGGTTCTTGAAATGATTAGAAAGACAAGACAGCCGCCCACCAACCTTTAAAAAAATATTTGTTGATTTGAATGTAGTCATAAGATTCGCAAAACTAATAAGGCTAAGTGTAGTGGATAAAGCCCCATAAAGCCCCACAAGGGGCATTATGCGCCATGTGGACGCTGACTGGGCAAGGGGCTTTATGGGGCTTTATGGTGTAGTGGATAAAGCCCCATAAAGCCCACCATCATCATTACCTTATTATTATTTTTTTAACTTTTTTTTAAAAAGTACTTTCATTAAAAATAAAATAAAAGACAACAAAATAAATTAAAACATCACAACTTAAAAGAAAACACGAACGCCTATATATAACTATTAAACGTGAAAATAGGATCTTCGGGGTTGTTGATGTATGGCCTCAAAAAAGCCCAAACGCCTGCGTATATAAAGCTCTTGCCATATTCAGTTTTGTACTCGCTCAACGACCTTCGCAGCACTGAGCTTATACCCTCCGCGCCATATTGTCGCTCGAGTCGTACATAGATATCATTAAAAGTTCGTGCCTTCGATTGCAAGTCCCACCATTTCGCCCTGATAAAGTTCCCGTTTAAAAACACTCCACGTCGCCGTTTGAAGTCATCAATCACGGCATTCCAAAACTCGTTTGGCCGGCGTCCATCATTCCAATTGTGTGCGACGTTAACGAAAGATTGTGCCACCGCTACGTCGTCTTCGACCTTCCAACTACGCCTATTCATTGTGAATGTTTGTGAAAGTTTATAAAATAGATGGGGTATATATAGTAGAAGAATAGAAGTAGAGAGGAGTTGGAGTGGTGTGTGAGATGTTTAAAAAAGTGGGGTATTTATAGGTAAAAGAGGGTTTAAATTAAAAAAATTAAAAAAAAAAAATCTTTGCTCAACGGTACAAAATTTAGCCGTTGAACGGCTATTTTTTTTTATTCAACTCCTCTAATCGGCGTTATAGGGCTAACGCCCCTCGCCCATTCTCCCTCTATAACGCCCCCATAACGCCCCACCGTAGTGGGGGTGGGCGTTATGGGCGGCGCTATGGAGCCCTTTTGGCCCAGTAACGCCCCACTACGGGCAGCCTAAGTAAGTTGAAATGAGAAATTTTGTCATTATATTATTACGATTTAATAAATATAATATATACATATATAAAACTCAAACATCTTTTAATTGAAAAGTTATCATTTTACCACTAAACTGTCCATTTTGAAACTCAAACATATTACATGAAGAGTGTCCTGCTGGTTTAAACTAAAATTTATTAAAGGCAGTGAATTATGTTATTAATTTTAGAGTTATAGGCTTATTTAGTTAAATCGGACTAATTTAAGTAAAAATACAAGTATTAACTTAGTTAGAAGGTGTTAAGAACATATTTAATTACGAATTTCATCACGGTAATAACTTTGTTACTATAGTGATAGGTAAAGTTGTCACAGTTGGGAGTCTTGCTGAAGTAACTGCTAACTATCATCAATTATAATTAATCAACATTTCAATATTATGAAAGTTGGTTCCTCTATATAAAAACGATCTTGGTCTCGTTTAAGATATTGAATTTCTCACGTAATTGTGTTGGTAACTTGGTATAGTTTAATCATATCAGATTCAAAGTTAGTATTATAAACCTCTCTCTTATTCAATTAAAACTTTAGAGTGCCACTAAAATCTAAAAGTGATTCACAAAGAATGGTTATCTAGAAAACTCCAAACATTTAAAACCTACAAACTACCCTTTCAAACAACAAAGAACATACAAATTTTTAACAGAAAAAACCAACCCTTGGAAAGCTGGATTACATAGAAGAGTACAAGATGAATGTGTATCACTAGCAAATTATTATAGATGGAACTCCTTAAAACCTCAATAAATGTTTAAAAAACCAAAATCCATTAAGGCGAACTGATTATCGGCGGATCACCAACGGACACCAACCAAAAGGCATGTCGATAATTTTGTTGGTGATGTTAAGGAAAAAATTTCGATAGATTTTCATTCATGTTTTTCAGATTGCTACCAATGTGACAGGTTTATAATGGACAGCAAAAAAAAAAGTAAAATTTTCTATATGTAGGAACCATTAGCTTCTATAAATGGTTATAAGACCATTAGCTTCTACAAATGGTTATAAGAGCATTCACAGTAGAATCTTCAAAACTTTATGAGTATAATCCCTATATGTTAGGGTGTGGTTGTAAATGGAGGAGAGAAAAAAATTACTGTTCATCCTTAAATTTGAGGAAAAAACTGACTCGGATGGACATTAATAGACTAAAAGTTGAATGCATTAAGTGTATCAAAGTGGGTTCGGGTCATTTTTAACACATTGGGACAAAAAGTTGGATATGCCAAGTTTATTTGACCCATTGGAACTATAATAAACTAAATGATCTAGCTTTTAGTTTAAATGTGTTAAAAATGACCCAAACACGCTTAATAAACTTAAAACATCTAATTTTGGTTTAAACATGTAAAATGGCACAAAAAAACTTTAAAAGACTAAAAGTTGGATGTGTTAAGTGTATTGAAGTGAGTTCGTGTCATTTTGACACATCTGGACTAAAAGTTGGATATATATATCTAGTATATTTGACCCGTTGTAACTAGAGTAGACTTAAACGATCTAGCTTTTAGTTTAAATGGGTCAAATTGACCCGAACACACTTAATAGACTTAAAACATTCAACTTTTAATTTAAATGGGTATGGCGCGGATGAATATTTAAATGGGTCAAAAGTAGTTTTGTTTTAACTTATAATATTTGTAGGCTTAAATTGCGAATTGGTTCCAAGACCCGAATTTTCAAGCACAACTCCCATAATTTATAGGTTCGTATAAAGGAACAAATGTAGGTGACGATACCGACGAGGGACGAATGATGATATCGCCTCACTAGCTAGTTTATGTTTGACTTATAACTTAGACAAAATATTTAAAAAACTCATGTCTATGTGCTTTTATTATGTTTATATATGTAAATGGTAGCGTATCTATGTATTTATATGGAAAATTTGCAGCTTTATAATACATATATTTGAAAAAAAGAAAACACGGAAAAATACGAAGAAAAATACATTTTACGAGACAGTGGGCGTTAGCGCCGAACAGTTTGAATCAATAGCGGCAACACTATTAGTGGCCACATTTGAACTTAATAGCAACGATACATGGTCATTAGCAACTAATTTTTAGTAGCGACTCATTAACATCGATATGTCTCCGCTATTGGTATTAGTGGTGACATTTGGAACCTTTGATGGCGACAAATTTTGCCACTAGCCCACTATTAAGCTTAAATTTTGTAGTGTTCTTGGAATAACATAATCGAATTGTAACACACACCCACCATTTAATGTGGAATTCCTAGTTAGGCAATAATGCATGCTCGTTTTCAATTGTGGGATTCATCATTGATTACACCAAATTCACTTGCACATTTTAGTGGGATATATACCATAGTACTTGTAACCAAGATAAGTATGCAATATATGGCTTTGAATCGAATATACATATAATTATGCCTAAATAACATATACATGTATAAATATACATACATGCATGATGCATGCATGTATACATACATATCATACAAACATATATAATACATGCATCATGCATGCATATATACATATGTAAGTACATAGCATATATACATGCATACAAACACCATACATACACACAAGGACATGCATACAAAATATAATGTTTTTTTCTTCCCATTATTCATTTCCATCATGTTTGTCATATTCCTACGCCACTTATATAAAACCAATAAACCATTAATCACATATTATTGCTATGTATATGATTTACAAAGGGGTTGTAAAATTTATAATAATTTTTTAATATTTAGTTAAATTCAAGCAAAATTTTTTATTGGCCCTCTCATCATTATAATAAGCAGATTGTGGTGTAGTTTCTTTCTATTCTTTCTATATGTATGTATTTCTATATGTATGCAGGGGCGAAGCTTCTTATGGATCAGACGAGGCTTGGGCCCCATTCGATTTTTTACTCTGTAGTGTAATTTTATATCCGTCCAGTCTGAACAAATTTTATATATACTTAGTCCGCCCCCATCCTTTTTGGTCCCCTGACTTCTGGCCCCAAGTGACTTTCGGCCCAAGTTTCGGTCCAAATAACTCAATTTAGTATTTGTTACGAGGTCCCTCAACTATACCTAAATGACACGGATGATCCTTATTCATTTAGATCATTTGTAAAAGAAGAAAGAAAATGACTTCTCAAGATATTCACTTGAGCTTCTAATCATTAAAGTGTTGAATATCGTTGCTTGCATCTAGTTACTTTTTATTAGTTTTGTCTAAATATATGTGTTTGAACTTGGACATCCTAAAGTCACAAATGTGATGTTACATCTTTAACTATCTGTATTTGAGTTCTCTCATTTTCACTTGTATTATTCCTCATCATCGTCAGGTGAATAAATTTCTTCTTACATAATCTATTTTAATCTTTTTTATTCAGAATTAGATTGTTATTGGTTTCTTGGTTGTTAATTAGAGTTAACAATCAACATCCAAGAAAAAATTAATTCTTCAGTAAGTTAACAGTTTCATGGTGTGACTTTTTGTATTTTGGTTGAACAACCCTTCTAAGTTTAGTTTTCAGGGCCCATGGTCAATTATATGGGCCTGACGTGATTATGTGAATCCGTGAAGGCCCAAGAATGAGATTGATATTATTATTTATTAATACTCTTATATTTAATTTATATTAGATAAATATGTTAATTTGCTTGAAATATCACTTTAATAATTTTGATTTTACTTAAACTAATAGGTTAAACGCGTATAAAAAAATTGTTATAAACATGAAGTATTTAATATTCATGTAAACATATTCGAATTATTATAACATCCTGAATTGTTTTGTTTTAAAGATTTGGATTATTATTTTTTATAATAAAAAACTTCAGTGTAGTGTTATGTATTTATGATTAAAGAACTAAAAGTTATAAGTTAAGCTAAAAAAATTACTAACGTTATGCACACAATGGATATATAATTACTATTCCTAGTTAAACTTATATTAGAGCACAAGTGGTTGTTTGATTTCACCACTTATCTAGTAAAACCTCTTAGAGGTTGATTTCACCAAAAAAAAATCTCACTTATCGATAAGAGATTTTTATATCTCCTTTTTCTTTGGAGACAAATCTAAATTACTCCAACAAAGTTAAAAAAGGAGTTAAAGTTGACTACAAGTTCATCGAAAGCATCAAACTGCTACAAGTTAATCCAACGAATCTACTGTGGATTCAGTCAACTAAAAGTATATTGATTACATAGTTCATTGTGATCTAACAATTCACTAGTCAAAGTCAAACATGTATGAAATGTGATAAATACACACACATTTAGCAGGCTTTAGTTTCATGCATATCATTATATCAAAACTGCCATTATTACACATAAGATCAAGAAAACATCAATGGCAGATGGGATTCGAACGTTGGAGAAGACGCCTACATGGGCTGTGGCTGCCGTGTGTTTAGTCCTCGTTACGATATCAATTTGCATAGAACATATATTATATTTAATTGGAAAGGTAATACTCTGCTACAAAACTGAGTATTTGCGACTATCATTTCCATTGTAAATCGGTCTGAAATGGCTATTTAGACCACCTTGCGACTGAAAATGACAGTAGCGAAACACATCGTCAATGAATTTTGCGACTGCTTTTAATCGACGAACATTTTAGTCTCGAATTTTATAAAACATTTTCTAAACAAATTTAGTTTTGATTATTTATTTTCCCATAGTTACTAACATTAAATTTAGTTTTTCCTTAATTTAAGTTTAATGACAAGTATTTAATTTTTAGTTCTACCTTTTCTGATGTTTTGCAACCAGAATTTAGTTTTAATGTTAATTTTGTAATAGTTTTACAACTTACATTTAGTTTTAATTTATCTTTTTCTAGTTTTCTGACTATTTAACTTCTCTTTATTTTTTACATTCTTTACTACTGCTTTAGTATAATAGTCGAATACACACTCTAACCAAACAAATCGTCAAAATAGGCATTGAAAGCTTAGTCTGAGTTTTTGAAGGTTTTTATGGGCTTTAGACGGCATTTTGAAAGTTTTCGTAGGCTTAACTAGCCATTTAAGTCTTCAATGTCTACTTTGATGATTTTGATTGTAAAATGTCTACTTTGATGATTTTCATTTTGCGAGAAACCTTGGTGTCGTCGCTTATTGCAACAGTTTTTGTTTAGGTGGCAAATTACCCATTTTTTAGCAGTTAAGTATGCGAGTTGGTATTCATAGCAGTTTTGCAACCAAGTGATTTTGGTTTTTGTTACTTCTAAAAACATAAAGAAATAGTAAACCCTATTTTTGCTTGATTTGCAGTGGTTGAAAAATAATAACAAAAAGACATTATTTGAAGCTCTTGAGAAGATCAAATCAGAGCTTATGTTGCTCGGGTTCATCTCTCTGCTTCTAACCGTAGGGAAATCCCCCATAACTGATATCTGCATATCAAGATCACTTGCAGACAATTGGCTTCCATGCAGTAAAAAAGACATTGAGGAAATGGATGCTCACCACAACGGTGAATTCGAAGCAGAAATTCATCGAAAACTTTTGTCGAACATGACAACGTATAGACGGGTTCTTTCCGGTGCTACTTCTGGTGATAAATGTGAAGCACAGGTGAATTCAGATGATTTGATAAAAAAACACCATCAATTCTAATCTCACACATGACCATTTTAGTCAAATAAACTTAGATTTTTAAAGGTCGTCTGGTCAAGTGGCAAACAATCGTTAGCCCTAGCCATCAAACAACCGTATTATGAGCCTCAAATGGCCGTTTAGAGACCGTGAGGGACGGTTGGTATAGCTAGCCATCAAGAAAATCTTAACATCATTTCAATCAAGAAATCTTGATTTTCTTTGAAAAAAAAAGGTTGGTGTTTTTGTAGGGAAAGGTTCCATTTTTATCGAGTGACGCCCTCCACGAGCTCCATATGTTCATCTTTTCATTAGCGGTGTTTCATGTGGTTTGTTCTATGATCACATTGGCTTTTGGTAGAACTAAGGTATGTTTGGGCATCTTTCTTTTGCACAAATGGCTCGTATTTAGTCTAATTAACTTCTTGTTTGGTTTCATGTAGATGAAAGAATGGAAGGCATGGGAGATGGAAACACAGACAATGGAGTACCAATATACAAATGGTATGATCTAGAGGTGGCTAAGATGAGCGGGATGCATAAATGCTGGAAATCAGACCCAAAAATCGAACAAACACAAACATAAGATGGGTGTTGAGCAACTTGCTTAAATCTAAGCTTTTATTATAAATTAGAAAGTCGATCCAAAACAATAACCATTATCTTCTATTTATAATAACTAGAAGTGACTGCTTTCAAAGAAGACTCCCAGCTCGAAGAATCTAATATGATGTTGTATGCATTAAAAATATACTATTGAAGACTTTTAAGTTTTAACATCTTTGACTATCCAGACTACTTGACCTATTCCACATGCTAATGCTTTACAAATTTGAGATAAAACATGACCCGAATCAAGTGATCTTAACATATTTTTCGTTCTTGAAGATCCAGAAAGGTTTAGGCTCGCGAGAGACACAACTTTCGGTCAAAGGCACTTGAGCGTATGGAGCCAGTCAACCGTTCTTGTTTGGATGGTTTGTATATCCAGAACATGGGTCTATTGAGTTCCTCTTTTGACCATGGCTAATCTTTCCATGCCTTTTTTCCAGGTGGGATTCATGAGACAATTTCTGCTATCAGTTCCAAAGGTTGATTACATGACCCTTCGACATGGATTCGTCATGGTAATTAAAACTTGTTGCATTCTTTAATGTTTAGCAGATTTCGAACACTTGAACATGAACCATGAACCCATTATATTCATCTTTTTTCAGGCACATTTGTCACCAAACAGCCAAACAAATTTCGACTTCCACAAGTATATAAATCGATCACTTGAAGACGACTTCAAACTTGTCGTGGGAATCAGGTGAGTTCATCGGTTTTTTATTTGAAGAAATGAACATAGTTTCTTCTTTAAACTGGTTATTAAGTTTTGAACTAATCTTTCATCTTTCCCACAGCCCACCAATCTGGTTCCTTGCAGTCTTGTTTCTACTCTTTAGCACCAGCAGTAAGCAAATATAACCTTTTTTAATCCTTCCCATGTTTATTATTTTGGTAACCATGATAACAGTTGCTGAAATCTCATGGGACCCGCCAATACCCTGCTAACTAATGGGATTCGAATCTATGATCTCTACTATAGGGTTAAATCCTTCAAAATTTCAGCAGATATAAATCAAATCTTGAATTTTGTGCAGGTTGGAAATCTTATCTATGGCTACCCTTTATCCCTTTGATTGTAAGCATGTGTTTGCTTTCTTTAACTACACTCATGTTCTTCAAGAATCTTCCAAAATGACTAAGCCTACACTTGGTTTAATTTGGTGCAGATTATCCTCTTAGTTGGGACAAAACTGCAAGTGATCATAACCAAAATGGGCTTGAGGATTCAAGAAAGAGGTGCAGTGGTCAAGGGTACACCCTTGGTTCAGCCCGCCAACGACCTTTTCTGGTTCAACCGCCCTCAACTCCTGCTCTATCTCATTCACTTTGTCCTCTTTCAGGTTCATATTTCTTAGGAGAAATGGGTTGAAACGGACCGGGTAGGGTTGGCCCATTTGACTGTTTAGAATAAAACATAACCCGAACCAGCCATTAATAACAATTGGGTTCAGATTGCCAGCTTTAGTTTTTCTGATCCTTTTAGAGTCTTAAAATAACTTTTATCTGTTCTTGTGCTTGTGCAGAATGCATTTCAGTTAGCTTTCTTTGCGTGGTCCAGGGTAAACCCATAAATCTTTGACTGTTTGATTATATATTTATCGAGTTTTAGGGTTTTACCTCTTAAAGATCTTTCTGTTATACTTTTGGTGTTATTCAGTATGAATACGGGCCAAAATCATGCTTCCATAAGAACAAAGCCGACTTCGGGATCAAGATTTCAATGGGGTGAGCAGTCATATGATGTACAACTTTCTTGATGAATTCAGTTTAAAAACTAAGTGTGTGATTTCTTGAATTTGCAGGGTGTTTGTACTAATACTATGTAGCTATGTTACTTTACCTCTCTATGCTCTAGTGACACAAATGGGTTCAACCATGAAGCCCACCGTGTTCAACGATCAAGTGGTTAAGGCTCTGCACAGGTGGCACCAGAACGCTAAAAAACAAGTGAAACTCAACCGCGATTCCAACTTCACAACACCAGGGTCCACTAGGCCTAGCACACCGCCTCACTCGACATCCGGTAGCACCAGCAACCATTCGGCTCAACTGATGTCCAAGTTCCATGACTCTGCATTTGAGCAGGGGAGTACAGTTGGCACACTTCCCAGGGCCACGGGTGTAGGCATGAATGATTGTCCGGTGATTGACCAGCATAAAATTGATGTAGACTCAACGGAATTCTCATTTGAACAATACATAGAGTTGCAAATTTGAATATTGTAGCAAGAACAAATGTGTTTATGTGGTTTTGTGAATAAGTAGATAGTTGGAGGAGCATATTGTAAATTATATAGTGAAAGTTTTATTATGGCAATTGCATATACATTAGGTCCTCTTAGTTTCAACCTTGTTTCACTTTCTTTCTTTTTTAGGTAAATACACAATGAACCAAATTAATTCATGAGAATCCTGTAAAGTGTAGCCACCACATATTCTAAACAAGATTTAGACTTTGCAGCCATCAAAGGAGACTCTAATTCCATGGTCACACCTAATATATATCGATCATGAGCACGTATGGAGGGCTTTTGTTTATTAGCAAGGATGACCTATGCTTGTTATTCTACAATTTGGCTTAGTGAAAATGCCTATCTTGGTAAGGAAATTCAACACTACACAAACTATAAACCTGATTCTTCTTAAGTACTTGACACCTGGTCTTATTGTCCTAGACTCAAGCATAACAAATAACAAAAATATAACTTTCATAAGCATTTTACATTTAACATTAATAAATATGTACATACATATCCCCAATAATTTAGCATCATGACTGTCATGGATGCCCAATGTTTATAAGATGATTCAAATTATCCATCTTTGACACACGTATTTACAAAGATAAAATGAAGTCTTACAGTTTATTTCTGTTTCATGGGTTCTGCTTTGCAGATGGGACACAAGTTCTTCAGTGACAACCATTTTCTGATGCACCCAACATGAAAATCATGCCCGCAAACTCTTAGGATCCCTACATCATCCATGTTTGCATACTCTTCCTGCAAATAAACCATATATCGTCTAAATTAGTCAAAATACCGTCTAAATAAGTCAAAATACACAAATAACTTTTTATTTAATGCAATCTCACCAGGCAGATGACACAGGTTCCTTCCTCTTGCATTTGGTCTGAAGAACAATAAATTGATTCTTGAATACACATTGAAATAAGATGATCAGAGAGGCCAGTGCCCACACTTCCAATTCTTTCCCCAAGGGCAAGGAGGTCCTGTTAGTTTCACTAATTTTAGTAAATTGAACTAGAAAAAGAAATCATGAAATGATGTACAAATCTCGCCAACCTCGTAGCTCATGTCATCTATGTCGAGTCTCATGTCTCGATGTTGATCAAATGGATTTCTGGATCCGTAGGAAGCCGATCGATCCACAATCATAAGACCCTGCATATTCAAGATAAAACTCAACATCGGTCAAATTACAGATACAACAACTGTGAACTGCCATGTCATCATTTTGACCAGGTAATGGGTCAAATCACCGGTATGAAAAGTGTGGTCAGTGGACATACCTCACGTGGTGGTCGATCATGAAAATTCACCCTAGATAAAGATCGGTATCTCCCGTCACTACTGTGCCAGCCTACATTGGATAAAGTCCTAGGCGGGTGGGAAGGATAATTATTAGTGGCTAAATGCAGCCTCTCATCTGTCAAGTTGGTTGAAGACACCCTGAAACTTGAGGAAGGCCTCTGACTTTGACTTTGACTATATACACTTCGAACACCTCTCACAGATTGCACAGAGGAACTGGGGAAATTTCTGAGGACATGATTGTTATTTTGTTGACTGATTACCATTGAAGAGCTACGGTTACTGTTTCCTTCGAGAAACGGGTTTGATTCGTAATTAATGTTATCTGCAATTCAAAAATAATTGTTTCTTTAGATTAACTTAAGAAACTTGATGATGTGTACATGAAATCTTACCGTGAGCAGCAGAAGACATATAATTTGGATTCAAGTTTATTGAGGGTGAAACATCCATGGGTTGACTATTTGTATTAAAGTCATGTGACATATTATTTGTCAAATAATTCCTTGCAGATATTGTTTCCGAGTTAAACGTTGACCGGCTTCTCACATTCCTAGAAGAATTCTCCCCGCCAATCGAGAGGTCATTAGTGTGTGTTGTATGGTAATCCCAAGGTGTGTGAAGAAAATTTGTGGTTTGACTTGCTGGCCAAGGTTCATTGACCATTGCAACATTGGATGAACTTGGACCATCTGGAACACCAGGACTTTTACGTTTATATTGAACTCTTGCATTACCTACCCTAATATCAAACAAATCTTCTTCATTAAAAGGATTTCCACTGTAATTAGATGAAGATGCTTGATTTCTATAATCTTCAGGAGCTATATAAGCAGATGGTGTGTGTGACTGTGGACGGATAGAAAGATCTGATGGACCGGCAACACTTTGTTGATAATTTGGGATTTGTAGATTGTGAGGTATTGAAGAATAACCATTAAATGTCGGCGTGTGATTGCAGTGTGTGTATTGTGCTCCATCAATCAACATATCATCTCCTGGATATATAAGACAAAAAGATTACTTTCGCTAATCAATCTTCTACATAGAGTAAAATAACTAAAACCAGAATATGTTTAAACTTTACCACTATGCACATGGGTATTTTCTCCAAAGTTCCAGTTCTGATCATTCTCAGTCTCTAGCACGTAGGATGGGCTGAAATGATGCTGATGCCCCATTTTGACCCGAATCCCAGTGGGTAGCCAGTATCACAATGATTAATTCTCAACTATGATCAACGAGTTTTTCAAAATACTAATCAAGATAATGAGTACTTTGAGTTATATCAAAAGAAACATGGTGAAAGAGGTGTAAACATGAAGAAGTTTCGAAGAAACTGAAAACCAACTAAACACTTGTGGAAAAGTGATAAAACAAGAATTTCATTCAAAACTTCTACAAGATCGATTGTAAGTGACTGAACAGAATTTCCATACTTTTCCAATTATTATGCTCAATAGTAGATATATTAAAACTAGATCGTGTAATGGTGTTATGCTACATGCTTTTGCGATTCGCAGACTTGATTCAAAGGGCCTTTTCCTTTTGAAAAAGTGGTGAACCGTGAACACAATAAAATTTCGGAACTACATCAAAATTAAGGCATTGAATGATTCCCAATTTCAGCAACAGAATGACAAGTAAATCACAGTTTTGCAACATCTAAAGCAAAATCAGTCAAAAACTAGCATAGATGTAATCAAATTCCCAATTTATCCTTTCTGTATATCTAAATTCTAAACCTCCTACACACTTCCACCGAACATCTACTAACAACCAGCTGACTGACTACATGTGCTCTCCAATTCGTCAATAATAACCAGCTCTAAACAGTTCATAAACATCATCATAATCTTCTAGTCCTCTACCGAGTTCTTATACTTCAGAATAAAAAAGCTTAAAAGCATCGATAATATCTAAATTCCAGCTTCGTTTTGATACAAACGATCAGATTACATAACCGATCAAACAAAACTAAACTACATAACAGATTGCATAACCGATCGAACAGAAAACGTGAAAATGATAAATTAATCAAAAGTTCAAAACAGGAGAGATTCATTAAGTACTCTACGTTAACAATCTGAAGAATCCATGTAGATTTCAGCAACAAAACGAGTAATCGATCGATGAGGAAATTGAAAGTGAAAAATCATACCTGTTTGTTTGACGGTTAATTGCGATTGAATGTAGAAACGATTTCTATGTGTGTGAGAGAGAGAGAGAGAGAGAGAGAGAGAAGGCTTTTTAGAGAAAGAGTGTGGGTTCGTATGTCGTATGAGATGGGTTTGGCTTGTGACGACAAGGAAGCTACGGGTTCACTCCTTGGCTATCGTATAAAACTATAAAAAAAAAGAGTTTTTTTTTTCTTTTTTACATATACAATGATATTTTTATTATTTTATATTGGCACGTCATCTTTTTTTAGGTACTTTTTTTAGGTAGCGATAAGATAACAAAACTTTATTAATTAAACTAGTTTTTATCTTATCCGTGTGTTGCTGAGAGGAAACGATGGGCAACAAGAAGCATAATTTATACGGGTTGAGTAATGTAACAAATAGTTCATGTTTGAACGCATTATGCAGTGTCGGGTCATTCGAATATGAAATTTTTATAAGAATGCATAACTAATGGTTTGAGTAACGTTGCAAAACAAATTCAATATATGCGTTAATACAAGCCCTATGGTGAAAAAACCGTGGAAACTACCACAAAACGATTTTTTTTCGTAATTTAACAGGGTACTGTTACATATGTAACCTCGGTTATAAAATATTTTTTTTAAAAAAAATATTAGGCTTTTTTTTTATTTTTTTGCATAAAGGGGGTCTTTTTAACTTAGAGAATCACCATAAAAAATCGGAACAAAAATCGAATTTTTTAGCTTGGTTTTCACGGTTTTCCAAACTCGGAGAGGTTTTCATTATATCTCTCCCCTATATATATATGGGAATCATTTGAAAACCAAATGGTTTTGAGAACTTTTAAGAACTATTCTCAGCCACAAATTATATATAAGGAAATCCCCCAATGAATTTGAATGTTTCCCCCTTGAAAATTAGTGGCACAGAATGAGAACCCCCTTTATGGTTAGGTTCAAATAAGAACTTTTTGTTTTGAGAACTTTTGAGAACTAAATCTCAACCACAAATTTCAGGGGGACCACTACAATTCATGGGAGGGGAGATACATGTAAATAAACTTGTGGCTCATATTAGTTATTTTTACTTCTAAAATCAAATTGGTTCTCAAATGATTATCTCTCTCTCTCTCTCTCTCTCTCTATATATATATATATATATATATAGAGAGAGAGAGAGAGAGAGTGGGAGAGAGAGATTCGTAAAGAGAATGTACTTGCATTGAAAAAAAAAATCAAACTAATCTTTAACAAATACGGTTTGAACTCGGGTATCTTAAGAATAATAAAACCTAACAGCTAATCAATCACCAGTGCAATAAAGACCTTTTGTGTATAAGATTCAGAACATATATGTATGAATTTGATAAATAAGTATAGTAAAGGTTAAGAGTCATTGTAATGTATGAATTTGATTAACAAAGAGAAAAGATTATTGAAAGAGTTTTCTATAAAATATCGATTCTGTTATTGTGTTGTGTTTATATCAATTTTGAGAAGAAAAAACACCTAAATAAATCATTTGATTATGTTACATATGAAGTCTTATTTATCATAAGATAAAACGATTCGTGTTGATTTTTTCACTTGTTTTTACATATCTAGTCATCATGAGTAGGGCTGTTCAAAAAACTCGCAACTCGTGGCTCACTTGAAGCTCGCTCGGAAAAAGCTCGAAATTAGCTCGCTCGAAAATCAGCTTGATTATAAACGAGCCGAGCCGGCTCGGCTCGGTTTCTAAACAAGCCGAGCCCGAGCCAAGGTTAGCTCGGCTCGTGGCTCGCTCGTTACTTAGCTCGTTGGCTCGCTCGCTTGGCTCGTTTAAATTTAAGCTCAATTTTTATTATATATATATATACATATAACCTAAAATTATGAGTTTATTATTTATAATATAATTTTAAGTTAATTACTAAGTTTCTTATAGTATTTTACTTTAAAAAATATTAAATTAGAATAAAATATTAATTGATATGATACTTTTCAGTAGGAAATATTTGTTTTTATTGAAAAGTAAAAAAATAAACACTGAATTTTAAAATTTTCATTACGAGTATGTTAAAAATTATGTTTTAGTCACGTTATACGGCCCTAATCATGAGTAGATTTAAATATTATACTACCCAATAAAGCTATAATATAAAGCTATAAACTTACATGAGAGGGATCACACCATGTTAATCAAATAATATTTATACAAGTTTCTTGCATCTTTTAGAAAGAAAAGTAAAAAAAGTTTGAAGTGTCATATAGAAAGGGACCTAGTAAAAGAATAATAAAAGACAACGATAATGCCAACTTCTTGCTTTTGCCATATAGGCTTTAGGCAATGACACATAACAAAGAATAAAAAAGGACACCATAATATAACCACATCCATAACTAAGACTACGTCGTTTCATTAGATGAGAATCGTGTGTATTAATTCTGGCTTTAATCGTTTTTAAATGAGAGCATGTAAATATGTAATACCTCCCTAACTAAAGATTGTGAATTAAAATTCTGTAAAGTGTAGGTGTAATAATTTTAGTCGTTAAAAAACTCCGGCTTCAGTTCTCTTATTTAAAATCTAGTTTTTCCTATTTCAAAAGAGATAACCAAACACCAAAACGTAATAGGAGTTGCGTGAGTCGTGCTGGAGTACGTCTGAAGATGTGACTCAAGGTCGGTTTAAGACCAAGGGCATATGGGTAGGGGCAGTGATTCTCTACAAGACTTCTCAGTCAAAGTGGTTCATAAAGCTATTAAGTAAAATATGTATACTCATTAGGATTCTACATTTTCATGGCTCAGGAAGGTTCCTCTCAAGGTTAATGTCTTTGCATGGAAAGCTAAATTTGATCGTATTTCTTCGAAATCGAGACTGCATAAGATCTGCAATATGCACGACGACTTGTTTGAGCACCTTCTAATTCCTTGCAAGGGTGTAAGCACAATATGGGACCTAGTTTTTAGTTCATGCAAGTCTCCAAAGGAACTATTCCTCACCGTTAAAGAAATTCTCACGGATCTAGGAGGCGTGGCCTTTTCCCATCAGGTAAGATGAAGCTCCCCACAAGATTTTCATCACTACGTTATAGTGTATTTGAAAAACAAGAAACGGAAAACAATTCAAAAACAGGAGAATGAGTCGAGCTGGATTTTTAGGGGAAATCAAGTTAACATCATCCCTATGATAAAATTAGGGTCATATTTTACAATACGGCGAGATTCAGCTATGATTTTTTATTCTTTTTTGCATCTAGCGTCTTGTTAGTCTTCTTTTCCTCTTATAAAATTGGCCGCATATTCAAAAAAATAAAAAAATATTACATCATCGGGTTTTAAATTCGATCCGACCGTACACTAATAAAACTACCTATTCGATTTTCGGTGACATTTAGAATAGGTTAACTTAAACCAAAATGACAAAATCTAATCAAAGGAGGATCCAAAATAAAATAGCCTCAAAATGTATCAATCTGGAACATGAGGGGTGGTATTTTAACAATTTACAACTGAAATTGAACCAAATAAAACTGGTTTATTATTTGACAGGCTGGTCCAGTTCTTTCACAGAGAAGACGATACAATCATTCTCCCCCAATTCAAACAGTTTTCTTCAAAATCATCAAAATCAAACTCGTAAAATTTGAATTGAAGTAAGAATCAATCACAGGAAGGATGAGCGTAATCGAAATTTTAACTCGAGTCGATGCGATCTGCAAGAAGTACGACAAGTACGACGTCGAAAAGCAGAGAGATCTTAACGTCTCAGGTGAAGACGCATTTGCTAGGCTCTACGGTGCTGTAGAATCCGACATCGAGACTGCTCTTCAGGTGATTTGTGTTTAGATCTGTTTCAATTCGTTTTCATACCTAGGGTTTCTAGTTTTTGATTCGTTTCGTTTCAAACAGTCAGTTGATTGATGATGTTGATTTGTTATTGTATTCAGAAAGCTGAGACAGCTAGAAATGAGAAAAACAGGGCTTCGGTGGTGGCGATTAATGCCGAGATTCGACGCACGAAGGCTAAGTTACTGGAAGAGATCCCTAAGTTGCAGCGATTGGCCATGAAGAAGGTTCGATCTCCCTCGTTTGATTTAGTCAGTTAGAAATTATATGTATGAAAGGAAAGTAGTATGAATTCACTTGACTTATTGCAATTTACCTTTGTGAATAGATGCATATTTAGGGCAAGATCAAAATGTACCTTGTCAACTTCTGAATTTAGGGCTTTGTCTGGTCTGGTTTAGTTTGATTCATCCTTGTTGTTGCCTTGTAGCTAATGTTGTAAAAATCGGTCTAGAGTGGTCGCTAGGTGGAGGATTGCCGAGGCACTTTTGCTATAATCCGTTTAGGGGTAGGCGGCCAACATAGGGTATAAGCAGGCAAAATCCGCATTATATTGTGACCTCCATCAAATAAAAAGTTGTTTCCGCCACTACGCAAGACTAATAATGCTCTTGATCGTTGAACATTTATTGATATATATTCATGTTCACGTACTTTGCTATAAATATTACTATATTAGTATTTGAACATGTATATATTTTCTAGAAATTTATTTTCTTTACAATTACCAAGTCCGAGTACTCCCGGTCTAGGCCCAAGTACTCACAACTGCCTAGTCGACTGACCTGATAACACCTAGGGACTTATGCAACCTTGCTTGTAGCTACAAAATACAGATTGTGATGTTTTGAAATGATTTTAATGACACAGAATAAAATGCAGATGCAAATGCATCATTTTTGGTGAAAGTGTTTTGTCAATAAATCACAAGTTCACAACACATCAAGTAGTCATGTTAAAGTACCAGGGCATTTGTGTGCCATGTTTGAGGGACTTTAATTGTGGTTTATACTATATACTTTTATAGTTTAATTAAGTTTTAGATATCAATTTCATAACAGGTGAAAGGACTTTCTTCAGAAGAGTTTGCAGCTCGTAACGATTTGGTTCAGGCGCTTCCTGATAGGATTCAAGCAATACCTGATGGAGGTGCTGCTGCACCCAAACAAACTGGAGGCTGGGCCGCTTCGGCTTCCCATACAAATAATATCAAGTTTGATTCAGGTAACCTTTTCAGATTCTGTGGTGGTTGGTTGTTTTCCACTTATAACGTTAGACTTCTTGTGATACATGATAGATGGGCGATTTGATGATGAATACTTCCAGCAAACTGAAGAGTCGAGCCAATTCAGGAATGAGTATGAAATGAGAAAAATCAAGCAGGCATGTACCAAATGCCAATTATTCTGTTTTCTATGTTATTTAATACTGGAGCTGGGAAATGGGCGGGTTGCTTAACGGGTAAAATGGGTTTGTGTAAAAATGGTTTATTTGATGTGGATTGAAATGGGTTTGTGTAAAAATGGTTTATTTGATGTGGATTGAAATGCGGCAGTTTGGTTGACCCAAAGCTCATTTGCGCAGAATATTATCTTTTCAGTTTGTCTGTCAATTATGATTTCAGAAATTATATTATTTCAACAGTAACCTAATATATGGATTAAATTTGTATATTGTTCATTAAAAACATACACATCAGCCCCCTTGTAAACTGTTTGAACTGCTTTCCTTTTAGGGTTTTTTTAAAAAAAAACAAAATATTGTACCCATCTGACCTGTCAGATAAAACATAACCCGAATCTCCCCTTTCATAACTAATGAGTTGAAATTGGAACCAATACAAAATACTTTCACTAGGTTTCATGTATTACCTTTGTTATTTGTTAATTTGTATTTTATACAGGATCAAGGCTTGGATATGATATCAGAGGGTCTACACACTTTGAAAAACATGGCACAAGATATGAATGAGGTTTGATATCTTGCACTTAACCTGCAACTTCCATCATGTCAGTCACAAAATTGTCAAAATTAACTTTTTATGTTTCATAATTTTTACAGGAAGTAGACAGGCAGGTTCCTTTGATGGATGAAATAGACGACAAGGTTGGAAAATTTTCCCCTCATTGTTATTTCAAATTTTCAATCTGCTTTATGTGTTTAGTTACTCGATGTATTTTCAATTGCGGTTTTTCAGGTGGACAGGGCAACTTCAGACCTTAGGAATACCAATGTTAGACTTAAGCACACTGTTAATCAGGTATTTAAGTCGCAAAGTAGGATTATTCTTTTTGTTATTATTAGATCTAACACAGGTTTTTATTTTTTCGTTTATTTCTTGACCAACAGCTGAGGTCAAGTAGGAACTTCTGTATTGATATTATATTACTGTGTGTGATTCTGGGAATCGCAGCCTACTTATACAAGTAAGTTTGACCCCAGTATTTATGTGCTCGTATTGGTTTTTTATACAAATAAGCTGACTTTGATTTACCCTTTTCATCTTTCAGTGTTTTGAAGTGAAAATTTGTGAACATGAGAAATCTTCCTTTGGTTGTATTGATTGACTTCTGGTGTGCTCTTACGTTCTGACACTTAAGACTTGAACTTTATGTTTATTACGTGACATTTTTTCTAAATTTAACTTCAATTTAATTTTTTTTTTCACTTTCTCATTGTATCCCTGAGTGCAAGTATAGCAGTATGAAGATGCTTTGTTTTTATTTTCTTGATCTGCTAAGTGTTTTATATACATTTCTCACAGTTTTCAAGAAAAACGCGGTTATATCACGATTCAGTAATCATTACAGGTGGTTGTCGGCTTGGGATCCTGTCACCCCAGACACAAAATAGGCACCAATAACAACCATATAAGGCGTATGAGAATATAATTTTTTTTGGGTTTATTTACTACTATATGTATCATTACAAATCAAACGTAAATGAGAATCAAAAAGTCACTTTGTTAAATAAAACTGAAACTTAAATCCCTGTCTCGTCTTCGTCCTTGTCAACGATGCGTAATGTGATGGTGGTTTCGGTACAAGGTCAAATGCGCTCTTAAAATGTGCTCGTAGTAAACTTCCGCTCCGACCGCCCCGATGATGGGTCCCACCCAAAAGATCCACTGAAACGTTAAAATCAATATTCTACAAATCACATGTTACACTAGATCATTAATCACCTATATGAGTATGCATAAAGCATGCTTACATGATTTTGCCAAATTTTTTCGTTGTTGTAGATCACCGCGGCTCCCAAGCTACGAGCTGGGTTGATTCCGGTTCCTGTGATCGGGATTGTGGCTAAGTGAACCATGAAAACCGCAAAGCCAATAGGCAGTGGTGCCAATACCTTCACAAACCTACACAAGTTAGTTACATCATATTGTATAACACTATAACTCAATAACTTTAAGAGGCCGGTTATACTCACGGGGACGTGGGAATCACGAGCGTTTCTTTTCGGATCCGTTGTGGAGAGTACGGTGTAAACCAGGATAAAAGTGCCGATGATCTCGACACATAGTCCGGTTATTCGACTATAGCCTTGGGATAGATCGTTAGCACCTCCACCATGGTCCATGTAATAAGCCTTTTGTAAAGTTTTAACCATGATACACCCGCAAGTCGCGCCTGAACATTGGGCGATGATGTACATCACCGCCCTTGGCACGGTCACTTTTCGAGCCATTAACAAGGCCAAAGTTACCGCAGGATTCAGATGACCACCTAAAACCATCAAATCACTCGTTCACATATGTGCGAAAATATCTTAGAAATGGGTTCTTTTGAAACAAGATAGTGGCAAACTAAGTATTTTTTTTTGTCTAGTTTGTGAAATTCAAGAACGTTAGTCGCTATCTAAGATAAGATAGCGACTGATGCGGATTTCAAAGACATGGAAAAGGAGGCATTTATTGCCGTCCTTTTGCAAAAGAGCCCATTTCTAAACAATTCTATATATGATTGATAAACAACATAAAAATGAACCAAAATGAACCCGAGATGCCGGAAGTATTGTAGACGAGGACGAAGATCATCCCTCCGAAAACCCAAGCGATGCCCAGGAGGCCGACGCCACCACACTGGTCGGAGTCATTACGGCTCTTGTACCCGATGATGGTTAGAACAGTAATGTAAAGAAACAAAAAGGTGGCAACAAACTCGGCAATGATGGCTCGGTAGAACGACCACCTGGCCAGCTCCACCGCCACGATTAGTGGTGCGGCGAGCGGTTTTTGGTAGTCTTGGTTTTCCGTGGCGGTTCGATCATGAACACCTTCTTCTATGTCAGTATCAGTATCCATTGGTTTTTGTTTTGTAATATGATCTTTATTTTTTCTAAGTAATTTGACAGATTTTGAAATGAAAAAGAAAAAAAAGTCTTGTTAGAATGGAGTTGTTGACTAATGGAAATTAGTTTCCTTTGAAGGTCAAAGTGTTTATGGGAAAGAGATAATTTGTGTGTTGATGGAAGAGATGAATTAATGGAGAAAATAATGGATCTTAAAAGACTTGTTCAAAGTAAAAACAAGAAAGATTGACATTTCGACATGTGTTTTCCCTTGTGTCCATGATCATTTACAAGTAACAAAAACACTAGCTTTCTAATATGAGACACTAGCTTTTTAATAGGTAACCAATTTTCTAAAAAAAAACATTTTTAGTTATTCTTGAATGTTAAGAAGAATATGATAATATGTCATTATCTACTATTGTAGATTTGTACCGAAAACGTTAAAAGATTTGACTTGTTTAATTTGGACAGACAATATGAGTACCATTGGATTTATTGTCGAAGTTGCCTTTTAGAGCTAACAAGATTACAAGACTTTACATACAGATGAAGCGTATGGATCATGTTCAGCCTGTCAGGCTGGATGCCCACATCAACACAAGAAGCGTCAAGAAGGGGTTCCAAGTCGAGAAAACACAAAAAGGACTCGATGTAGTGACCACAAAACGGTGAAGAGCATGAAGAAGATAAAGAAGAAGCAGTGATAAGCTTTGTAAACAATGTCCCCTCTATCAAGATAGATAGCATGAAATGGTTATATATTGTTCGTGAACACTAATAAGTTGGATCATTTACCAATAATCTCTAGCTTAATTGATTAGAGGGGGGGGGGTACCCAAAGACATTATAAATGTGAGGGGTTGGGCTAGGAGGTTTTCTCACCTATGATGAGTTTACTCCTGATGGGATTGGAGATAATCGGGTGGGTGATGTAATATCCCCTTCAGTGATCCAAATATGTAGTTCAAAACAAAAAAGTTGGACCATTTAATCAATCATTATTCTTGGTAAATGTGTATCAAACAAACTAATTATTATATTTCACATTATTTTTTAGAAGTGATGCCGAAGATAATCATAAAACTTGTATTCTACATAATTTGAACCTATAACCGACACTTTGATTTTAAAAAGTGCACCTCAGGTAAGCTGAGGCATGAGTCGACACAAGGCGAGAGCTCCTCAGATGACATAAGGGAACTAACATTGTAGCCATAAACACATGGTGAGTCTTTTATTAAGACAAATAAGCGAGTCTTCCACTATTCTGCCAAAAGTATCATTCATTGCTTTTTTCTAGCTTCGGGGTTTAGGGTAAATTTTCACAAACCCCTTATCATTTTCTAATCTTGGTCTCGCAACGACCGATTGAAATATTGGTCTCCTATAGTAATTCACTTCAATTCAAAGCAAAATTAAGCAACTCGATGGCTAATATTATTTTCTATAGAGTGGGAATATTTCTATTTAATTATAGCAGAGCTACTGGACCTAAACCTTAAAGGATATCTTCACTTGGGCTTGTTAGATCGGGCTCCCATAAGTTTGGGCCTTTCTCTTTATGCATTGTCCTAACTCCTAAACATATTCAATTTTGTTGTGATGACCGACGTTAATTAAGGCCTCCATTTTCACAAGAAACTTGTAGAATTTGAGTTGCTACTTGGAAGATCATAAGAGTTGGCGAAGATCAGGAAAATGCGGTAAATTTTCACAAGAAACTTGGAAGATCATAAGGGTTAAATATTTACGGTTTAGGTGTTATGGTTTAGATTTTGCGGTAAATTTAAGTTAAGAACATGATGAGTCGAAATCCATTTATTTAACAATTTTTGTGTAGTATCTTATCGTGCTGGTAAAAAAAAAAACACTCGTTAGAATACAACAATAGTAGTTCACGGTGGACATGATTCAAGGAAGGCGAAAAACATTATGCGTGAAAAAAAACTCCTAATTCTTTATTTTAAAGTATGCCTATTTATACCCTTTAGAAATAATACGTTGTCAAAAGCATCCCATAGTTCAATACTCAACTTCCGAATTAACTTTTTTTTTTTAATTGTTTAGTGTTATGTTTTTGAAATGTTGGCTTTTTTAAACAACGTACTTTTAACTCTTAACATCACGTATTTTTTTAATAATACATAATGTAAATTTGGTTTATTTCAATATCTAAGAAACCATGTTTAGAGGTAAGAGATATGTAATATAAGACAAGGCATCGAGTTTAATAAAATGTAAACGCTTAATACGAATTAAAATTGATATTATTTAAACTTTTAATGTGCTATATATAATTAGTGTTGGAGGTGAGACACTACTTTTTAAGAAAAGTGAAAAATAGAGGATGAAGGACAAAGTAACCATACCTTGAATTTATTGTCACAAAGACAAAGTAGTGCCCACTTATAGTGTTGGATGTGTGACACTAGTTTGGATCTTTTGAACATGGCCAATGACTTGTAGGACAATAAAGTATCAATTTTTTTGGCCAAGTTTTCTTGGTCAAATACTACTCAAGTCTAGCAGTGTTAAATGAGTTGTGTTTGTAGATTGATTGGTTAACCTTATCTGAACTAAAAATTTTTGACACGAACCCAAATCTGACTCAAACCTAAAAATCAAGTCGTACACATTAACCGGACATGATACGAATATTTACCGGTGACATAAAAACAACCCGTTTGACCTATTTTTTATAATTTATTTGACACATTAATATCTTAAAATTATAATTTTATACCAAAAATTACAAATATATATAAATTATTATATTTTAATCATAAAAACTTAAGTTAATTTCCCTTTTAAGTTTTAAACTTAGATAATAATTATAATTTCAGTTTAATTTATGAGAAAAGACACTATTATATTTGTTTTTTTTTTCCTATCCTTGGGTTCCAAGCGCTTCGAAGTTAGAGGTCACCATGGAATCAACCTCCCTTTCTTTGGGTTCACAAGTCTAATGACTTGAAGTCGAATATCATATTGGATTCAATATAACACTTTTCATTTCTTTGAATTATTACTATTTACTATAAACATGAAAGTAAACATGTTTTGGATTAAGTAGCTTCAAAATTCACTTCTCTTCCTATAATTTCTCTTTTAGATATTTTGATTAATTTTTTTAACCATCTTGTTTTTTTTTTATGACAACGAGATATATTAAAGCACGAGACGATTGAAAAAACCTAACCAGCCACCCAACTCAAACAATTACACAAAATTTAGTGGCTTTTTTCTAACCTATCATGTTTATCTATAAAAGTATCTTTGCCATAATAAAACAATCAGAAAACATCAAGAAAACAACTATAGACATAATTCATCATGTTTTTTTGTTAAAATTAGAGTATATAATTCATTGTTTGTTAAAATTTAAAAGGTGAATTTCAAGATTCTTCTGTTAACAAGAGGTGATTCGAATGAGTATAAAAAATAAAAAGATGGCGTACATTGGAGGAATAGATTAGTTGTGTTTGGAGGAACTTCACGTGATCCAACTCATGGTCTTTGTCACCACCTTATTTTACTACTTCTACTCCTAACTTTTGTCTCACCCCTACTTTTTATCAACTTATATCCTATATAAAATTCTATTTTTTCTTCATAAAACTAGGGTCTTGTCTCTAAAGGTGTACAAACCGGTTTTTTTTAACGAACTGATTTTGAAACCAAGCTATTTTTGTCAATGTAGGGTTAAGATCGGTTTTAGCCCAAACCGATTTAGGCTAGAATTGATTTATGATCAAAATATTCGAACATGTATGAAGTAGGAATTGCTTAACCGATTGGGGTTGTACTTAGATCGGTTTGGCCCAAACTGATTTGTGAAACCGGTTTTGAATTTATTTTAATTCCTTAATCAACCAAATATAGACTAAGTAAAAATAACAAACACAAAAATAAATTATTTCATACTTTAAAAATCCAAAGCATAGAAAAAACATAAATTATAAAAATATTAGGAAAAATGGTAAAATGTCTTGATACTTTCTGACTTTTTATATTTTGTCTGAAAGTCGTTATTGTATTATTTTATTCTTCGTCCCTCACGAATCTGAGTTATTCGAGAGGAACTCGTCCATTTATGTCCTCGTTGGTCATTCTAGGTGTCTAATCACCCTTGACCTCCTCCTCATATACTTCGACTTCATATTCTAGATCACCTTCGAGTGAAGATACCATTGATCGACGTTGAGGAACTGATCAAAGATAGAGATTATTTTTATTTCTAATCACCTTAGCAAGTTAGGAAAAATAGGTTCTCGAACCACTAAGAGTTTGTGGTAAGCGATAATGTGCAATTGATTATTTAATTAAATTAACTAGAAAGGAAAATTTGATTGTTGGTTTGATTTTTTTGAGATTGATACCAACTTTAAAAGTAAATTGCAAAAACTTGAAATTGAAATTGGGTTTTGAAAACTCATGGAATAAGATGATAACCTCTAAGACTCGGGTTAGCAACGACTAGTGAAAAGTTGCAATGATTATTGTAAAACTGTTACATAGACAAAAGTTGATTATGTCTTTAGCATGAAGTACTTACACAAGACCAATCTATTCGACGGTTCTACTTAACGTTCAGAAAAAACGGAACAAGGGCCCCAACTAGAATGTTACCTTAGTGAAAGTCAAGTGGTAAGAATGAAGTTGATTACTACTTAACAATTAAGGTACCATTTAACAATTAAGCAATATATATCAAAATCAAATAAATACAACCCTACACTAACCCTACATCTTGGTGTTGCTCATTAGTGGATTAGCCGCTCATCTTCATCACGAACATCTTAGGAACTAGATTAACTACTTTTCTTGGGATTAATTGCCTTAAATACGTAATTGCTTTTCTTTGACTTTTATCAGTTTATGTTGACTTCTGTTTTGTATTCTTTTTGGCCTCTTTCGACCTTAACTTCACTCTAATCCTCGTATTTTATGCAAGCTCCCTCCTTTGCCCTGCAAGACAAAGTAGCACAAAGTAATGTGTTTCGATGTAAATACATAATAAACATATGCATTTAACTAAGAAATATGCATAATATTTATAAACGAATGAACCACAAGAGCCAACTTGGCACCAAAAAAATTTGTATATCTATGTTTAATTAGGGTTGTCGAATTCAAATTTCTCTACTAGAATTGTAGTAATAGACGAACCTAGTATATAGAGTGTGAGATCAACCAATATGTAGCTTTTTTACATTTGCATATTACATTTTTGTGACCCATCATTGAGATCTAATTGCACCCCTAGATTTTTTTACTTATTTAGAAAATATCAATCTATACATGTTGGATTTGACAAATGAAGCAAAAGGCAAACAAATTAGTATCGAACTCTATCAAGTACTTTAGTTATTTTCTAAGTGGCTATTGAATGAGTTTTCATTTTCATGGGGGTTCAAAAGTGGCGAGTTTTCTCTTTAACGATGTTTCTGGTTGAGTCGAGTCTGGAGTGTCAAATCCGGTATTAACGGTTGCAATCTCGTGTCTGAAAAACTCGCTCAGCCACTCAGGTACTGAAGATTTGGAGCAGTTTCAAACGGTGTTATAAAATTAAATAAATAAGCATCTAAACACTGAAAAAACAACCTGATGAAGAAAAATATTGAATCCACGACAAATTGCATGCTGATTCCTTCACTGAATTACAGGCCATCTGCCCATCAGAGAAAGTCTACACCAAACACTCTAAACGTGACACCTTATTATTTTTTATTTTTTTTACGGCTAAGTTTCACAAACCCGTCTAAAACTCGAACCCTTAACCTCAGCGTATCTTCACCATTATATTTTGTAATGGCTTTGTCATTAAACCTAACCCCTCACACGTGCCAACTTATCTATTACAATACATTCTTAGTCATTTATAAAAAATCTTATTTTTACTATAACAGTATGTTATCTAAACACTTTTTTTCTTTAAAAAAGAAAGTGAAAATAAGGATGGTCAAAGGGAAAAAAAACAGCCCGATCATTAAAACGGCACAACACACTCCTTGCTACTTGGATGATGTAAGGTGACGCATTCCACACGTGAATCTATTACTGTTCTTGTCGTTTGTTTCACGTTCACGTGTCACTTTTATATTAAATATTTATAACCTACGCATTAAATAGTTTAATAATGATAAAAAATATCTTATTTTTTTCTTTTTTATAACGATCAAAGATATATTTTTCAAATTGAAATCGATAGGAAAGCTTAAACAATATATACTATGATATCTATAAATATTATAATTATAAATATTTATAAAGTTAATTTATAAACAACTAAAATGATTTAATAGTTAATAGTTAATAAATGATAAAAGAAATGATTTTTGAGTCCAACTTGAACTTAAAAAAGTATAAGCTCAAGTTTTATAAAGAAAGTTATTAAGTAGTATTTTATTTGTTTTAATGGTACATTTTGTGAAAAAGTATCAAAATCATTAACTAGTTATAAGGTTAAATCTTGTGAAATAAATGCATGATAATTTTAGTCTTTTAGAAGCATACACGATGCAGAGTACAAAACAGTTTGCTAGTAAAAATTTAGTATTTTTTTTTAACTATGAGGATTTGTCATAGTGGTTACTGTTAATGAGGGGAGACTTGAGACTAAAATGTCACAAGTTTAATTTCTGAGCTTTCAGGTTTTACCACCCGACCACTTGCGGAGATGGTTTTTTACTAAAATAAACTCAACTTTTTTAAATATTTCTCGGTTTTCCATGATTTCGTTGAACGCTAAAAAATATATATATGTTATTTTATTGAAAATATTGCAATGTAAATTAAAGTATGTTTGATTTCCAGCTTTTTGTTGACTTTGTGTTTTGTGAAATTCGGAAATTTAGGAGAAAAGAAATGAATATTTATTTTGTAATCCCAAAAATATTTAATAATATATTAATAAGTAATATTAATTATTTAATTAGGCGAGGATTGTAAAATAATAATAGGGAATTAAAACAATGCCAACTCTTGCGGCACTTCAATGGGACATTCATTCAATGTTTGGAACCATATTGGTCTACCATGTGACTTCTGCCTCTTTCATTTTCTACTACACCCCTTTGACTTTCCACCTATTTACACTATTTCACCTTCTACTTTCTCTTACATATTATTTTAATTTTAACTATTATATAAGCTTAACTATGGTAGAGTTATATCTTTATCCTTATTTAGATTGTGTTTGGCGCGTCATAACTAGCTTATAAGGTAGCTTTTTTAAAAAGCTCCGTTTGGTAGTGTCAAAAAGCTAGCTTATAAGCTAACTTTTAAAAAGCTAGTTGAATTAGCTTTTCAAGTAGCTTTTATAATAATTCCAGTTTTACCTTTTCCTAACTTATACATATTTTCATTTTTAAATTTTAATTTATTTATATACATGTCTTTTAATGACATTTTACATTTTTCAGCTAGTTTATCAGCTAGTTTTAACCAAACGTTACTAGCTTATAAGCTAGCTTATAGTTTATCAGCTAGCAGCTAGCTTATCAGCTAGCAACGCTTTTCAGCTAGTGCGCCAAACACAATCTTAGTTTTCATGAGGGAAATTTTATTTCAAAACGCTATAAATATCATGTATCATGTTAACTAATAAGATCAGGTAAAAGAAATTTACGCTGTGATTCAAATCTGAACCTCTATGACCCTTTTTATGTACTTTTCCGAATTTTTTTTGTACACAGTATGATTTTCTCTATAGAAAGCCGTCTTTCTTTAACTATATATGAGCGTTTATATAATGAGATACACGACGTTTTTTCAGAATAGCGAACTATTTTTTTTTAAATTTAGATTTTATAAACGAGACCCAATCCAATCAAAGCATAAACATATCTTCAACCTTGACGATAAATCGAAGGTTTAACTTATTTTCTCGTTTTTCTAATAGTAACATCTTAAATTTTCTACGATAAAATCACTATAACCTGTATTTCGCACGATTCATACTCATAACCTCTTTTTAATAAAATTACATCAGCTTACCACGAGGATATCCTAGTAAAAAAAAGTTACGAAACCTAATAACAAACAATTTTATTTTATTAGTGTGTGTATGGTAATTGAATATATTCCGGTCCGGTCAATTTATGTGACCATTTTATATATTACTATGAAATTCCCTTTTTGGCTTTTTCCTGCTTTCTCCAAGCGTGCACGAAATATCCACTTTTAATATTTCTAACATATTTTTTTATAGTTTTTTTTTTCCAACAACCTCTGGTTTTTCTAACAGTGACCTTTTAACTGAAGCCCTATTAATACAAACAAACTTATACGCGTTATAGAAAATCTTATACACAATTATACGCGATGTTAGCTAATATATAAATATAATAGTATGTTTATGTTTATTATGTTTATTATGTTTATATCACATTATTTACATAAAAATAATAAAAATATTATTTGAAATCAAAATAATCAAGTTTTCATTCACCTTAGTAGCCACAAATTTAACCAAAATCAAAATCGAAATTAAAATCAAGAATTCGTATCCGATGATATCGTCAACCTTCTTGCAGTCTTCATGAACTCACTGTAAAAAAAAAAAAAAAACACACAAATCCACTGAGTTTACAAGTTTACAAGAATTAAAACATTCAAATCTGCAAACAAAATTGAGAATCTTGATCATACCCAAATGGTTCATCCCCAATCTGTTTCAGGGTCCCTTTAGAATCCGAGTAACGAACCCGGTCCAGCATTATCGCGCTCTCGTTTTCAAACATGTTACCGAGTTTCTTGCATAACTCTTCGTACGAATCGAGCAACGAGAGGTCAAGGGTCCGGCCCACGTCTTCTGACTCCATGAAAACCTTACAATGGCCCGTCTCTAGGTCCAGGCCCGTCTCCCGGCCCGGCCCGGACCCGGACCCAGAGACGTTACGGGTTTCAGAGATTTGTTTCTCGGTGAGAATGGGCTGACCAAACAGTAAAAACCTGGATGATTTAGGGGTTTCCGGTTCTTTCGACCCGGTGGTTGAGTTCCCGATTGTTAACAGACAGGAAACGGGCTCGGATTGGGCTGGTTTGTTGAACGACGGGCTGGAATGGGAGTGTTTCACGGTGGTTCGGAAGAAGCCCGAATCGAGTTTGTTATCGAGTTGGATATCTGAGAGAGATAAACCATAATGTGTGTGCCTGGCTCCCTGCATGCTAGCAGGATGGTGAGGGTTCAAACTCTCCGGGAGTTGGTAACCGAAAAGTCCGGTGGCAGGCCCGGGCCCGCCAAAGAGATGCGAATGCGGTTTGTACAATGCAGGAATCGGGATCGGGATTTGGGGTTCGATCTGGTAATCGGGGTGTTGGGACGGTCTACATTTCTTTCGGGGCGGTGAGAAAGGCGACATATGCATCGCGGGCATGGTTGATACTAGTTCCACGAGCCACGGGTTGACCCGTTTCACGTTTTGAAGCAGATCGGGCTCGTCCCATGTTACCTGAATTTCGAAAATGTAACGGTACTAATCGCGGTATAAACATGTTAAAAACGAAGAATTCGGGTTTAGATTGTACCTGCAAGAGTCTCCAGGGCGAATCGGGCCAACGGATCGGGTCGGCAACCTGGACCGAAGAAATGGTGCCCATGAACCAACTGATTCGTGACGAGTCCTCGGTTTCGAACGGCATCTTGAACCTCATCCCCGGTGACCACCGGATCTGCATTGCGTTTTTCACTACTGACGCCTTGACGCAAAACTCGGGCGTGCTAGCTCTCGGGTAGAACTCGACCTCGAACGACTGCCCGCTCGTCGCTTGTTTAACCGCTTGAACCACAGATTCCGATTCCACTTTCGATTTCGCCATCGAATCCCCACTCCCACCGCCACCACCGCTGTTACCGTTGCTTCTGATCAACGGGGAATATCCGCCATAAGGAATAGCGCAGTTCCCGCCAACCGGATTCCACCCCGACGATACCTCCTGCCCGCCTCCGAACCCTCGTTTAGCCCGTCGGATTCCTACGCAGAGATCGCCATTCTCCGCTCTTAGAAACACGATCGAGTCTCCCGCAACAAGCTTCTTATGGTTCACAAACGTGCTCCACCCCGTGGTGAGCAAATGCCGCCGGGGAGTCCCGCGGTAGATATGCCGAAACTTCCACGTGTCGCCGTGAACATCTTTCGCTAGAATCGTCTGAACCGGCGGGTCCGCCGAGTAATCAAGCCGCGGGAATATGGTCTCCGCGCAATACCTCGGGACCGAAAACCCGCCACCGTTGTTCGCATCGGATTGCGTCAACGTCTTCGCGAACGACGTCGGCTTACCCGACCCGTCCGGTGCTCCATCGTTCCGAGAACACGCATCCTCATCGTCAAAAGAACTAAACTCGGCCGATCCACCCACCGGAACCAGCCCGATTTTCGCGTACACCTCATCGGTCTCCGCATCCGCCATGAACTTAACCGCAACAACCCGACACGGGATCCACGCGGGTACCCTTGTCCGTAACTCGACATTTCCCGCAAGGGCATGCTCAGCATGCCCTTGCGGGAAATAGTACACTTTCGAGTTAACCGGCGGCATTTCAATCATGCCGCCGGCACAAGCATGCCATAACTGAGAATCTAAACATCTCTCAGTTTCTTTCAATTTCTCCTTCGAATCCATAAACGTAATCATGTTTTTGTTTCCAAAATTAACCAGGAATTTATGGTGAGTTCTGAGTAAATTTCGAAAACAACTCTTCAGTTCATATGATTATATAAGTTATAAGTTATAACTCCTTCTGTCTTTTCAATGCTGGAGTTCAGAATAAATGCTGTAATCAAACAGTTTTTTAACATTAAAAAAGATTATTATTAAAGCTGATAGATAGTTCAGAGAGTATCTCTCTTACCTCTCAAACTCTGCAGATAATAATAAACCCTAAAGATTTCAAATCTTGAAAATAGACTCTCATTGTCTTCTTGAACCCACATCAAATTAGGGCAGAAAATCTTGAATTTGCCCTGAAAACAGAAAGAATTAAAGGGGAAAAAAACCCAACTCACAAGAATCAATATTTAGATAAAAAATAAAAAATGAATGAATATTCACCTGTCAAGAACAAGAAGTTCATCAACAACTACACACACTCATGCATTCATTCAAACCCACAACAAAGATTTCACAAGAAAAAGATTCATTCAATGCTTTTTCTCTCTCCTCTTTTCCCCTTTTCTTCTCTCTCTAGGACTCTGTTTTGGATCACTACAAAAAGTCCAAAGCTTTATACACAGATATGTATCTATATCTATATAATAAATAAATATATAAATATTGGATTACCAGTACAACTCTAACACACACACACTAGTGTGTGTAATTTAATTTCATCTGATTGATTCTGTGTGGTTAAAAAAAGATTTAATTTTGTGTTTCCTTTCTTACCTTTTTCTTCGGATCTGAAGAAACTCTGGTGTATCTTCAGAAGCCAGCATACCAACAAAGATCTAAAAGCAAGTAATCCTTTCCCCCTTTTTAAACTGATATTAAGAACCCATTATTTTTCTCTATTAAAATATCACTTTATTTATTCTCTGTCATGAGCTGAGCAAGATTTCAATTTCTCGTCAAAATATCGTGGGATTTTGAAAATATCGTGAGGGGAGATGGAAGTCAACAGTTCTTATGTGACCAAAAACAAAAAGGTCCAAAATGTGATGAGGATCTTTAGATTAGGGATAATTGTTTTCCTTGATTTGACTAGGGTGTTGAACAAAGTTAACCATGGTTAAGTGGTGTGGTTGAGTTGGTGTTTTGAGATTCCAATTCCCTTAATCATCATGTTTAGTTTTTTTTTTTTAACGGCAATTTGACTTAGCGGTGTATCGAGACTGGTTATCTTGAACCTACCCACTGTCTCGAGTCCGAACCTCTTAGCGAGGGTACCCGGAAACTCCCCTTATTTGCACCATCGGGCAGGAACCGAGCAAGCCCGTAAACCCTCCCATTGCACCATCATGTTTAGTGCCCATAATTTTTTAACACGGATGCCTTCAATTCAATACGTTAGGAAGTTAAATATGTTTGTCTTAGACTTAAGTGGGTAAAATAGGTTAACACGTTTATGAACCATTTAAAACCACGTTTAAGGGCCCGTTTGATTTTTGCTCTTGATCGAGTTCGAAGGATTCGAACCTATTTTAAGGGATGGGTAAATGACAAATCAAACGTACTGACCGTGTAAAACCACTTACCGAGTAAGTGGTAAGTGATGAAATCAAAAGAGGCATAACCACACGTGACTCACCTAAAACAGATCTAGTTATTAAACAAATCATGTTCATATTTAGTATACTAATTAATCATGTCGTGTTTTGTATGACCCTTTTGGATCTATTTTACTAGCTCTAACCATACGTGACTCACTTGAAAAAATTAGAACTAATATAATGTTATAGTTGCCGTTCTTTCCCTTGGTGAATAAAATTGCTCTTAAAAAATATATATATGTATATATATAATGTTATAGTTGGCATTTTTGCTAAACTTGAGGGGGCTGTTTTACAATTCAGTCATTCTTGAAACAAGAAGAAAAAGGGATTGTTTGACAACCGCAACTGTTTTTCCTTCTTGTCTGCAGGAAAGAAAGGGATATTTAGCCCACTCTCCCTATCACACGCGTTTAACCACGTCACCATGTCTCTTTTTTTTTTTAATTGTTTTTCTTTCGGTACAGATTTATTTGTTTTTTAACCGTAAATACTAAGAATTTTTTGTTTTATAAGATTTGAAAACACCATATTTAATATAGGGGTTTTCTAATATGTGCTCTAACTCTAACTCTTTAAGAGAAAAATTAAGATACAATAAATGTATCTCGAAAATTAAAAAATTATATTTTTAAATTATTTAAAAAATATATTCACAGTTTTCTTATTTTTCAGGATGAATTTTGTTATCTTTTTTAATTTTATAAAAATATCTTGGTTCTTTTTCAATTTTAAAAAAAAATTTGGTAACTTTTTTAGTTTTCGGGGTGCACTTATTGCACTTTATTTGCGCCCTTAGGGCACATTTTAGAAAACCTCTTTAGTATACTACTACTTACCATCAAAGTGTTTCCTTAAGGACGAACTGATATAGTTGGGTTAGTTCGTTTTAGAAAGAAAAAAAAAACTCAAACCGAGAACAAAGTGGTCTGTGGGGTATTGGTCGGGTAACGCCAATGGATTGTGTTTTTTATTTCAGGATTGTCATATATTTACCAAAAAAAAAACATCATGTATTAAAATCTAACACATCATCCATTTCTCACATTTCTCACGCAAAAAGTACTTTGTATAACGTCAATGTAGATGAGAAAGTAGACATTAACTACTCGATAATAATCTCCCACCATTTGGTGGAGTGGATACAACCTTTGCCTTTCAATGTGGAGGTCAAGGGTTGAATTTCCACCGGACACAAAAAATGAATGAGAAATTTTAGAGGTGGGTCAGAGGTTTTACCACAGTGGGCCTTTGGGCGGTGGGTTTCCTCTGAGATTGATGTGCAACATAGATGGTCCTGGTTACTCGCACGACCTGTGGTCGTAACGTGTCGTGGATAGCATCGTTTGCCATGATTAGACCCCCGAGCAACCGGGTGTTTGCCGTTAAAATAAAACTACTCGATAATAGGAGATTAATATTAATCTCATATATGAGGCAAATACGCTGAATGAAAGTGCTCAGTGATTACGTTTGTGAGATTAAATATCTCTATGAAGAAAGGCTAACGGTTCCAATCACTCAGGTTGATAGAATTTAATGGAGAGTGAGGCCTTATCACTCGAAATAGTTATGTTTGACAGAGAGTGGACGGGCTTATTATGCAAGTGGAGAAGACCATATGATTTATAGACGACTTGCATATATTAGCTTTCTTGTAAGGGTGTAGATGAGCCGAGCTGCTTGTGAGCTACTCGAGATCGACCCGATAAAAAGCTTGAAACGAGCCGAGTTTTAACGAGCTCGAGCCGAACTCGAGCTTTGAGATAGGCTCGTTTAATAAACGAGCTCGAGCCCGAGCTTTACATATCGAGCTCGAGCCGGCTCGCGAGCCTTATCAAACTTTTATTTATATACTTTTTATTTAATATTTTAAATATATTTAAAAAATAATGATTATTATATATAAAACTATGATAAAATAAGTAAATAATATGTATTATTTTCAATATAAAAATGTATACTTCTCAATATATACAAATTTAATTGTAAAAATATATAAAAAATAATAATTAATGATAAACGAGCCGAGCTCGAACTTAAATAGTTCTTCACGAGCCGAGCTCGAACTATATAAATAAAGCTCAAATCGATCCGAGCTCAAGCTCGAGTTCTGTTAAATTTAAACGAGCCGAGCTCGAGCCTAGACGAGTTCGGGCTCGGCTCGGCTCGTTTACACCCCTACTTTCTTGATACCGTTTTAACGAACGTAACGTGTATTCATTATCATAGGAATCATGTATGTCTAATCCTCAAATCCTGAATACAAATCACAGCTAAATCTTGTTTGAAAACTCAAGTATATATAAGTATACGCTAGAATACTTTTTCGAGGGATAACCTTTTAACTAAATCAGAATAAACTAAATCAAATAAGCATGCACTTCTACCTCTTTTTATATTTATTACTAGTTTTTATATCTAGTGAGTAGAATTTTTTTAAATAATTAATTAATTATGATGTTGATTATCCTTATAATAATAATATTTTATTTATTGTCATGAAAATACAAATAATTGATTTATTAAAGTGGTGATTATCTATAGAATAAATACTTTTTTATTGCCATAAAGATATAAAAACTAAAAATAAGAGAGGATGATTTGAGAGGGGAAAACAATTATAAGATTAAATGTGAGAATGACATGTGTCCCAAAAATTATTTTAATCAACAAATTAATCTAATTACACTTAAATATATAGGTGACACAAAACCACCATTCTCCAAGTGTTTGATGTTATTATCAAGTTAGCCTTTTGAAAATAAGGCTATACAAGGTTTATGTTTTCCTCGACCATATTTTTGTGACATAGATTTCCTCGAGTAGGCAGTTTGATGACGAGGTGGTCATCAGTGGCGGACCCACTAAGGGTCCAGGGGTAGCGCCCGCTACCCCTGAACTTTTACCCCGACGTGCAAATTTTTTTTTTTATAGGTTTTCGGTTTTTCGCGACCCCTGAAACGAATTTTTCGCGACCCCTGGAAGAAATTTTATGGCTTTTACTTAAAAATATGATCAAAAGCCCCTTAAAAATATGATTAAAAGCCCGTTAACTACCTAAAAATTTTTTTCGGGGGCGCTGCCCCCGAACCCCCGTTAGTCCCCGCTACCCCTGATATTCTTTCCTGGATCCGCCACTGGTGGTCATGATTGAAAATGTTTCTAGAAACGTGTGGGGTTCTTTTTTAACATTTTGAATTTTTTTAACGGCCAACAAGTCCTTCCGAAAAACCTAGGAAAAATCCATTTCCGCAAGTGGTCGGGTGGAAAAACCTAGGAGCTCAGGGATCGAACTTGTAACTTCTCAATCTTAATTCTCTCCTCATCATTAGTAACCACTAGAATAAGTCCTGGTAGTTTTTCACATTTCGATCAATTTCTCAATTAAACCAGTAAACAACTTTTTCTTTATTACACCCTAGCTGTACGTGCCTCTAGAAATTAATCATATTTCACCTATAACTTCACTTTGTACGTTGGATTAAACATGAGTAAAAACACTTGAAAGTTTAGTTCACCTCGTAGATTAAACATGAGTAAAAACACTTAAAAGTTAAGAAACAAGGTAAACGGGTAATAAGTTGTACCACTAATATTTTTGTATAACAAAACCAAGATGTTTAAACACTACACTAACATTACTACGCATGACCCATTATACCCAGCCAAGTAGCTCAAACAAGACATTTCAACCAATGTTTTAAAACCCGCTTTAAACCGACTGGTGGAACCGACGGCCGGAGGCTGATCCGGTTGAGTGTGCCTGGTTTAGTCTATTTCCGAGCTATATTTTGACCTGACGGTTTTAAGGTTCAACCGACTGAAACCTGAAATGGGCCGGCTAATTGAACCGGTTTTTAAAACTGAAGTCATGCACTCAAACTAAAAACTAAAAAGAAATTAGGGTTATCGATACAGCAAATTCTCTTTATCGATACAATTTAAGGTGAGTTCTATTCATCTTTGTCTTTTTTCTAGCTTTCATTTTACGTTTTAGTATTTCAAATAGAGTTTATTCATCTCTCTGAATAGTCACCTTATATTGTATTCAGTCTCCTCTCTCTAGCTTCCGCTTTAAGTTTTAGGGCTTTATACTCGAAGCTCGTTGGTCACGGATTTTGAATCAATCATCTTAATACCAACATTAGGATACAACTTAGAGTTTTGAGTTGGAGTGGTAGCCGTTGTGCTATTTTTATTTGCGTTTTCATATTCGGAAACTTGTCTGCATCTTGACATTCAGATATGAATTGTAGCCATGTTTTTTTTTTCGGTCTAATTTTACTCTCTATGTTGCATAATAGCTTTCAACTGACATCAGATCGTGTGAAATACCATTAAGTAACTATTTTGTATACCCGCAATATCCCGATTAAACACCGGTAAGGTGCAAAAAAAGGTAGCTGAAACTTGAAAGACTACAAATTTAAAGCTGAGGACTGAACGTGTCTTTAAACATAAATGGGGACCATTTCTATAAATTGTTGTTAAGACTGTGAGTGGAGATGGGACAACCGTCGAGACCAATATTGGTTCCTTTAGGTTTCTAAAGTGGTGAAAAAGTATTTGTTGGTCCATGCCAGAAAAGATATGTAATAAATTCAAATGCACAATAAATATTTGTTTCATATTTATCAAACCATAAAGATAAATATAAATAATTATTTAAAAGACTAAAAACATACAAATTACAAACATTATTACTAATATTCCTTTAATTATGTGAAAAGCGGATTAACTTTATTATGGCTTACTAATAGCTCGATGACTTCACTTTAGACATGTTATCGATTCGAGTTTTCATATTGCAGTATTTATTCGGGTATATCATAATCAATAATTAGCAAGTTTGCGATAAGGTTTACTTGATTCGCATCTATTATCTTATAAGTTTAAAGATTTATTAGTTTAGCGTGTTGTTTCAAGTTAAAACTAAAAAATATTAAAAATCCATAAATTATAATGTCATAAATTAATCAAGTGTTATAATTATTAATATTTAACTTTGTAATCTCACTGACACTAGGAATTATAGATCAAGTAATGAATTGAATGTAGATTTGGGACCATGGTCCCAAGTTTTATTATTTTAATTTGTTCAAACGTTATTAAGAATGTAACAACTATTCTAATATTGAGTGAATGAGTGGGGGACAATGGGTCAGTTTATTACATCTTATTTATTCAAAGCAAATTAACAAGTTAATAACATGAAGCACGTACATTACTATAACGTTATATAAAGAATATCAAAATACGAAAGGCTACGTAACAATGTTAAAGTTAGAAATCAAAGATTACGTAATGACGTAAAAGTTTATGATACACAACTAAAAGAGGAAGTAAATGAAACACCTAATGGGATTCAAATCAATGGTGTTTGGGGTACTCAAGTGAGGCGCCAAGATCATTTTCAAGTTACAAGTAATTTAATATCTCTACTATCATCTTGAAATTTTTTAAAAAATATATTAAATAATTTCCTAATTTTTACTCCATCTCTATTTGTTTTTATATCAATTCCTTATATGTGCAGGGAGTCTCTATTTATTTTTATTTCAATTAAATAATATTATTTAACTTCTTCTTATCATTTTTCCTTTTCTTTTTACATAACATCCATTTATAAAAATTATAGTGTTTGATAAATGATGAATAATGAAACCTCATATATGAGAGTTGGCTTTAGTTTCCATCTAGGTTGATGAGCTATACCAACTATGAGTTCTATTACGTATAGAGTTACTCGATTCAAACGGAAACTCAAAAAATAGGGGTATATCTATGTGAGTTGGGTACAAATATTTATACACTAGGTACAAACCCGTTTTCACCTCCCCAAGCCCACGTTGCCATTTCACAGCATGAAATAACCCACGCCATCCACTCACGTCAACTCATCAAGACTCACATTATGCATACCACACGACCTAAGGTATAAAAATGGGGACTTTTATGTAGAGTTTTTTTTTTTGTTTTTTTTAAGTTAATAAAATTTGCATTGATTACTCGAAGCAATTACAAAGAAGAAAGAAGTACATGACCTCATTGTGAATGCTCTAACCAACTCATCTAACCTTTTTTTTGGTTTTATTTTTAATTTTTAAAGTAAAGTATTTAACTTCAAATTTTAGGCAGATTAAACATTGATGTTTCACCTCGTTGTATTTTACTATTTCATGAAGAGTATTTTCTAAATTGTTATAATATAAATTAATTATTTTATAAGTTCAAAAAATGAAAAAACCTTGTGAGAATCAATGTAAAAGAAGCTACATTGATACTATATGCAAATTGTTCTAATTTATGAATGTCATTAGTAAACCTTTTAAATAATTTGATGCCTAATATATAATTTATGAATGTCATTAGTAAACCTTTTACATTGATACTCATATAGGAGGAGTTTGAAGTCCTTAAAGGTTTTATAATCCTTAATTTTCTTATAATCCATGATTTTCTCATACTAGGATGGTAATGGCCCGGATATGAAACGAGTTTTGATAATCTAACCAGTTATACACAATACTCATTAGGTTCGCGGTTGCAGATATACCCTTTTACATGCTTAAGTGGTTATAAATTACTCACCAGGTTCAACTTTTTTTACAACCATTTAATAATGCCCTACCACTCGGGGCTAAGCCCAATGACTTGATGGGCACCCATACCCAGGGAATATTAATACAATTGTGAATACTGGGTGACCGATGCACACACCATATGAACCCATCGCAGAGAAAACCACATCCACGAACGGTAGGGTGAAAAAATATGTTCGGTTCGAAGATCAAACTCGTGATCTTTCAGTCTACAGTCTCTCCCTCATCGTTAATACCATTCGACCAAATGAACGATAGTAGTTGATTCAGTAAAATTGAAACGAAAATCATTAAGTTCAACTATTGGGCCTTTTCATTGGCATGGTAGCCTCTTCTAGAGTGGGGATTGTAGCTTGTGAAATGCATCATTTTGCTTTCTGTGATATTATAGCACTTTTAAAATGAGTACTATTATGATTAGTAGAGGTGCAAAACCAGAATCGATTCCTGGGTAGGAATCGGTTTCAAATTGATTTTCGAATTGATACGAATCGATTTGGGCCGAATCGATTTCCGAATTGGTACGAATTGAATCGATTCCAACCAATTCGAGGTTTCAGCACAGGAATCGATTCTCAAATCGATTCGACCAGAATCGATTCCAAATCGATTCCTCCCAAATCGATTCCAATCGATTCCTCCCAACTCACATATATACGTTAATCTAGTCGTTGCCAACGGCTATAGAACCGTTATATAGCCGTTTGGAGTGTTTTTTTCACCATTTTGACCCTATAACTTTGTATATATACACCCATTTTCAATTACAAACAATACCCCCGCTTCTCTAACTCTAAAAAACACTTAAACACACAAAAACATCTATCTTTGTGTCGGTTTAAGTTTGAACAAGTTGGGATTGTCATATTTAATCTTTAAAATTGAATAAAAATGTGTTCTTTTTTAGTTTTGTATGAAGTTTAAAAAAAAATTAAAAAAAATACGAACGAATTGGTAGGAATCGATTCTTGGTAGGAATCGATTTCAATTCGGAATCGAATCGATTCCTACCAATTCAGGAATTTATGCCAGAAATCGATTCCTGAATCGAATCGATTCGGTCAAGAATCGATTTTGACCAGAATTGATTTGGTCAGGAATCGATTCCTGAACCGAATCGATTCGTGTTTCGAATTGATTTTTGCACCTCTAATGATTAGTTGTCAACTAATCATTTATGTTCATTTATGACAATTACTTGACTGAGATATGCTTTTAGAAACAAAAGACAAAGTTAAAAAAAAAGAAAATCAAAAGCCATTTTAAAAGAATATCCCCAAAAATGTGACACATATTAATTTGGTGATTTTGTGTCACGTATGACGTATTGCATGAGCATAAAAAACTTGAACTAAATGGTTAATTATATTAACTATTAGTGATTAGTGATTACTGATGATGAGAGAGATTTGAGACTGAAATATTACAAGCTTCAGGAACAAAGTTTTTCCGGGCTGTTTTTTCGCTCAGTAGTGTAAATTTATACATGTTTAGTCCTTATTTTTTTTTTATTTACATAGTCCGGCCTCATCCTTTTTGGTCACATGACTTTCGGCCCCAACCGCCTTTCAGTCCAAGCTTCGCCCCTGACAAGTTCGATCACTGAGCTCCCAGATTTTACCACTCGGCCGCTTGCGGAGCCGTGAATTCGGATTTTTCCTGGAATGAGCTAAACTGATGTAAATACCCACCGGGTTTTTCGGGGAATTCGTTAGCCGTTCAAAAGAAAATGATTAATTATATTAAATTAACTGAATAATGTGAAATGAATTTATTAAACCCGTAAATACATCATTTATAAAATTACTGGGATCAGGATGTGACATTAAATCGGACTGGTTTTTTTTTTTTTTTTGAACGGCAAATTTGGATCACTGACGGTGACATTACACCACCCACCCGATCATCTCCAATCCCCGTCAGGAGGAAACTCACCACTGGTGAGAAAACCTCCTAGCCCAACTTGTAACCCCCATATTTTATCTTTTGTTACAAGTGAGACTTTAACCAAATACCTCTTGATAAGAGGTTGTACACATTTGTCACTATACTAAGCTAGTGATGAGAAAACTGGTTTCTCATGAACCAGTTTCTCCCTTGAACCAGTCTCGGTTTCAAACCAGTTTTCAATTCTCAAAACTGTTATTTTGTTTTCTTCTCATATCTATGTGACACTAGTAAATGCAGCCAATTAAACCGGTAAAACATCTCATTTTAATGTATGAAATGGTTGGGACCAAGATATCACACTAGTAAATGTACCCAAATTTGATGATGTGATATTACCTTAGCGTGTTTGCAATACCCTCGTCGCACAATGTGACGTCTTGACACCAACACCACCACCGCAGCACCCTTAATGGTGCTTCTGCGCCTCCCCGCACTCCAGCTTTTAACCTCCTCTTCTCAAAAAACGGGGTCCCCGTCCACCAACTCATGGCCCACACCACCGCACAATGCGGTGGTGGAATTTAGGATGTCCTTACACTTACCATATTACAAATTTTACACTTACCATATTACAAATTGTAAGCTTTTTCACTTCTACTTGTATGATGATATATTTAAAGAAAAGCCAATTAAAATAACATATAGAAATGAAACTGGGAATTGATATAACCACCAATAATAATATAAGGAATTGATATATGAAATGGATAGTGAGACCCCTACTAGAGGCCCAGCCCTTTGAACCCGGAAGACTCACGTACAATGCCCAACCCATGAACCAGCTAGCCCACAAGCCCATTTCACTTCAGAAGCAAGCAATAAGTATTTTGACTTTCTGAGTGAAATAACAAAGGTAACAGAAACATTTTTCCACATGACACCACAACAAAAACAAAAAAAAAAAAAAAAAAAAAAAAAAAACCTTAGTTCTCAGATTCTTGAGTGAAATAACAAAACCAAATCATGTCTTTGATCTTTCTTAATTAGCAACTCACAGATTCACACTCATCATAACATTCTTCCCATAAAAGACCCAACCAAATGCAATTTGCACACACCAAAATGATCGATTACAAATCAGTATTTAGTTCGAAAGCATACGTTTACAAAACTTAATGACACTTATAACACCCGTTCACCCTTAAGTGTGTGTAGTCACATCTTCAGAACATAATAAGCATCACTTTCCTCATCAAATTGGTGTAACATGCTCCACCTGTTTCATAAATCACAAGTATTCACTAAACCAATTAATAAACAAATAAAAAAAACAGTAGTAATATTCTTTGTTTCTCTCTTCATCTTTGGATTCCTATCCAATGATCCAGGACGTAATCCTGGACTTGAAGAATAAAATAAAATTTTGTTTTTTCTTGCTTTATTTTTCTTGCATTATTTTACAATTTTCTTAAAGTCTAAGATCGTTTTCGATATGTATAATAGGTTCATGACCACACCTTTTGCTTGCTTAAAATTGACGCCTTTGTGGAGCTTCAGCAACGCTTACTCGGATACTTCTGCCATCAAGATCCTGCACAGAACATTCGGGTCAAATTCATGAATCTTATACTAAAGGCCCTCGGAAAAGGGAAGGATTTACTTACAACGCCATTTAACGAGTCAATCGCACTGTTGACCTCGTCAGCAGAACCATAGGTGACAAACCCGAAACCCCTTGACCTGCCACTCTCCCTATCGTAAACCACTTTGGCTTCCAAAACATTTCCTTGCTCTCTGAATAAAGTTTCGAGAGCAAGATTATCGACACTCCAAGCGAGATTTCCAACGTAAACTCTGTTGGTGTTGTCGAAACTTCTCCCGCCACCGCCACCTCGGCCGCCTTCTCTGGGCCCACCGAACGATGATTCCTCCCTCCGTGGTGGTGGAGGGCCGGAATTCACCCTCAATGCCCTCCCGTCAAGCTCCTGTCAATCTAAAAAGTTTAAAACAGCCTTGAAACAAATAAAGTTTTCATCTTTTGGTATATTTTATGGTTACTTACATAACCGTTGAACTTCTGGACAGCTTCCTCGACTTCTTCGACCGATGACATTGTAACGAAACCAAAACCTCTGCTTCTTCCACTAACTTTGTCGTATATAACCTGGATAAAGTAATTACTTAGCATACTATTAATCATTCAGAGTTCAGTTGTGTTGATCATTATATACAAAAAGCAGGTGCCCGGATTTCATTGAATATCCAAGAGAAATTTAGGCAATTAGGTCTAGAAAAGTAGTAATTCATCAAACTAAAACATAAATTACAAAGTTTCTACATCGAATTTAGGCAATAAGGTCTAGAACAGTACTAATTCATCAAATTAAAACATAATTACAATGAAACTACATTGAATTCAGGCAATAAGATCTAGAACAGTAGTAATTCATCAAAGTAAAAGAAAATTTATTTCAATGAAACTACATTGATTTTAGACAATGAGGTCTAGAACAACAGTAATTCATGAAATTAACACAAAAATTACAATGAAGCTACATTGAATTTAGGCAATTAAGTATAAAGTAGAAGTAATTCATGAAATTAACACAAAAATTATAATGAAACTACATCGAATTTAGGTAGTTAAGTCTAAACCAGAAGTAATTCCTCAATTTAACACAAAACTTACAATGAATCTGCATCGAATTTAGGCAAACTAGGTCTAAAACAGTAGTAATTCAACAAATGAACACAAAAGTTGCAAGAAAACTACATCGAATTTACACAATTAGGTCTAAAACAGAAGTAGTTCACGAAATTAACTGAAAAAAACACAAGGAAACTACATTGAATTTAGGCAATTAGGTCTAAAACAGAAGTACTTCCTGAAATTAACCAAAAATCACGAGCAAGCTACATCGAATTCAGGCAATAAGGTCTAAAAACAGTACTAATTCATCAAATTAACACAAAAATTAGAACAAAACTACATCGAATTTAGGCAATTAGGTCTAAAACAGAAGTAATTCCTGAAATTAACCAAAAATCACAAGCAAGCTACATCGAATTCAGGCAATTAGGTCTAAAAACAGTACTAATTCATCAAATTAACATAAAAATTAGAATAAAACTACATCGAATTTAGGCAATTAGGTCTAAAACAGAAGTAATTCATTAAATTAACAAAAAATCACAAGGAAGCTACATCGAATTCAGGCAATTAGGTCTAAAACAGTACTAATTCATCAAATTAACAAAAACTTAGAACAAAACTACATCAAATTTAGGCAATTAGGTCTAAAACAGAAGTAATTCATCAAATTAACACAAAAACTAGAACAAAACTACATCGAATTTAGGTTTAGGAAGAGCATTTATACCTCAACCATCTCAACATTTCCAGCACTCTCGAACAACCCAGCAAGCGCGGCGCTATCAGCACTAAACGGCAAATTACCGACGAAAATCTTAAGGTCAGGGGAGAAATTCTCCTGCGGCTGGTCATCTCCGTCGCTGGATAGCTCTTCGTCGAGCTCTAAACCAGATGAAACGGCTACAGTTCGGATGATTCTAGAAGATGACGTGGCTGGTTCGAAGAGCTTGAAAGAAGAGGAAAGCTTTGGAAATGGTTTGAGAGATGAAGGGGAGAGATGGAGGGAGGTGAGAGATGGAGTTTTGGAGATGGAAGATAGGGTTTTGGAGGAAGCTAGGGTTAGAAATTGAAGGGAAGATGCAGAGGAAGCCATTTTTTTGAGAAATTTGAAGTTTTTTTTTGCAGAGCAGAGGATAAGGTTTTTGCTAAGGGGATGAGGGATTTTGTTTGGATTAAGAACTGGTGTTTATATAAGGTGGTAATGGATCATGTGTTGAACCGACCCGATCCAAACCGAACCGATCCAGTCATTATGGCAGCCCAATAACTATTGCACTGGTGGGCTAGCGATAGGTAAGCTCAACAGGCCCACACCCGCACTAGTGAGCGATAGGAAAGGCCCAGCAGACCCACTTGTTCTCGAAATAGCTAAAAACAGTATTTAATGTAGTATTTCCAAATCCAACGGATTTCTCAGAGCATTCGCAGTAGGTTCCTTAAAAAATTTGTGAATGTAAATCTGTATAATTTAAGGTTTGGTTGATAGTGGTTGTGAGTAGAGGAGAGAGAAAACTTTACAAAATCTGTATATTTGATAAAAAGTTTGGTGAATTTGCTAAAATCTGGGGATTGGAAGAGGGAGAATATGTAATGATAAAGGTATAAAAAGTATTATTTAATTATGGTTGTAAGTGAAATAGAAAGAAAAGGTTATAATAAAAGTATAAATTATAAGGATAAGGATACGAAACATGCTGTAAATTATAAGAATAAGTATAAATTATAAAGAAAGGGTATCTTAATTAGACTACAACTGTAATAGTTAATTAATTAATTAAATGTAATAATCTAAATAAATCTCCTTGAACAAGTCGTTTGAGCTTCAAGTTAATTCTAGCAACATAATAAATATTTCTTCCTCGATCATAAAAATATATCCAATTATTATACTTAATTTACACCATGATTGTAATGGGTGATAAACACGTACAAAAAGTTACATCTAATAATTTTAAATCAGTGAGATATGTTTTGTGTTACATCAAACGGCCATTTGTAATTATAAAAAAAAAGCAAAATTTCAAAAAAGAACAATAACGTGAGAATTTATGAGATCACATGGGAAATGGTCGCCCCGAGATCTAGATTGAATTTGATGTAACAATTATAAAATATTTAATAATAACATGTGTTTGGTAGAGATTGATTTCTTTTACATATAAAAATTAAGGTACAATTATATGTCTAATTCTGTTTTAATACACCGCTGAATAGAGAAACCTAGTGGTCCTCGAACATAAATCTTTATTAAACTTTAAGATAAGATGTAGATCTATCTAATTTAGATGCAATATAAATCAAGGAGCACTACATAATATATAGGGAAAATTTAAATTTGGAAATGAGATCTGATTCATTATATTTAGAGAGTTAAAATTTAAGTACAATAAAATAAGAGAAAAATAATAGATAGGAGAGTATTTTTAATAAAGTCTATTTTGTTGATTATATATTTTTTTTATGGTTTGTTGTTTTCTGTTAAAACTTAAAAGAATTATTTTTATGTTATTTTGTATTTAAATCACTTTTTGTGATTTTCTTAAAGTAAAATAACACACAAAATTGTGCTAGTTTGTATTAAAAAATGTATTGGATTTAAAAATATATATATATTGTTTTACGTTAAAACAACATGATTTGTACTCTTTTGTTTTAAGAAAATGTATTTTACTTTTACTTCTTAATTGTGTTAAATGTCAAAGTTTTAACTGTTCCTATTCTTTTTAAGAAAAATCATTTTTCTATTTGATTTCAATCCCTACACAAAGTAGAGTTATTTACCTGCATGTTATATGGGATTGGAAAAAAATAATATAATTAATAATTTTTATCATATGTAATTATTATAATTTTAGACATATTTTAATTGCATCAACGAATATAACATTTTTATGACAATCTAATTTTATATACAATTAAACAGATTTACAATATTTGATAAATAAGTATGGATTGCAAGCTTAAAAAGAAAAATAAAAGAAATATGGCGAGTGAAAATTAGGCTTCCGTAAAATTTAGAAATGTATTTGTACATAAAATATACTAGTTTTTTCATTCCCGTGTGTTACACGGCTGAGTTTTAAAAATAACTATAAATACAATCATAATCTACGACAATTATGTATTTTTATAACTATATAATATTTTATGGTAATTATAGGTGGGTCAGAGGTTTTAAAACAGTGGCATTTAAGCGGTGGGTTTCCTCTAGGATAGATGTGCAACACAGAGAGTCTTGGTTACTCGCATGGACTGTGGTCGTAACGTGTCATGAGTAACATCGTTTGCCATGATGAGAACTCCGGGTAACCGGATGTTTGCAGTTAAAAAAAACAAATCTAGTCATGGAAAATAAAGATTTTGTTTATTATATTGAAATGAAATATTTGATAAATTTGAATTTAATCTCAATTAAAGTAAAAAAAATTATAAAGTTCAATAGAATAAAATATTTTATATTACATGTACAAGATTTAATTAAAATATTTTTACGAATAAATTATTATAAGCATTATATTAAAGTATATACGATAAAATATATATTATTTTAATACAATATAATATATATGCAATAAAAATATTATCTTGAATAAAATATTAGCCTTAATATTAAAATTTAGTATTTGGATAATTATTAACCTTAATATAAAAAAAATTATTTGAATAATTACTTATTGATAATTATTTATTAAAAATTTAAACTAAATAAACCCTGTTATGGAAATTTAGTATTTGGATAATTACTTATTAAAATTTTGACTTAATACAAAATTTTGTGGTGATCATAAGTGTTATTTTTACTAATTAAAGTATTACAAAACTTTTTTGTTTATTATATAATATAGATATAGATATAGATATAGATATTTCTTAACATCATTATTATTTAATGTATATATGCTTAATAGAATACAGAGAAAAGGTAAACTATTATTTAACAGGAGTAATAATTTATTCATATCTTCCTACTCTAATAAACAATCATAATTGTTGACACATGTCAACATTAGATTCATTCTCATAAAAGTTTTTCCTCCCAAATCTATTTCCTAATAAAAAAAATTTATTGGAATTATATCCTATTTTATAATCATGATAAATTATTATCTATTTATATTTATGGAATTATGACAATCATATATTAATTTACATCTTATTTTTATTTAAAAATAATTTTTAAACTATTATTATTTTCATGTTAAAATATATTTAGAAACTAAAATACCAATAAACACTTATTTAGTGTGTTTTCAAATATAATTAAGTAAATCATATTTAATATTTTTAATTAATGAATACCTAATACTATTTTACAAATTCATTCAGCATTCCATTGTGGGTAATACTATTTATAGAGAAATTCATAAGCGACAAAAATAATGTTCATATTATCCAATATTAAATAGTTTTTCCTACCATATCAAATGAGCCATGTTCATCCAATTTGGAAATTTTAGACATCATGACCAAAATAAATTGTAAGTTTTATAATGTATATCAACATAACATTTTTTTTATTGATAACATTATAATCTTTTGATTATAATTTATATTTTATACTCCACAATTACAATGTGTTTATTATAATTTTGATAAAACTGTATACTCATATAACTTTCTATACAGACTTAAAGTCTCAAGTTTATCAATTCATAATTCATGTTAGTCGCTATTGAGGGTTTGATTGTTATTTAAAAATGGTCACGTTTATCTTGCATTTTCCAAATATACAAGTAGAGACATGCCCTAAATTTATTTTTTTGATAAACAGAGTAAAACACCAATACCATATTATAAATTGTAACATACGTTATTCTGGTAATAAGAAGAATATACATGAATTATCAGATGTATATAATATAATGTAATACGTTATTCGGTAAGAGCAAATTTAAGTCGGAAATGTATATTTTGATTTCGCAACTCCAAAATATTATCATCATCGACAACCAGATTAATCTTGATGTGTCCACGTCATCTTCTGTGCTGGTCGGTTAATTATAACTAAAAATTTAATAAAAATATCAAACCTAAGAATAAAAAAAACAAAAAAAGAAAATTAAAACAAGGTTATGTTCCACTGTACCTTTATTTATGAATTAAGAAAATTAAGTAAAACAAAGTTTGGCTTGTAGAAAATGAAATTTTGTGGGACTAAAATCAACACAAATGCTAAACGTGCACATGGAAATATGGAATGCACCTGCTTCTAGCCAAAATACCGTGGAACCGAGGTTGAAACCGAGCTGCACCCCCTACTCCCTTGAGATCGGTGGAGTACAAGCCTAACTTGTTGGAAAACTTAAATAAAAAGAGTTTTTTAACAAATTTTAGGCCCAAAATTATTAATTATAGATATGTTATTTAATTAAGTATTTTCGGATTGGGATTCTAATTTGTGAGAATATCACACCGAAACAAACGGTAACTAAAATAGAGCTAAGATGAATGAGATATCAATATTTGAACTTGGGTGGTGAATTAATCAAAAGATAGAGAAATGAATTAAATATAAGTGGAACATATCCCACATTGATGAATATAAAAAACTTTTAAAAGGTTTATAAGGAGAAACACACCTTAAAGATTGTTCATGTAAGTAGTGTTGCGGTCAAGATTAAGCCCAACCCATCGAGCCCATGATGGTTGGGAGGTGTTTGTGCTGCCTAATAAGAATTTTAGATAATCTCTAGAGTATTATTATTATTATTAATTAATAATTAGCCATTAGAGTTGTAGTCTAATACATGTCTTGGGTAGCAAGTAAAATTTTCCATATAAATACCGAGCACATGGTAGGGGTGCAATCAGTTTTTTGAGTTATATTTTCTGATTAATAACGGAGAGCGTATTTCTTTATTAATGATCAGGACTTGAAGTAGGAGACACTAGTGGAACTTATTCGCACTATAACTTGCACAAACACGCAAGTGAGCGTCTATGACGATTGACACAATGTGACATTTTAATGGCGTATTTTGCATTTGGGCACTGACCACATGTTGGATTCAAGTGTGACGCATGGTTGTTGATGCGGATCATTAATTCTAAGAAATTATTTTCACTTAAGAAAATAAAATAAACCCGGTTTATTTTTATCTCACACCCAAGGTGTGTATTCATAGTCTATTTTCTTTATTGTTTTAGGTATAACATGTACGTTAATCCAACTCAAACTCTATATTTATTTATTTTTTTTCATAAGTATATCAATGGAAATAAATGTTATCAAAATCTAATTAAAGTGAAAATAATTTCTCAGAAATAACAAGTATATGGATGAAAATAAAGGTCTCTCATTTAACTACGACTCGAAAAAAATAAAATTTGATTTGGATTCGGAGTGAGGTTATAATGAGAAGTTAGGTGAAAATAAGAAGGATAAGAAGCCTTCTTATTCGTTAGATCTGATGATCTATGGCCCATATTTAATCCCTTAATTAAAACTCAAAAATAAATGGTCAGGTACACAGGTACACGGAGGGGCAATTTGGTCAAATTGCTCATTTTTCTCTTTCCCCCCAATTATTAAAACCTTCATAACTTTTTCATACGATATTATTTTTTTATAAAAATTACATCATAAAAACAAGCATTTTTTTATCTTTAAAACCCATACCATATTGCTATATAAAAAAAATTATGTCAATGACGTGAACATATGACACAACAACCTGAACATATGACACAATTGACCTGAACATATAACACAATGACCTGAACATATGACACAATGACACAATGATCTGAACAATGTTCAAGTCATTGTGTCATATGTTCAAATCGTTGTGTTATTGTGTCATATGTTCAGGTCGTTGTGTTATATGTTCAGTTCATTCACAAATTTTATATATATATATATATATATATAGAAATATTGTATGAGTTTTAAAGATAAAAAAAACGTTTGTTTTTATGGTGAAGTTTTTATAAAAAAATAATATCATATGTAAAAGTTATAAACGTTTTAATAATTGGGGGTAAAGTGAAAAATATGCATGTTTCCAGATTTGCCCTCCTTATCTTTCTTATTTTACATAAACTTCTTACGTGAACTTCTCTCTTGGATTTGAATTAAATTTCCATATAACGAAGTTTTGAATCGTATGAATTAGATTTCGATTTCAAATCAAAGTCGGATTTGTGATTTTCTATTCAATTCAACGTTGAATTCGATTTGTTGTATAGTTTTATTCTATTATATATATAATTTTTAAAAAATAAGCATTTTAATTAAATTATATATATGTTTTATTAATTCGTATGGGATATTGAATTTGAAAAATGAATTGAATTTCAAATTAAATATGAATTTGAATATGTTTTATCAAGTACGTACTCTCTGTCCTCAAGAAAATAGCTTATGATAAAGGGTGGTTGTTATCGGTTTAAATTCTATAAAAGACGTGTATGATGATTAAGTTGTTAAAAAAAGTTCATATTCAGGTTTAAATTTTAAATATTAAATAACTTGATTAGATTTAAGTATTTAAACTTGGGTTATTTAAACACATTGAAAACACTTTGAAAGTCCACTTGAGAAATCAAATGACTTTTATGGGATGTACACCTTGTAGTCAAATTTGTAATGTTAGCTTTGACTATATAGGTAATGCATTATCAAAATTCAAAATTTGGTCACGTTCTTAAATATTATAATTACAAAATAGGGGACATTATTGAAATTCTTTTCTATATTCTAACCATGGCTGCTATGTTAAATCAACTTTACCAACTATGTAAGATAAGACCTTACATTAATATTCTTTTGTGATCGACTATGCTTTAATAATGTAACTCTATGTATTTATAATTTTTGATGTTTTAATACGATAAACATAAACTTTAATATTAATATTAGTATTATGATTATTGAAGTTTTATTTTACTTGTTATGTGTACCAATAATTAGTGTAGGTGGTTTTATGTTGCTAAAACGACAATAATATAGTTTAAGAATCAAATACTTTTTAGAAAAAAAATAAGTTATTATCGTTTTTAGTTTGATAAAAGCTTTTAATATTTATAAATTGTATACCACTTTATTACATAACACTTTTCATGTTGATCAAATCTTCATCATTTTTAAGTTTTACACTCTTTACACAGATAAATGCTACTGGCAAGCCAAAAGTGTTCATGTCCTAATGTTAGGGGTGTAAATATGTAATTAATCTAGGATTTTTACCACTAAGGTTCATGCATACTAGCTTTGTGGTGGTGGCCATGTTTTTGGAATTGATTATTTTTCTATGGCTTAAATAATTACACATCTTATCTTTTTAAATAAATCACATATTTACAAAATCATCATTATATATATTTATCATCATTATTCAGACCACTTACATGACTGTATCATGTGTTGCCCACTTTTTAAATTACACACTCAAACTACTACGGATAACCTAATATTGATATGTTGTGTTTTATTTTAATAATTAATTAGCAAAATTACAGCTGGATTTTTATTAGAATTTTTACAATTTAATAGGGGTTTGCTATACCCACACACAAGAATTATATTCACACACCAACGTCTAAACGACCGTCCATTGACACACTGCACGGCTATATAGACTTGGTTTTATAAAAATAACGAAAACTTCTACCTTTCATACGGTTGTTCACTTGTTTGATACATTGTCAGTCGGCTGGCCAAACTAAGAAGATATGAGTCCACTACATTGTGATTAAGAAGAATGGTATGAAATTAGAAGAAAAAAAATAGTTTAGAAATAATAATACCCTTTAACTACATTAAAGTTTGTATTCATAGCTCATGCCCACTTGTTAATAGTCAGTATGCTACCATAGGTGATCATGAAAGAAGTGTGTATATCATGGTTTTATGCCTCTTAATTAATTTTAGTGGTCTTAATATGATTGCAGTGGCGTGCCATAAGCTAGCTTATAAGCTAACTTTTTTACGTTATCAAACGAGATTTAAAAAAAAACTAGTTTTTTAAAAAAACCACGTTTGGTAATATCAAAAAGCAAGCTTATAAGCTAGCTTTTGAAAAGCTAGTTGAAGTAGCGTTTCAACTAGCTTTTATAATATTTCCAGTTTTACCATTCCCTAATATTTTGTTTTTAAATTTTAATTTATATATATATACATGTACTTTTATGTCATTTTACATTTTTCAGATAGTTTATCAACTAATTTTTACCAAACGTTATTTTTTATTAGCTAGCTTATAGTTTATCAGCTAGCAGCTATCTTATCAGTTAGTGCGCCAAACACAACCTAAGAGCATTCACAACCCGTTATGTATAATTTTGTGATTGCAGTCCTTAAAATTTAAGGTCTGGTTGTAAGTGGCTGTGAGTGGAGGAGAAAGAAATAATATTGAAAATTTGTATATTTGATTAAAAAACTGTTAATTCTATAAAAATAAATTTTGAGGTTTGGTTGTGAGTGGAAGAGAGGAAAAATGATATAAAATGTATTTTTAAATTGTGAGTGAAATAAATATAAAAATAATTATAAATGTATAAATTATAAGGATAATAATGAAGAATTAAGAGCATTCATAATCCATTCCCTATAAATATGTGAGGGTAAACCCAAAATTAAGGTTTAGTTGTGAGTGGTTAGAGGAGAGAAAAAAAATTATTATTCATCCTTATATTTAAAAAAAATCATTAAAATCCAAAAATTTGAGGTTTGAAGAGAGTTAAAGATAATGATAAAGGCATAAGAAAATATTATTTAATTATGATTTTGAATTAAAAAAATAATAAATATAGAAATTATAAAGATAAAAATAGTAAATGTACTGACTTTATTGGTGAAGTAGTAAATGACAAGTAGTAACCCCACCAAATTTTTGTCACTTAAATAATTAGGGACATGATAAAGACACAGGAGCTTTTGATTTCTGCACAGGATCCAAACGGTCGTTTGTACACAAACGGCCGTTTGTAGTTTTTTTTTTTTTATTTTAAATAAATATTTTAAATTATTTAACTTTTTATAAACATTAAAAATGTTTATTTACCATATATGATAAAAAATACTTAAATGAACACAATAGTGACTTAAAATAATAAATTTTGAGACTCAGAGTCTTTGCAGGTACCATCTCGATGGCATCTCGACAAGTATTTTCCGGTGTTGGGTCTTCACGGCCCATGATTTTTTATTTTTAATTTTTTAAACGTTTGTCGAGAATAAGTCATTAAATTTATCAGGGGTAACGAAATACCTACAAAAACATTTTTTAGGTATTCCGTTACCCCTGATAAATTTAGTGACTTATTCTCGACAAACGTTTTGAAAAAAAAAATCATGGGCCGTGGGGACCCAACACCGGAAAAGACTTGTCGAGATGCCATTGAGATGATACCGGCAAAGACTCTGAGTCTCAAAATTTATTATTTTAAGTCACTATTGTGTTCATTTAAGTATTTTTTATCATATATGGTAAATAAACATTTTTAATGTTTATAAAAAGTTAAATAATTTAAAACATTTATTTAAAAAAAAAAAAAAAAAACTACAAACGGCCGTTTGTGTACAAACGACCGTTTGGATCCTGTGCAGAAATCAAAAGCTCCTGTGTCTTTATCCAGAGCCAATAATTATCCAAGTAGGTTTTTGTGTGGGCTATGGTTCAACAGAAGATTTTAGGTGCCGTTCAAAAAAAAAAAAAAAAAAAAAAAAAAGATTTTAGGTTAAACCAAAAGATTTTTAAATTTAAAAAGTCAAAAAATGATTAGAAGTTCTTATATTGATATGTGTCTTTTTATTATATTTAAATGGGCATTTTAATTATTGTGTTTTATGTTTAAATTAGTGTTTTTATATTTTAGGTCATTGTGAAATATGTATTTATTTTTGTGTTTTACGTTTTAACTCATTTTATTTTATTTTGTCATTGTTTTTATGTATTAGATAAATTTATTATTGTTTAGTTATGGTATTTTACATATTCAAAGTGCACAATGATTTTATTTTGCAATTATATTGTCAAGAACTAATTATTTTGGAACAGTACAATGACCAACAGAAAGATAAAAGGACGAGCAGAAAAACACAACGACATACTAAAAAATACAAGGATCTGAAACACCTGGTTTTTTTAGTTTGATATATAGTGGTTTTGTACTCGTTTCAAAGATAAAAATATGCATGTTTCTCTCGTGTGTTTTTTTTAATAATAGGAAGACTTGATAAAAAGTCAACAAAAGTAGCTAAGATAAAAGTGCTTCCCACCAACTTTTTCTCCACCAAAATAATCTCAATCATTAATTAAAACTTAATAACAAATCTAATTACCTCAAATCATTCCATAACTTCTTAGAATAATTAAACTTCTTAAGATAACTCCACCAACGAGCATTTGTCTCAATGGTATCGGGGGGAGGGTTGAATTTATGACTGAGACGTCAGGGGTTCAATCTTCACAGGAGTTTTTCTTGCAGTGGGTCAGTTTTCCCCTGAACTGGTGTCCTGGTTGATTGCAAGGCTGATGTACAAGCTTCCCCATAGGGGACGTGCCAGTCACTGTCACCTCAGGAGTGGAGATGATCGGGGTGAGTGAGTAATGCCCCCGTCAGTGATCTGAAATCGTCGTTCAAAAAAATAAACTAAACCTTAAAATACTAATAAGATAGTAATTCGGTAAAAATAATATGGTAAAAAAGAAATATATTTGTCATTTCGAGTCCCTGTAGTTTGGTGGTTTTAATAAGTTGAGTATCAATTCTTATTTTTTTTAACACATTATGCCCGAGGTTTATATTTCTTAATCATTTGAGTCCTTTCAACTAACGAAGTCTAACTTTCTATTAACTTTTTAAAAAATACCAAAATACCCTCAGGAACTCAAATGGTTAATATGGTATAATCTTATTTTTTTATTATCGAGATTGTTGTAGGGATCCAAGGGGACAGCACCCCCGAGAGAAGCAAGGTCTAAGGGACCCAAAATGAACTTATTAAGTTTGGAAGGACTAAAGATTTTGTTATTCAAAATTCAAAAATTTGATGACTGCAATTATAGTTATCTTATACACTCCTCTCCAAATTTGACATTCAATGTATTCTTGATGTTTTCTAGCATCCATAATCACATATGAAAAACTAGTAATCAATTTCTGATTTTATTCGAATGAAGTATTTGGTGTTTAACTCAAATAGGTTCGATCTGAAAGTGTCATACACAACTTCAATACATCCAAATGTTCGAACCTGTTTTACTCCAAAATCCCCAACAAATTTTATTGGATATGAAACTGAAAACCTAGAACGAAGTAAAATATGATCACTAGATATTTATATAAGATAAAAAGGTGTAATTAACCCTAAAACGTTAGTTTATGAAATCCAGAGCGAGCCGAAATTAGGTTTATGATATCAACCCTAAAATGTCAGATTCATCATGGAAATCCAGGTTAGGTTGAGTTGAAACTAACCCTAAAAGGTTGATGGTGGTCGAGGGTGGGAGAGGAGTCTAGCTAGATGAAGGCGATAAGGGGTGGGGATGGTTAGACTTTTCGAACCTCCTTTTGTTAATATAAGTATCTTTGCTGCCCAAAAAAAAACGGTGGGGATGGGATGGGTTGGGTTGGGTTGAGGGGTGGTGGTGGACTTGGTTGTCAGAAGAGGGACCGGTGACAACGATGGTCGTTGGGCGGTTGGACGAGACACAATAGGTTAGGGATGAGATATAGTGGGGTTGCGGATTGTGTTTTTAATTATTTTATGTTTTATTTATTAAAGTGGGGCCATAATCTATATCTATATATATAGAAAAGTTTTTGGCATCACAATTTGCCATTTGGCATCACCACATTCATCCTCAACAATTTTTCCTGCCAATTCTTTTAATTATGGAAGTGATTTGTATTTCCAATTTTTTTATTTATTGCATTCCAAAATATTTTAATAACCAATTATTTAATTACTAAAGATATAAAAATACATAATTGTCGTATATTATGATTGTATTTATAGTTTTTTTTTTAAAAAAGTCACCCGTGTAACACACGGGGATAAAAAACTAAATAATATACAAATTAAATAAATAAAAGTAGAGTAGTAGACTAGTATTATATATATTACAATATGAAATGAGTACATGTGAGTGCTTTTTACTATTCATATCTCCACCAATAGGAACATGACACGTGTCATGTTCCACCACTAATAATATAACACATGTTATGTTCAACTAATAATAGATTGACACGTGTTGTAGTGGTTTTTTAAAATTTTATAGGTCACTACGTGGCCTGACACGTGGCCACGTGTTAGGCCATGTGGTGACACGTGGACACGTGTTAGGCCATGTGTCATATGTAGGCCAATGCTTTTACGACACGTGGTCATGTGTTAGGTCACGTATGGCGATACGTGGCCACGTGTTAGGCCAATGTTTTTGCGACACGTGGTTACGTGTTACGCCACGTGTTATGTACATGTCATATTTTTTTGCCTTAAGCGCAGGTGGTCACTTTTAGACTACTTTTAGAGTTTTTGACTTTGCTCACAGCGTTTTGAAAAATAGGTGTTAGGCCGCGTGTCATGTACATGTGGTATTTTTCAGACTTAAACGCAGGTGGTCAACTTTTAAATCACTTTTAGAGTTTTCAACTTTGGCCACGGCGTTTCGGAAAATAGGTTGTCCGCCGCGAAGCGCGGACAGGTCACCATCTTGTTAATGTTATTGGGCGTGTTTATTTATCTAACATTAAGGGATGTTATGGTTATTTTATAGTAATTTAACAGTAAAATTTAACGTCTATTCATGCTAAAGACCACCCATGTTAAGAAAAATATTAGGGACCACGAGTTTATTTTTAACAAAGGTATGAAGCACCAATATAATATGACCTAAACACAGAGATTACCCGTGTAATTAACTTTAAAATACAAATTTAGTTCTTATTGTTTAGACAGATTGCAGGTTAAGCTAATTTTTCTTAATTACAAATTCAGTCTATAACACTAACTTATAATTCGTTAGAGAACTTCTGTAAAGTACATAGATGTTTTAATCTTTTTAATTAAGATCTAAGTTAATACTTAATAATAAATTTTACAATATGTTAATACATATAGTTAATTGAAAAGTTTATTTTAAAGTTAAAGTTAATAATACATTGTCACTATCTACGCTATTGGGTAGTTATATAAGCTATTAGTTTTCTTATTTCCTTTTAAAACTTATCAAGATCAAATTGACAATTTTAAATATAAATTATATATTAAAAAGAAAAAAAATGTAAACTCACCTACTACCAATACGAGTGCTTTTACATTGAATGAAAAACACCCACTCATTCTACGTCAGCAAAACTCCACCGTTGATCACAACTCACCAGATCCCACGACTCAGATTAACTCCTCTAACCAACCTACCACCTTCCATCGTTTTCTTCTTTTTAATTTCAATTTAATTTCTAAATTCATTTTTAATTCCATTTTTTATTTCATTTTTATTTTAATTTGTAATTTTACTTTTAATTCTATTTTTTTTTAACTGCAAATATCACAACACCCGGTTACCCGAGAGTCTCATCATTACAAACGAAGTTACAAGCAATACGCTACGAATGCAGATCGTGAAAGTAACCAAACCCCTCTGTGTTGCATATTTACCAGAAAAACCTATCTCCACTTAAGGCCGGGTGGGAAAACCCGATGGCTCAGGACTTGAATCTTTGACCTTTCAAGCTAACAAGTCATTCATCATAGGCTTTCCACCGAAAAGTCATTCATTTTTAATTTCGTTTTTAGGTTAATTTTTATTTTATATTTATATTTTTATTTTTTCCTACCTACCACCCCACCTTTTGTGTTGCACATCCACAAGAAAAACATATCTCCAGTTAAAGCCGGGTGAAAAAACATGTGACGTTTCACAGCTAACAAGTCATGGATCATAGGCTTTGCTACCGAAAAGTCATCCATTTTTAATTTAATTTTAATTTTTATTTATATTTTTATTTTTTCATACCTACCACCCTCGTCTTCTGTATTGCACATCCATCGAGAAAACATATCTCCACTTAAGGTCGAGTGAAAAAATCGGATTTGCTCAGGACTCGAACATGTGACTTTTCACAGCTAACAACTCATCCATCGTATCTTTGCTACCGAAAAGTCATCCGTTTTTAATTAATTAATTTATATATATATATATATTTATATTTATATATTTTTTTTATTTTTATTTTATTTTTATTTTTCCTACCTACCACCCCCACCCCCAACACCCCCCTTCCGTTATGCCTCCCACCACCTACTCTATATAATCTCCACCCTCCGCCACCCAATAACTCAGCAATCTCCCCTCCAAATTTTCACACACATAGAGTGTGAGTCTAGTGTGTGAACCTCAGATTGTTCTTTCTTTACACATTTTCTCAATTTCCAATCCCTTGACCTAATCAATAACCAACAAATGGAGAACGGTACTCACGTTAACGGAGTTGCTAACGGAGTTTCAACCGTCAACGATTTTTGCATCAAGGATCCGTTAAACTGGGGCGTGGCGGCGGAGGCGTTGACCGGGAGCCACCTGGACGAGGTTAAGAAGATGGTGGCGGAGTTCCGGCGGCCGGTGGTGAAGCTCGGCGGAGAGACGCTCACGGTGTCTCAGGTGGCCGGGATCGCGGCGGCGAGTGGCGGTGACACGGTGAAGGTGGAGCTTTCCGAGGCGGCCAGAGCCGGGGTGAAGGCGAGTAGTGATTGGGTTATGGAGAGCATGAATAAAGGGACGGATAGTTACGGGGTCACCACCGGGTTCGGGGCGACTTCTCACCGGAGAACTAAACAAGGTGGTGCGTTACAAAAAGAGCTTATTAGGTAAACTTATTAACTTCCTTTATTTACAGTTTTGCCATTAACGTTATATATAGCTTGTTATGGAATTAGTATAAGTTGTATATGGCCATATGGCCATATGGGCTATCTTGATAATATCATGGTGTTATTTAAGATATATATTTTAAAAAGTTAAGAGTTAAAATCATAAATGAAAAATGAAGTTGTTTAGGAAAAACATAGCATGTTTAGTAGTTAGTGATTGTTTTAGTGACAAGACTAGTTAACTAAAAAACCAATGATTGAATATAAAAAAACATTGTTGAATTGACCGCTCGTCGAACGGTCAAAGAAGTTTCAAAAATCGGATACGTTTTAAACTCGTCTTTGATTTGACTATTGGTTGATGTAGGTTGTGTGTACGAGTATATAGACGTAGATTATGATAAATTATTTTAAAAAATCTCGTTATTACTATTAAAAAATGATGTGGTTCTAACAACATTTTATAGCAATATAAAGAAAATTGTTTTGGGTTGAATCTTAAACATTCATCATTCATAGCACGTTCTTTATATATCACATATATCTTTAAATTTTAAGAAAAATATAACAAATATCTATTTTTTCTTTTCTTGCAAAGCAATATCTTTTTAATTAAATATTAAGGATTGATAAATATACCAATCCATTAGACGTATATGGATTTTTTTTAAAGATATTTAATATGAGGTAAAATGTTTTTTTAAAGTTTTTAAAATTATAAATAAATGTTTTTTAACTTTATGTGATCTTAGATTTAGATAATAGTATTTGTATTTAAGGCTGTCGTTTACACAATAATGATTTTCTTCCATACATTTATTTTGTCCCGAAATAATAATTTTCATTGATAATATCTACATTTAATATATGCGTTATACCTATTCTTATTCTGTAATTATAAAAAAAATAACTTTACCATTTTAAACTGTTAAAATCTAACGACAAACTTACTTATGAAATTACAGATTCTTGAACGCCGGAATATTCGGCAACGGAACGGAATCCAGCCACACGCTGCCACATTCCGCCACCAGAGCCGCCATGCTGGTCAGAATCAACACCCTCCTCCAGGGTTACTCCGGCATCCGATTCGAGATCCTGGAAGCCATCACCAAGTTCCTTAACAACAATATCACCCCATGCCTACCCCTCCGGGGCACCATCACCGCCTCCGGCGACCTCGTCCCGTTGTCCTACATCGCCGGCCTCCTCACCGGCCGGCCCAACTCCAAAGCCCTCAGCCCCTCCGGCCAAATCCTCAACGCGGAACAGGCGTTCGCCGAGGCCGGAGTCGAGGGCGGGTTCTTCGAGCTGCAGCCGAAAGAAGGCCTCGCCCTCGTCAACGGCACGGCCGTGGGCTCCGGGATGGCGTCCACGGTCCTGTTCGAGGCGAACGTCCTCGCGTTGTTGTCGGAGGTGTTGTCCGCGGTTTTCGCGGAGGTTATGCAAGGGAAACCCGAGTTTACGGACCACTTGACTCACAAGCTCAAGCACCACCCGGGTCAGATCGAGGCCGCGGCCATCATGGAATACATCCTTGATGGAAGCGACTACGTGAAAGCCGCGCAAAAGGTTCACGAAATGGACCCGTTGCAAAAACCGAAACAAGACCGTTACGCGCTACGGACCTCGCCTCAATGGCTCGGCCCGCAGATCGAGGTCATTCGGTCCGCCACGAAGATGATCGAACGCGAGATCAACTCGGTTAACGACAACCCGTTGATCGACGTTTCGAGGAACAAAGCGTTACATGGCGGTAACTTTCAGGGTACCCCGATTGGTGTTTCGATGGATAACACGCGGTTGGCTATCGCGGCGATCGGGAAGTTGATGTTCGCACAGTTTTCCGAGCTTGTGAACGATTTCTACAACAACGGGTTGCCTTCGAATCTCTCGGGTGGGCGTAACCCGAGTTTGGATTACGGGTTTAAGGGAGGGGAGATCGCGATGGCTTCATATTGTTCCGAGCTCCAGTTTCTTGCGAACCCGGTCACGAACCATGTTCAAAGCGCGGAGCAACATAACCAAGATGTGAACTCTCTAGGGTTGATCTCCGCGAGGAAAACAGCCGAAGCGGTCGAGATCTTAACGCTCATGTCGTCGACTTACTTAGTCGCGTTATGCCAGTCGATCGACTTGAGGCATTTGGAAGAGAACATGAAATCGACGGTCAAGAACACCGTAAGCCAGGTAGCAAAGAAGGTCCTCACCATGGGCGCCAACGGTGAGCTCCACCCGTCACGATTCTGCGAAAAGGACTTGCTTCGAGTCGTCGACCGGGAATACGTCTTCGCCTACATTGACGACCCTTGCCTCGCGACCTACCCGTTAATGCAAAAGCTCCGACAAGTACTCGTGGACCACGCGTTAACCAACGGCGAAACCGAGAAGAACGCCAACACCTCGATCTTCCAAAAGATTGCGACTTTCGAAGACGAGTTGAAGGCCATTTTACCCAAGGAAGTTGAAAGTGTTCGAGTCGCGTTCGAGAACGACACGATGCCGATTCCTAACCGGATCAAGGCGTGTCGGTCCTACCCGTTGTACCGGTTTGTTCGAGAGGAGCTCGGCGGCTCGTACTTGACCGGCGAGAAGGTGACGTCACCGGGAGAGGAGTTTGACAGGGTGTTCACCGCGATGACAAACGGTAAACTCATTGATCCATTGTTGGAATGTGTTGGAGGGTGGAATGGTGCACCATTGCCCATTTGTTAAGTGTGAGTTTGTGGGAATTTAAATGGTAATTTATCAAATTATATTTTGTAATATTTTTTATTTTTGTTGGATTAATGTTTAGTGTTGAAAATTGAAATATGAACTATGAAATATGTATCCCTCGTGTTAATGTTTCAAGGACTCAAATTGTCAAGTGACTTATGATATGTAGTTGTAAATCATATATGTTAAGCATATTTCTGTCTCTTTGGCTTTCCTACAAATATTGATTTCTTTTTTTGGCTTTGAACTTTGAAGTTACTTGTTTTATTGTATTTTTGCGTTAAAATTTCTTTCAAAGGTATCTTCCAATGGTATCGTATTCATGTAAGAGCAAAACACGTGTATTTGTTCTTATTTTTTTAGCGAACCTAACTTTGTTCGCATATTTATTGTACGCATGTGAGGAAGAAAAGATTTAATGATGTGTTTCACAAGTTTAGTATTTTTCGTGTGACTTGTTTGCTGCAACATATGTCACATTTGATAGATGAGATCTCATGATCAAAAGAAGATTGGAAATATATGATGGGGTATGAATCCTCATCTAGAAATGACAATTTGTAGCCATAAGTTGAAATTTTCAGAGCTAGTTTTTAGGTTTTTATACATGGTAATGGATACCACTCTGAATCTTGTATGGGAATCTCTTCATAATAAAGTTAAATTATAAATTTTTGTCTATTATCATTTTTCAAGTATTAATTATCTTTAAACTAAGATAATTATAAATATTGTTTTTTTATGTTTAATTATAGTTAAGTAAAGTCATGTGCATTGCACGTGATAGTATTTTAATCGTTTTATCTTTCAGAAACTGGTCTTGTAGTTCAATATACATATTGAATCCGGTTTCCATATTAATTTCTTAGTTACTATCAATTCTTGTAAAGTAATAGCCTTTGAAATTTACTTTATCTGTTAAAATAAATAATTATTAGTTAAGAAGATATTATATATGTTTTTATATATCTTTCTATCTTATAATATCTTTCTACACTAATAAACAATTACATTTTGAGACACATGTCTTTACTATGTTAATTCTCACAATAAAATTCCCTCCAAAAATCTACTGATTTATTTATAGAAGTGAAACCTATTAACTTTTAAAATAATATTATGAATTCATATTTTTAATAATACGTTAAATAAAACACAAATCTACGTGCAACACATATTCATTTTATTACTAATAAAAATGAGTTATTATTATTTTCTACTTAAAAACTTTAATATAAACAATCAATCATAGAATGCCACAATAAATACAAAATTTACTATAAATAATTAATTAATTTTAAAATTTTAAATTTACAACTTAATATAAACAACTAAATTTTAAATTTACAACTTAGTATAGACGGTTGCAATCCCGTCTCAGGAAGGCTCACTCGGGTATTGGAGAATTGGGAAGTAGTATCTTATAATATATATGTTTTTGTATTTCATACTAGAGTAAAGCATGCGATCCATGAGTTAAGTGTAAATTTATAAGTACGATAAACAAGTAATGAAATATAGCACATAATAAGCAGCGTAATCAAACCCTTGACAATTAGGCTTTCAATCACCCAACTCGACCGCCACCAGTGGATTTGCACCTTGGACCCCATTCGGGTCGCTACCCCTTGGACCATGGGTGATGTCCTCGTATCTCTGTGATCTAAGGGCTTCACCCTTTTAAAATACACAGAATACTTGCTTCTAAGAATATAAACATTTTTAAATTAGTATGCACTCAAGTTGTAAATCTGTAAATATATCTGTTTTATTATCATTTTTTCTCTATAGGTTTCTTTTATGTGTATCGTATTCACATAAAAGTGGACACGTTTTGTTGTTTTGTTGTCATCCAAGCGTTGAGCGGTCCTAGCTTTGTTTGCACATTTATTTGTGGATTACAAGCATATGAGATTAAAGACAGACAACAATGTCGACCCCAACATTAACAATGTCCACCCCCAACATTAATTGTTTCAAAAGTTAATAATTTCTTTAATTTATGCTTGGTTGATGGCATCACAAGTCACAAAACATAATTTCGTCTTTGTGGTTTGCAAAAAATTATCAATGACGAATTTTTTTTTCAAACCACAAGGAAGAAATTGACAAATTTTAAACTATTAGACTGAATTGACAATTCTGAGCAAACCACAAGGATGAAAATAGCAATTTACTCTAAAGAATATGAAATCAAAGTTCAAATGATAACTCTAATGTAACAATTTCACATATATTGTAGTGTTTTGTTCTTTTTTTTCTTTTTTGCTTTTACTGTAGTGGATATTTAGATTAAAGTATTCCGACTGTATGCGAACAGCGAAATTAATAATTATAAAAACAAAGAGTTTTCAAAGAACGAGTGCGTGATTTTCTCTGTAAAACAAAGACTATTAAACCAGACCAAATTATTCCTTACTGGAGCATATTGTAATACAGAGAAGTTGAAGGTAGATTATGAATGTTGCAGCGTTTCAAAATGGTATGTTACACTAGAACATATTGTAAAACAAAGACTATTAAACCGGAGCAAATTATTCATTCATATAGAGGTTGAACTATTGTAACAATTCTGTAAACAACTGACTGTTAATAACAATAATTGTCAACAATTAAGGTGTAATCAACCATATTAGTTACATTAGTAAAAAAACCCATCAACAATAACCTTCCTTCATAAGTAGTAACAAAATTACTACCCACACAATTACCATTGATTTTGATGTCCAGTTTTACTACTGATTCTGATGTATAAAGTTTCTATCACTGAACAAGAAAGTTACTACTGATCACCAAAGTTGAAGCCAACAACCAACTTTACCACCGATTACCAATATTTGCTACCGAGAATTTACTATTGAAGAAAAATTACTATCAAAATAACTTTTATGCAAATTTTCTTCTGTCAAATTACAAATGTATAAAACTTTTTATAAATACTATAACCTGACAAAAAGTTATGTTTTTTATTTTATTAAAAGCTTTTTCTTTAACTTTTCGTAAAAGAAGAAAATTATATAAATAAAAAAAACTCGTATATCGAACAAGGTTTGTAAGTTTAAACCCCGGTTAGGAGCAGATTTTTAAGCCTCAATTTCATATACCGAGCAACTAGGGTCGCGAATATGTCTATTAACAAACCAAAATCCAATTCATAGGAACTTCATGGGCGATTATTCTTCATCGTCCTTCTTGGGTCGTTAGTTACATAGAGTAAGACATTAAATGCTTTTTTGTATTGTGATTTGTTTGTTTTGATAGGAGTTGTTATTACAATTTACAAGTTTACAACTAAACGGACCTGTTACCGTTAATGCAGTTTTCTTTGTTTAGCCTTGTTCTTGTCCAAACAAAGTTTTTTACAAGCCCAAACTGTCAAGAATCTATTATCACACATAAAACCATTTACAAGCCCAAAGATGACCCATTTACAAACCGGCCCGATTACCGATGAAAACAAACCCGAAAACACTTGATACTAGCGAAAAAGATTAAACCAAGCCTAGTGTGGTTTGGTATTCGGTTAAGATTATAACCACCAAAACCTAACACACCTGAGAGTACCAATTCTCACGTCAGAGGTTAGTTACATTGAGAAATCTCTCATTCCTCTGTGGCAAGGCTAACGGTACTTGCTTTTGCAGTTTCTAGGCCTCAAGAGGTTATTCTTGGGTGTTCACAGTAACCAATATTGTAAAAATCGTTAGGCGCTACTCGAGCGGTCACGTACAATATAGGAATTAATCTGGATGCAATAGTGATTAATCGGAAAAAAAACCACTAGACGGCAAATTTGCGTCTAGGCGTCGGTTAATCACCGACTAATTCTGATTTTTACAACACTGACAGTATCCACTTAGCAAGGACCCGAACCAATTGGTGCCTTGCTCAACATGTGCATCGATCCTAACTCGTCAACTCGACAAGACTGGACCATCCATGGAAAAGGGTTCGAACTTCGAAGACAAAGAACATAGGATAATTACGGTTAAACGAGGAAAAATAATCCGAGTCGAAACGAAAACACAACTAGTACTCTCTTTTTTCCATAATCAGCAAAAAGAACATGTCTTTACAAACATTCAATTTTTATAAACAGTCCCACACAACCTTATCATAAATTATGCAGGGACAATGTATCTTCAATCCAATCCAAAAAAATAGAATCTTTAAAAATAAACTTTTCAATTACACAAATTACCTGCCACCATTGAGAGGCTGCAGATTCTCCAATTCAACAGCTTCATCCACCATTTGCAGCACCTCACTCATCTTTGGCCTTTTCTTTGGGTCTTTGACCAAACACTTGCCAGCAATATAACATAACTTTTGAATTGACCTCTCAGAATTTACACCATCAAGCCTCGGGTCAACCGTTAGCTTTGACTTTCCTGCACCTGCATAGCAGCATACCCGACCCGTGCATTCAGGATTATTCTCCGAGTTATTTTGGGTAACTGGTCGTTGGCCTGTGATCAGCTCCTTGAGAAAGACGCCATAACTCCATACGTCAACCTTGAATGTTAGACGCCCGGTTTGAACGTATTCTGGAGCTGCATATCCCTTTGTTCCTACTACCTGAACAATAGTTTCATGATATAAAAACAACAGTAAAAAGAACAGGAAACTGTTTTAGATTGTATTCATATTAAAGTATTTTTTGGTCTCATAATATCAAAAAATACTTCATTTTGTATTGAAAACCAAGTTGTATCCAAATTAAAGTACTTTTGGTCTCAATATATCAAAACTTACTTTATTTCTGATACAAATCAGATTCGATAAATTCATATCAAAATGTAGAGAAAAAGTAAAGGGGTAAACACTCCATATATAGGTTTTTATTAAATGTTACAAGTTATTAGAGAAAAACTAAATTGAATGTTAAATGAAAATAATAAAAAGAAAATAAATTATGAGGGTGAGAACTGTGGTTTGAACTTTGAAGCTCTAGATATACTAGAAATACAATAAAAAAGCACCCTTTTTACTTGTACTTTAAAAAAAAAGAACATCCTTTTTTTATAAAAAAAAAATTATAAAATATATTCCCATACATATAATTTTAACAAAAAGTAATTAGCAGATAGGCGAAAACAACGAAAACATACCAATGTTGAGACATGGGTCCGTCCATCTTGAACAAACTCCCTAGCGAATCCAAAATCCGAAAGCTTTGCATTCCATTCCTCATCCAAAAGAACATTAGAGGGTTTAAAATCTCTAAAGATTATCTGCAATGTATGCATCCTAAATTCAGATTTTTATGTCTTTTAACAAGATATTAGACAACAAAAAAACCTTAATAATGGTAGCATCAAAACACCTGGCGACCCGCTCCCATTCCCTCATGTAGGTATGTCAAACCAATAGCAGCATCTTGGGCTATCTTTAGTCTCTTACCCCATAAGAGAGGGGGACGTGAAATATCCGATAAATGATCATCTACGCTTCCCTTAGGCATGTATTCATACACTAAAAGCCAGTTGCTTTCATTTCCATTTTGGTCATTACAGTAGCCGATTAGCTTCACAAGTTTTTCATGCATAATCTCTCCAAGAATCTTTACTTCCGTCTCCCATTGCTTGTATCCCTGCCACCACAAACATAAAACCAAGATATGTTTAGGGAAAATGTCACTATTAGGGGCGGAACTAGGAAAGTTTAAGAAAGGCTAACCCTTTGTCCTCTTTTACCCCGCTTCACGGCTACATGAATATCATCAAATGGATGTTCTAACCTCTTAATAATGCCTTTATATACACTCCCATACCCACCCTCACCGATCTTGGAAGACTCGTCGAAGTTTTTAGTAGCTTTGTTAAGGTCATCAAGAGAGAAAACCCTAAGCCTACTTGATCCCACATTTGGATTTGGGATATACTCTATTTGAGAAGTGGCTGCAGGCCCAAGTTCTCTAGAATCAAAATCCGAATCTGCGGTATAAAAGTTTTCTATTGATCGGGGAGGCCCTCTAGCTTGCACGTCATTAATAGAAAAACATCGGAAATGGAAAACCATTATTTAATACTTGAGCAGCATGAGGATCAAAGATGCAGACCTGGTTCACTGTCTATTCATATCTACATAGAAAAAATATCAAGTTATTATTTTTGTATGAAAGATCATAAAGTTTTTGCAATCTTTTAAGACAAGTTAGAAGTTAGCATAAGCGTAATCTATGAAACCTTTCAAGGGCCACAAATCAATTTGTATGGAAGATCAATTTGTTAGAAAACCAAAAACACATCAGAGAACCAATGGTTTTTTACTTTTTTTATGACGGCTAACACACACACACACACACTATAATCCTACTCCTAATTTCAAGATTTGTCCACAATAAGACTTGAACACTCAACAACTTGGTGAGAGACACTATCTTAACACCTTGGTCCCCCATTCAACCACCTTAAAGGTCTTTTTAGTACCCTAAGCAAATCCACTTCTGCATTTTGGTCAAATGGCTATTAGGACAAGTTTTTTAGTCAAAATGATCATTTTGGTAATTTCTTGAATCAAAATGGTTATTTAGGTGATATATATATATATATTCCCTTTTAGGAAAACCCAAAATTGAGTAGCTTTTGATCAATTTGATGAAACATATTCTCAAATGGTCATGTTGGAAAGCTCCCAATTCCCAAAAGCAACAAAAATTCACAAAATCAATTATTTAATCAAGCATAACCATTTCCCCTGTTTGGAAACACTTTCCACTCTCAAAACTGCCACTAAACTTGCAATTGATAGAAGATCTTTTAATATCAATAAGAGTTCACAAACCCCTAAAATTAGTCAAACAGGTATCCAATTAACTGAAGTAACAGAAACGAATCAATCAAACAATCAAGAAACCCCTAAAATCCATGTATACTCATTACCACACAAACTATTAAGGACTTGCAGAAAAAGATAGAAGAAAACCCACCAAAACCCATATGTGATTTCCGAAAGTAACAACAGAAATGAAGCTCAAAGCTGAAAAAATCGCACCTTTCGGCCCAGAATAACGATGATCTTTAGAGTTTCCACCACAATTCCAAGGAGAGAGAGAGAGGTCAAGGTTTTTTGCAAAGAAACAAACAGAAAGTAAACGAAAATGTAAAATGTGAATATGGATTATTGTTATTGTTTATGGCCAGGTTGTTCTTTGTCACCTTCTTAAGTTTCAATGTTTTATTATTAAAGAATAATAATATAAAACAAGATTCATATTTTACAATAATAATATAAAGAAAAATTGAATTTTAATAATGCAAGTTATTATCAATTGGTCAATATTAATTTCAATTTCAAAATTGGTCTACATTAATCCCAATTATTAAGGTGTTGGATTTCATTGGACCCCCGTTAAGTTTCCTTAAGTCCGTTAGTTTTTTGCTGACGTGGCAGCCACGTGGCTTTTATTAATCAGTGTCACGTCAGCAAAAAACTAACGGAGTTAAGGAAAACTTAAGGGGGGTCCAATGAAATCCAACACCTTAATAATTGGGATTAATGTATGCCAATTTTGAAATTGGGATTAATATTGGTCAATTGCTAATAACTTAGATTATTAAAATCCAATTTTCCTAGTATAAAATAAGCTATTCTGAGTGTTTGGTATTTAATAAACTCTTATGATTTTTAACTTTTTAAAAGAGTGGTTATAGAGAAACCCAGTGAGTTTACTATAGAAACCTAATTTCTACGGCCGTTTTGCCCAAAACGGTCGTTTCAGGCAAAACGATGTGACGTGTCGCGACGACAACAACCTTAAAATCCAGGGGGGCCCTTTTCCACAAATCGTATTGAGGTCGTTTTGTTTGAAACGGTCGTTTTGGGGTCGTTTCACATGAAACGGCCGTGAGAAATAGGTGAATATATCAATTTGATGGGTGAATATATCTACAGCCTTTTAAAAAGCTAAGTTAATTTTTTATAATATAATTCTTCTTAACTTATTACTCACCTAACCTTATATACTCACTCAGCCCCTTTTTATTAATGTTTTAAAACCGGTTTTGAAGTTGAAACGGAAAAGTTTTCAGGACTTGTTCGACCGGTCGGTTCAACCGGTTAGGGGATTTTAATATATATATTTATAAAAATGCTAATAAACTTGTACAATCCAACAAAAATAGTTAAAATCCAATTTTATTTTACTCAAAAATAATACCACATATGTATTCCACAAGAAAAATATAAGTTTTAAAGTTCACAAATAATAAAAAATAACAATAAAGTATATACATATGTTAAAAGATAATTAAAAAAAAATTAAAAAATAAAAAAATCGGTTGAACGGACCGGTTTAACCGGGAAAAACCGGTCAAAACTGAAAAAACCGGCCGATTCGGATCTCGTAAAAAACCATGAAAAAGCCGGACATAAAAGATCGAAGACCCCCAAAAAATCCAGTCGAACCGGTTTTTAAAACACTATTTTCTAGTAATTGTACATCTATACATATAAAAGCCAAACAAAACACTTTTAAAAAATAACTTATTAAGTCTTCAAATCAAAACACTTTTTTTAAAAACTTACTTTTTGAAAAATTATAATGTAATAGACACCTTTAACAAAAAAAAAAAAAATCACTTATCTACCTAAATAATAATTTGCATTTTGCAATTCCAAATATGCCCATAGTATTCCACTGGTGTGAACACAATCACTCACCCACCCACAAATAGTTCCGCTGCGTTTTGGGAGACCGGCGAGGCTTCAATCGGAGGTCGGCGACGGCGAGGGCTTCAGTCGGAGGTCGGCGACGTCGAGGTAAGTCCTGATTTCACCGATTTATTGTGTTTATCGACTCAACGCCGATTAATCGGCCGACTTATCCAATAATCACCGATTTCGGTTCCACATGACCCTCCGGTCTCCGATTCGGTGGTCGACGGACCTCATTTGTTCCGGTGTACCCCCATCGGTTCTAGGGTTTCTTCTTCTGGGAGTTGTTTGTGCTCTAATTTCATCCGTTTTTGCGTCTTTGTTTCTTAATTTTATCTTCCTTTCTTTTAGAAATGTTTGTTCTTTATAAAAATGAGCTGCCAATTGATTTATTCTATTTCTTAATTCTGTAAATTTGTAATTTTTTCTATGTGTTTTGTGACTGTATGTTTGTTTTTTGAGCTGCAATTTTATAAAGATAATAAGAGGATTGACAAATCTTAGTAGGACTGTTTTGTTTCACAAATTAATGCTTTTGTTTTTGGAGCTGCAATTTTATTATGTGTTTTGTGATTGTAGGTGCTCAGCATCTTTTTCTGTTCAACTCTCTCTGCAGGTATGTTTGTTTGTTTACGGAGTTGCATTACTTCGTGAAAATTGTGTTATGGTTGTTTCTACTTTGTATGTGAACTTTTGGCTCTTTGAGAGGCTATTGTTATTGATAAATTTAGGTCCTTGCCTTATTAATATGCAGTAAAGTTGCTATCTTTGAGTGGTTTATAACTTAAGACTCATTATTCAGAAAATGTACAAATTCACCTCTAAAATGGTGATTGAAGTTTAAGACTTATTTTTGATTCTGCCGTGTTAAAATTAGCTTGAGGATAGGTTTTTTTTGCTTCAAAAGTCAAAATTCTTCGAGGTAATATGTGTTCCTGAATGAGACCATCCAAGAATATGAAATATTAAAAGTTATGATCTTTATTGTTTTTAGATATACAAGTTTTAGGAATTGCCCATTTCTTAATGTTACCTTTTTCCTTTGTATGTGTCCATTATTTTTGTACTTGATATTTTCTATATTATTGTTAAGACTTTTCAATCATGCAAGATGCTCGAAAGGTTTAATAGTTATTGTTTTAAAAGATTTGAGTTTCAAGCCTGGATGTTTGTTGATTATTTATCCACAATTTTCTTCAATTTAAGATTTGTCACTGAAAATAGCAATCAAACATCCCATACACCATACACCTCGTAAACTATGGTTATCAATAAAGACACAAGCTCGTAAACTATTTTGTTGGAATACACCATACAACTCCCAAATAGTCCTTTCCTTTTCAGTTCGGGTTAGATGTCCGGGTCACCATGTTGTTGGAATACACCATACAACAGTAGACTATGCACATATAACGAAATGATCCAGAATGCTTGATCGGGTCACCATTTAAGATTTTAGTTTGTTCTCTCAATCTCTAGTTATTGCATGTAATGCCACTGAAATTCGGAGTCCGACGAAGATTTCTGTAAGTCAAACCCTAATTTATCCCTCTTTTAGTACCTTGATTTTCGTAAAAAATTGATTCTGTTAACAAGCGGATACAATTTCCGCCTAATCTGAACCTAGTTTCATGCTATTTAAATGTTTTATTATAATGTTTAGAAGTTGCATATGTTAAACGCCTGCCGATCTGTAATTGTGGAAGGGAAATAGTAATTTGGGGGATTTCTTCATTTTGATCTTTTCATTTATTTTGTTCTTTAAAATCATCACTTAGCAAGATGCGATACACATAGATGCATGTTTTGGTACTTCGATATCAAGGCTCAGTAACAAACTTGGAGCCTAATTAGTTAAATTGGGGTTTATTCTTGGTCTTCAAAATCTCTTGATTTGTGTACAAGATTGCTCTTTTATCATCTGTATACAAGATTGATGATCAACCCACCACTTGATTTAGTCTTACCTCCAAAACCCACATTCCCTAACTGGATTTTTTCCCAAGTTGCAATCGACCCATTAGGCGTTCTTGATAAACATCTCATTTTGATCCGGAAACGTATCTCAGAATTTAAATAATATTTTTAGTAGTAAATAGTGTTATTCTTATATCATTGTTTAGGAAATTATGATTCTGATATCTTGGATTGCGAATTATGATTGTGTACAAGATTGCTTTATTTATCATATGTATACAAGATTGATGATCAACCCATCATTTGATTTAGTCTTACCTCCAAAACCCACATTCCCTAACTGGATTTTTCCCAAGTTGCAAACTTGCAATCGACCCATTTGACGTTCTTGATAAACATCTCATTTTGATCCAGAAACATATCTGGGAATATAAAATAATATTTTTTAGTAGTATATAGTGTTATTCTATTATCATTGTTTAGGAAATCATGATTCTTTTTGGTCATTATCATTTTTTTTCCAGGTGATTGATTCACTATGAAGAGGACCATGTCATTACAACCACTGGACATATCATCAGATGATGAAGATCCAGCTCCATTAAACGGAAACAAATGCCTTACTGTTGACAAGCGACCAAAAAACGAGTTCATAGTTGCCAATCCCACCAAAAAAGTATCAGCCGAAGGTAATTTGTTACACGCAGTTGGATATCATCACTTTAGCTGTTTATTGAGTTTAACTATTGATGCAGAACTATTATCGAGAAGTGCAATGATGTATCAAGAATACATGAAGCAAATCCCGATTCCAGCTCAGCGTGGGTCGGTCATATCATTCACTTCATGGAGCGGTTTAGCGAAATCGATGAAACAAATGTATCAACAGCCACTGCATTACTTGACCAACATTCGAGTGAAAGAGTGGGACCGGATGAGAGGTGATGCAGCAGATGTTACGGATGAACCGTTGGACACGATTATCCATCCGTGTAAAGCCGAGACGAATATCTGGCTCATGGAAGAGGTTCATAGACTCACATCCTCTTATCAGTTTCTTGCAAAACTGTGGTTAGCTGATCCTATGTACAATGCTTCTATTGATTCTGTTTTTCCCCAGTTGTGACTTGTGAAGGCTATTTCTGTAATTTTCTCTTACTGGTTTGACTGTGGTAGTGTAGTCTGCAGAATTAGAATTTGTGGTATTTGACTTTCTTTAGCTTCAATCTTCAGTTTACTGTTTGTTTGTTTGTTTTTTTTTTTCAATAATCCACAGTGGAACTGGAAGTAATATAGATCTGTGTTTGGTACAGAATAAAAAAAAATCTTGGGTATTTATGATCAAGCAAGTAAAAAAAGAACACACAATAACTACGCAAAAGGTTCTAGAATTACACAGGCTACAAAAAGAACACACAAAAACTACGTTCAAAGAAATTCATATCAAGCAAGTAAAAAAATCCCAAAGGAAAAACACACATGCAAATGAAATTAAGCGAACTACAAACAATACCGTAAAACCAACAGTAGCAACAGACCAAAAAACAGAATGCATTGAAGATACTAGACGAATAACAATTACTAATGCTATGATCAACTCTACAAAATTAACGGGCGATCTTCAGGAATTTTGCAGGGTCAGGGGCAGTGCTGGATCAGTGGCACGGGTCGTGCTGTGTCGAAATAAAAAATCAACTTCTAGAATGTTGCTGAGGAGGGGCACGTGCCGTGCCACAAGTAGGGCACGGGCCGTGCTCAAGGCCAAATTTTACAAAGTTTTCATTTTTCTTCGTATTTTCTGTATTTTCAGCTCCTTTTGTGATTTTAGCCCCCCCCCCTCCCCGGTTTTTTTCGGCCGTAGTGCTAATTTTTCTGATTTTTTTTTTTTAAATATTGTGAACCGCCCTCCGGAATTAGGATCCATAACTCTTTGCTCCCCCCCCCCCCCCCCCCCAAAAAAAAAAATTTCGCCCAAGCTTTGCTAGTGGTTAGTCAGGAATTATATGAAAAAATAGATTAAAAATTAAACTTGATAGCAAACATTTTATTTTTAAAATTAATATCGGTCAACTAATAAACATAAAATTATTTAAATCTAATTTCTTAAAATAATATCGAAGAAATCTTGAACTAAAGACAAAGTTGGTGAAGTGAAAATAATAACGCAGAAATCTGGAAATAACGACAAAGTTGGTGAAGTGAAGGATAGCCACACCAATTTGATATTAAAAAAATATATATATATACTAGTGTCTTTAGACAATGAAGGGTCTAAAGTTAGTGCGGTAGTGATGTTTAAAGAGATAAAGACTTTAAGCTTTTTGTGGGTTAAAAATAGAAGTAAATGGTCGAGTTTAACTTGGGAGGAGTGGGATAAATTCTCAATGTAAATCCCCTCCTTGTTTGTTGTGTTTGCCTTTCTTTAGCTTCTTGCTAGGAGGCTTTGTTCTATGAAGTCGTTGTTCAAAAAAAAAAACCAAAATCTCATCTCACAGATTACTTTGAGCCTTATTTTGTCTTCACTTGTACTGTTGTACACCCTGCATTAATCATAGTACCATAACTATAATTGTACTGTCAATATATGTGATGTCAGGAGATCGAGATTCCAAAGAAAGAATGGCCTTTTGAGCGCCCCAACCACCTTCTGTTGTATTCTTAAATCATTGTTACCTTATTTTTTTTAAAGAAAAATAGTAATAGTCCAGCGTGTTGAATTTAAATAAGCGCAAATTTCATCAACTATCCGATAATAATTCAAAGTTACAAAATATTTATTATCTCGTCCAACTTTTAACCTATTTTTTTGTGATAATCCCTAACTAACAGAAACTTAATGACATTAGCTTTTTATGAAACTTGGTCAAATCGATTGAACAACGTAATTTACTTTAGTATATATATATATAATACCAAAAGTAAATTTTTCTAACATGAATTATATGTTATTTTTTAGCGCATTTCTTTCCTTTTTTTTATGTTCGTTATGGGTCGTATTTTGGGTCGATTTGTATCTTTAGATCTTCATGTCTAGCTTCTTAGTGTATTGTAATAAAACTATAGTCACAAAAAGAAAAGAAAAAAAAGTATATTTAAAAGATACGCGAGATGTGGGCAACCCCACCACATTGCATATTGGGCAGGGAATTATACCCCTAGCTTGGGGGGATGTATTCACGTTTAATCATTTTCTTTATATCATACCTAACACTTTTATGTGTTTCTTTTCATATGTGATTTAAGGATTTTAATAAATAATAAATATTAATATAAATTTATTTAAAGACAAATAAAATAAAAGTTAGTCAGTAAATTTCATATCGGTCGAGGAGAAGAACATGTGTGATCGCAACTCGTTAGATGATAATAAAACCGTAAGGTCATAAATGGAGAATTCATCAGAGACAAAACAAATAATATTTTCACATGGTGAGATTAAGTAGATAGGATCAATACTCAAGCCAAGTGCCCAATCGTTTTCAAATCTTTATGTCACATCTTATGCTCTCCATCGCTCGATTTCGATGTCTTCGTCATGAATGATGAGGTCTTCGACCCACGATACTAAAACCCCATGTGGTGCATGTGGCGTAAAGTTTAAACGATAAAGGAGAAAATGACAAACGTGTCAAACGAATATATATGACCAAGGTAGGCAAAACACATTTTTCGCTTTTACGTGTTGTTTTAGGATATTGTAAATGTGCTCACTAGTTGACAGATAGGGATCTGCGTGTACCGTTGTCTTGTAAAAGTTCATTTCTAATCATGCAACCTACAAGTCGTACAATTTGGTATCAATTATTGAACTTTGTATCAAAATAGCACACAAACTTTCAAAATCATTTAAGAGCTCCATGACATCATCTCTCCCTCCCATATAATATACTAGGTTAGTAATTCGTGTACTACACCACTTAAATTTAGGATCTTAATATTATATAAATATAAAAAAAACAGTTTAGAGATTTGAAAATTATGATTGACGTAACTGATTCACCAAACTCGTACAAGTATAGCCTATGCCCTAAATAATTCTTATGGTTTTCAATAAAATAGTGGTTGTCAATAAAATGCATATACATATATATATGTGTGTGTGTGGAAATAAGTACATGTATATATAATGATACAAGAGCTTTACCATCTACAAACTATTTATGAATTTCTCCTAGTTGCCTACAATCAACACATTCTCTCTCTGCCTCACTCCATCTCTCTCTATATATCATACATATACATACATTATACATATAGAAAGAAGATGATGCAAGTGAAAATTTTGAAAGCATGGCTCAAAAAAAGAAGACATGCAAACATTGCAAGATGGTTAAGTTGTGAAAAGTGGTGCTCATGTACAATATTCTCATGGCCATCATCATCATCATCATCATCAACATACATACATAAAGATGAGTATGATGATGATGATGATAATGATGATGAAGACTACATTCCAAGAGATGTCCCAAAGGGTCATTTAGTAGTCTATGTAGGAGAAAACCAAACCAGATTTGTCATCAATGTGAAATTACTAAAAGACCCTTTGTTCAAAGCATTGCTGGATCAAGCTAGAGAAGAATACAACTTTAATGCTGGTTGCAGACTCTATATCCCCTGCCATGAGGATGTTTTCCTCGCCGTAGTTCGCTGTGCTGCAGTACCACAGGATCGGAGAGTTACTTTCTGTCTTTGAAATTTTGAGGGTTTTTTATTTTATATATTTTTACCTTTTCAAGTTAGTGTAAAGTATGCAGCTTTATGTATTTTAAGTTAAAGGAATCCCATTTTTTTCAAGGGTTTCTTGTGAAACTTCAGAGCATATATGATGCATACATGCCATCATCAAAAAGCAAATAATGGAAGCAAACAACTTGCCAAAAGTTTTTGTAAGTATGTATATTGTAAATGACTAAATGAGTCACATACAATGCCTTCTAAACAGTTTGATGAAGAATGATTTCTCTTATAATAAAGTATTACATTTTATGTTACCTGTCTTCAATTCATCACGTTCATTCTATCACAATTTTTTCGCGTATCCTATTAAGTTAACATTAAACTTTTCTCCTATTAAGTACTTTTAATTTTTAAATCATTTTAAATTAAATAATTAAATATCAAAATTGTAAATCTTTTTATACTAATAATTTACTAACACTTAATAAATCATAGAAATGATTCTAATTATTCTAACTTTTCTAAAATAAAAGTTTGTACTTCTTAAATTTTATTTTTCTTATTTATAATTTTAATATATTCATTATTTCTTAAATTACTAACGCTTAATAACATCTATCATACAAAATCTTCATAGAATTGTTGTTTTCCAACATGTTGAAGTTATTTAACCCATGTAATACATGAGTTTCAAGCCTAGTTAACATTATATTAGTTTATATAGTAAGTTCTGACAGAATAATACACCTCGTCAAATAACCGACACGCATATCATAGAATAAAAATCAAATAATTGAACACATATCCAGGAATAAAACATCGTTCTAACGTTCAAAGTTAAAAATGAAAAAACATAAGGGTCGTATAGCATATATGACTTGTATTGTCTATACGGTTTGGCGACAAGATTGTTTCATACACTCACATCCGCTAGGTCATATATACACATACATGCATACCGCTCGTATGGAGAAAAAAATAACTGATAAAACAAGTGTCAGCTTTTATCGTTTGACTAAAACACATAGAAACGGTGAATATCTATAAAACAAACTTGTATTCAAAAGGCAAATTGAATTTAAATAATCCCAAGTTTCATAAATTGGCCGACATTAATCCCAAGTAACGAAATGTTTACTATCAAGCCCATAACGAAATGTTTACTATCAAGCCCAACTTTTAACATATTTTCCTACAACGATCCCTGAGTAACGAAAGCTTAACGACGTTAGTTTTGATGAAACTTAAGATTATTTTGGGCCAATCGATGAAACTTGGGATTATTTATTATAAAACTTAGTATTATTATCGACCAGTTGACAGTTGTTGAAACTTTGGATTATTTAAATATTTAAATCCAATATTTTATCAAAAAACTAACGACGTTAACTTACCGTTAATAAATAATCGTTACAAAAAAATATATTAAATGTTGGACTCGATAGTAAACATTTCATTACTTGAAATTAATCTTGAAATTAATGTCGGACAAATCAAAAAGTTATGATTATTTAAATCAAATTTCTCTATTCAAAATATGCACATAGCACATGCCGCAGCCCAAAAAAAAAAAAAAACCACCTTGCCTAAAACAATTTGGCGTAGGGTTTTAGCATTTCTCGGCCCAACGACTCAAAACCCTCCACAGTAACACGATCGGAAAACGTTCAACTCACGCGCCTCCAAAATGTTCACTACAGCCGCTGCCGCCCGATCAATTTTCCGGTCATCCTCCCTCCGTAGCGCGGCGGCCGCCCGCACTTCCTTCCGCATCGGTTCCCAGAATTCCCTCTCTAATCGCATCTTCAGGTAACCACTAATCGCACACAGATCTATCGATTTCCTCTTTTGTTCAACTCGAAAATTTCTAAAATTGATTTCATTTCGTCATAAACCTGGATTTAAAGTTAGTTTAATTAGCACGAACCCTAGATAAACAAGCAAATAAGTTAATTTTGTTTTGTTGGGGAAATAGATCAAAAGTTAGGGTTTACTTAATTTCCAGGCCATGAAATGAAATTGAGTTATTGTGTATTATTATCATCTGTGTGTGTTCAGATGTCCGGCTGAAATGAGTGCTTGTTTGGAATCATTGCAACCTTTTCACACAGTTACTGCTTCAGCATTGATGACTTCCATGCTGACACTTTCTCAGAGCGGTTACGGTTGGCTCCCCGAAGGTGAGAAATCGGTTACCATGAATTTTTCGTAATTGTTATCGAATTTGTGAAGTTTGCGAACCGTTTGATTACTCTAGTTTACATTATGACATTGAATTCCACTCTATGCAATCGGTTCTAATAGTTGGATAGTTGGATCGAGTATATACAATGACAACCGAGTTTTGTGACTAACATGTTACAACTCTTTTTATCTGTTTGTTAATGATTGAAAACCACACTTTACATTGATCTCTAAGTCCCTAACCCATTTATGTATAGTAAAAGTACACCTTAGAAACTAATTAGACTCAAACTAGGAAAGCAAATCTAAGCAAATCATTAAACCAAGCAACTAGATAGTTATCTAGAATCTTGACACAAAATAATTCCTACTTCTTCTCCAAGACACCTTAACTTGACTTGGATTCCAATTTTGCTTATTCCGTAAGTTTCAACTCATTTCATATGTGAATCAGTTAGGATTAACTCCAACAGTTTACAGGATTAGGCTATTACATTTACATAGGGTGTAATACTTTGAAGGTGAAGTGAAAATCTTTTGTTTGCTTTTGGTAATTTGAAGATAGTTTCATATTTCAATAGTGGTATCTTTGTTTTCAACCTATGATCATAAGCTAAAAGGTGCCTAAATCCGCCATTATTTTAAGGTTTTAGGTTTTATTTATGCGGAGGCAACCTTTAACTTAATTCTTGCTTTATAGCTTTGTGCAAGTTCCTTCATGTCTAAAAGTCCATGTCCATCACACTGCATCTAACTTGTGCAACTGTTCTTCAAATTCCATGGTTTATTCAATCTCATCCACACAAGTTCTTCGAATAACATTGCTAAAGTCAAGAGCCATTTTTAATTGGATTTTCACTATACCCGCTTGATTGTCTTTGATTCTTGATTTTTACCGGGCACGTTCTGTCAAACACACTTTCAAACTTTTTCTTATTGCACTATTTCATTTTAACCTCCATGGCTTGGATCCGTGTCCTAATTATTGCGTTTTTCTTATTGACTAGGTATCTAGCGGCATGTCGTAGGTCCCTCCTTGATCTTCTTTCCTTCGGTCCGAGGTATGTTAGTGCTCACTTAACCATGCCACTAGATCATGTGAGATGTAGCACCGTTTATATGAATATTCTAGGTCTCTTTATAGTCAACAAAGCACCACTTAGACTCGGTATTTCACATTGTTATCCACCTTTTGGTTAAACTTATTAAGTTCTTAGATGTAACCATCCTTCCTCTACTTTGCACCGTCATTTTCTATAACTACAAATAGTTTTTTCTTTCTTTTTTTTTTCTTTTAATTTTGCCTGCGATCTTTCTTGATAAAGTGGTAAATGCTTCATTTGTAGGCGTTGACAAGACTAGATGAAGATCAAGAAGCAATGATGGAATGATTCGGATTCGTCTATTTTGAATATTTGTTTGAATAGGAAACATATAGGCCGGCCAGCCGGTTAAACCTTATTTGAGATTAATAATCAATTACAAAATTTTGATATGAGCACAATTCATACTTATTTGTGGTGAAGGATCTAGTTTTACATCATAATTGCAATGAATTGAAGGTCTGTTTTTAATTGTATCCTTGTTTGATCAGCTTGCAATGATGATGTGTGAATAGTAGCAGCAACTATATCCTGTTCTCAAAGAATCGCAGTAGCAGTTAGTCGGTTTCGTCATCATGTTATGGGAGTTGCTTGACCTTTTTTTTCGGCATATTTAGATATAAACCGTTTATATTTCAGGTGGAATGTATCTTTGTTTAAACAGTTTACATTATTACTAAACCTGGGGGTCAGTGAACGATGACCTTTTCCGATTGGTGTGGCCTTTTAAGCCAACTTCATTCCTTCTTACCGATTCTAGGCTTTCCCAAATAACAAAACTTTGGGTCCTAGGAGCTACCTCTGTTCCTACGTTATGTTCCTCCCGTTCGATTGGAACATCTGCAGCATTAAGTAAGTGCATCAAAAGCTGGCCAATTCAATATTTGGCCTTTAAGGTACATCTTTAATAACAACATACATAAGGATTCATCTTTTCAAAAAGTCTATGGCTCTATGCGGAGACAGTTAAGATAAACAATTCCTCTTTCCCATTTTGCCTATAGACATGTTTAGATTTTGAAATTCAGTTAACCGAGCGTAATCTTGACAAATTTCAAGGCACAAGTGATTCCTATAGAACACACACATAGTTGATAGAAGGTTGCAATAGTCTCTTGGCTCACATGTTGGAAGTAAGCATCGTTCTAAAAAGCTGGCGCCTCATGCACATCTTGGCCAAAATTTGGTCTATAGAAGTCTCACAACTCATTCTTTATATTTATCTCCATCTCTAGATTTTACAGATTTTCTATTTCATTTTCCATCCAATTCTCCATCTTCATCTTCAAAATATAAAGTTTTAATTTAGTGACTCGGTGTATATCGTGTATATGAAGCTTTACCATTCACATCTTTAAATTTTAGAGAATACATCTCACGCATTAATATTTATACTCTAGAAATTATGGTTTGTACCTTAAACATTAAAAAAAGAGAAAAAATAATAAAACATAAATATAGAGATAGAGACGAAGAAAAAGATAGAATATCAAAGATTAAATAAAATATAAATATAAATTTAGAGAAAAAATAATAAAAATAAATATAGAGATAGAGACGAAGAATAGAATAGAATGTTAAAGATAAATAAAATATAAATATAAATTTATAAAATAATGATTTCTTAAACATAAAAGATAAAGAATGAGCTACAAATACCCAAATAAAACAACCTCAAAGTGATCATTTATTTGATTCAAACCGGTTATCACACTTGTATATCACATATATATGAAAAGAAACTTAAATTTTAACCTTAAACCCTAAATTCTAAGAACATTTGAGTGGGTCTAAATTAATTTTATTCTACATTATATTATTATTATTATTATTTTATTTTTTACTTTTTGTAATTTCACTACAAGTTGTTCTAGTAAACAAGACTTAACAAATTGGAATCGGAACACCATTCCACCCTTCCACACACTCCAACAACGGATCAATGATCCGGCCCTCGCACACGGCCATGAACACCTTATCGAACTCTTCCCCGGGCGAAATCGCCTTCTCACCGGTCAAGTACACCCCTCCGACCTCCTCCCTCACGAACCTGTACAACGGGTACGACCTACACGACTTAATCCGGTTCGGAATCAACAACGAACCGCCCTCGTATAACCTCCGAACCCCCTCCACCTCTTTCGGCAAAACCGCTCTCAACTCGTCTTCAAACTCACCTATCTTGCGGAACATCGAGTCTCCCGCATCTTTGTTCAAAGCGTGTTCGACTAACGCTTGTCGAAGCTTTTGCATCAACGGGTATGTTGCGAGACATGGGTCGTCGATGTAGGCGAAGACGTATTCCCGGTCCACCACTTGAAGCAAGTCGTGTTCGCAGGATCGGTTGATGTCCGTGGTAGCGAGGACCGTCTTTGCTACCTGGCTTACGGTGTTCTTGACCGCGGATTTCATGTTCTCTTCCAAATGCCTCAAGTCGATCGATTGGCATAACGCGACTAAGTAAGTCGAGGACATGAGCGTTAAGATCTCGACCGCTTCGGCTGTTTTCCTCGCGGAAATCAACCCTAGAGAGTTGACATCCTGGTTATGTTGTTCCGCGCTTTGAACATGGTTCGTAACCGGATTCGCGAGAAACTGGAGCTCGGAACAATACGAAGCCATCGCGATCTCCGCGCCTTTGAACCCGTAATCCAAACTCGGGTTACGCCCACCCGAGAGATTCGAAGGCAACCCGTTGTTGTAGAAATCATTCACAAGCTCCGAAAACTGCGCGAACATCAACTTCCCGATTGCCGCGATAGCCAGACGCGTGTTGTCCATCGAAACACCAATCGGGGTTCCTTGAAAGTTACCACCGTTTATCGCTTTGTTTCTTGAAACGTCGATTAACGGGTTGTCGTTAACCGAGTTGATCTCCCTTTCGATCATCTTCGTGGCTGAGCGAATGACCTCGATCTGTGGCCCGAGCCACTGGGGCGACGTCCGGAGGGCGTAACGGTCTTGTTTCGGTTTCTGTAACGGATCCGTTTCGTGAACCTTTTGCGCGGCTTTAACGAAGTCACTTCCATCAAGAATGTATTCCATGATGGCCGCGGCCTCGATCTGACCCGGGTGGTGCTTGAGCTTGTGAGTCAAGTGGTCCGTAAACTCGGGCTTCCCTTGCATAACCTCGGCGAAGATCGCCGACAACACCTCCGACAACAACGCGAGGACGTTCGCCTCAAACAAAACCATGGACGCCATCCCCGAGCCCACGGTCGTGCCGTTGACAAGTGCCACGCCTTCTTTCGGTTGTAACTCGAAGAACCCGCCTTGGATGCCGGCTTGGGCGAAGGCTTGTTCGGCGTTAAATATTTGGCCGTTGGGGCCGAGGGCTTTGGAGTTGGGGCGGCCGGTGAGGAGGCCGGCGATGTAGGCCAACGGGATAAGGTCCCCGGAGGCGGTGATGGAGCCGCGGAGGGGTAAAGCCGGGGTGATGTTGCGGTTTAGGAACTTGGTCATGGCTTCCAGGATCTCGAACCGGATGCCGGAGTAACCCTGGAGGAGGGTGTTGATTCTGACCAGCATTGCTGCCCTTGTTGCTGAATGTGATAGTTTGTGGTTTGATTCTGAGCCGTTGCCGAAGATTCCGGCGTTTAAGAATCTACCAAAACATATGATCTTCAAATGTTACAAACATAAGGAATCATAACATACAACTATCTAAACAAATGTTTTTTTTTGACAATGTATGTTCATTCACTAAGAAAAAATTAAATGTTTGTGTTCTTTTGTTCGAATATGTTTGTTTATATGAAGTTTTCATCACTAAAAAAAACGACATGTTTTGGATCAGCAATATTGCTTTTTTATATGTTCATATCTAATTTCAAAAGAAAACCCATTTATATGTTCATATCTAATTTCAAAGAAAATCGGATTATTTCTGTAAAACCTCATGGTTTCAACTCGAGAAGTATTTTTGTTTGTTTAAGTTATTAAATACTCCATTTATTAGATGAACCAAAAGAAAATATTTTTTTTTAATTTAATTTTCTTTTTAAACGGCAACTTAAACTAATTTTCTGTTTTTAAGGTTTGAACTTGTGACTTCTAGAAAAGCATAAGCATCCTATTAGTAAGCTAAAACTCAACAAAAAAAAAAACTAAATGATTTTATTGAACGTTTGATTCGTTTATATTAACCAATAAAATAATTACCTAATGAGCTCGTTCTGAAGAGCACCAGCTTCCGCGGTCCTCCGGTTCGAATTAGCCCCGAACCCCCTGTTAACACTATAACTATCTGTCCCTTTATTATTACTCTCCATCACCCAATCACAACTCGCTTTCACCCCGGCCCTCGCAGACTCCGCCATCTCCACCTTCACCGCCCCATTTTCACTAACGGCAATCGCCGCCACCTGCGACACCGTCAACGTTTCTCCACCTAGCCTCACCACCGGCCTACGAAACTCCGCCACCATCCTCTTCACCTCATCCAAGTGGCTACCTTTCAACGATTCCGCCACTACTCCCCAGTTTAACGGATCGTCGTTTTGGTGTCTACTGGTTTCGACACTCTTACTTGCCGCCATTATATATTAAGAAGTAGAGAGATAGAGAGAGGGGAAATGGGTTAATTTGGGAAGGATGAAAGTATGAAATAGTAATTAGTGGAATTTATAGATGGAGGATCTGCATTGTTGCAATTTTTATATGTTTCTTGAAGTGTTTGCATTTGAATTTTGAGTAGGGGGTTGTTGAGTCTTCATGGGAGCCGATGATCTTCATCCTATGACCTATGATAGTGTCTATGTTCAGCAACACTTTTCAACCTACGTCAGCATCTAATTTTTTATTTTTTTTTTACCTTTTATTTTATATCAGAATCGGTCAATTTTATTATACCCAAATACACCTACACCAAAAGACTGGATCTAGCGAGAGACAAAATAATAAATTATGGTTTTAGTGTAATTTAGAGGTTGTTTGATTTGGTCTGATCCGGTTATCGTTATTCTAAAGCGAGTGGATGTTTATGTAAGGGTAGACATGGTTCGGTTCGTTTTTTAGCTCGAACCGAACCAAAACTTTCGGTTCGTGAAAAAAAAAAAAAAAACAAACGGTTTTGGTTTTTTTGTTTCGGATTTGTTTTTTCTTCTTTTGCTTACTATATGGTTAATATGAAATTGAAATTTTAGTCTTACAATTATTCATTCATTAGGAGAACTGCGTTCTTTTACTTACTATATGGTTAATATAAATTTGAAATTTAAATTTTTGTCTTACAATCATTAATTTATTAGGAGAATTGCGTCATTGTTTTTACACAAAAGTAGTTTAGTCACGTGACGAGTTACAAAGCAATGAAAGTACAAAGTGGCTTTAAATTTAAAAGCCCTTGGTTCGGTTCGGTTCGGTTCGATTTTGTCCGTTTTTTCAGTTCCGGTTTCGTTTTTTTTTTGGTTTCTTGCCCACCTCTAGTTCATGAATGCTAATTTTTTATCGTACTTTATAGCTATAGCACCGCAACGCGCGTGGGCATTTAACTCATTTAACTACAAAAATGTGGTAATTGTAATCAAACCAAAATTATTGAATAACAATCAAATTTAATAATTGCTCAATTTAAATCAAATTTTAAGAATTAATAATCTAGTATTAACCAATATTCATATATTTTTTATTTGTCTAACTCATGATGAACACTTCTTAGTAATCCACCATCGCATTTCTCGAGCCGCTTTCTTACTTCTCGTGTTACGGGTGGAAATCGGGATCCCCGATCTATTTCCTCGCTACGACTCACACCTCTAAAGGCCACGAATAAGTGTCAAAAATAATAATATTAAAGCTAACGTATCGATCATCCAAATTCAAATAAGGATGGAAAAAAGAAAGGTAATAATTATAACTTATAAGAGTTGTTGGGTGATGGTGACACAATGGGATTCGACGAACTTCATTTAGTTGCTACTCTTTTTGTATTTCCTTTACGTGTCAATTAGAATTTGTGTATACTTTGTCTACTTAAATCCCACTTTCATGACTCTAAACTCTAAGGCAATTTTCAATTTCTATTTATATAACATTGTTTTCGTTGAACGTGATTCCATTACCCAAAAACGTTTGATGCCATTTAGTCTCCGGTCAAATGGTTAACTTTATGAAGTAGGTTTATTGATTAATTTAATGATTAACCAAATAGATAACCGCTGCTAGTATAATAGAGCTCTCTACGTCAAATTATTATCTTATATTATCACTTAATTTAGTTCTTTAAAAATAAACCAACATTATCTAGTAGCTTTACTTCTTTTCTAAATAATAAAAGTTTAAATTGTAAGGAGCCATCAGGACGGTAAATAAACCGAATGTTCAGCAAGTAAACTGTTTGATGGAAAGTTCGTTCTTTTAGTACATGAATTAACACGAATAAAAAGTTCTCTTTAGTTAATTATATGAACAAACACGCACATAGGTCATGTTTGTTCAATTATATTCATGAACGTTTATTTATTTTAGTTTATTAAATAGAAACCCTACTCATTTTAATCTTGTATGTTATTGAAAACCTAGTTGTTTATAACTTGTATCTTTGAACATTATTTTATATTAACTATATTTATGATTATTATTTTTTAATTTGTTCATATTTTATGTCATATCGTATTGTGATAATTAAGTTTCTTAATTATGATGCCGAGTACTAATAAATTTTTTTGAACGACAAATTTGGATTACTGAAAGTGGCATTATCCACCTACTTGATCATCTTCATTCACCATCAAGAAGAAACTCACCATAGATGAAAAAAAAACCCCTAACTCAACTTGTTACCCCTATTTATTTATTTTTCTTACAAGTGGTGCATGAACCCAAACCTTCAATTTCTAATGTCTCTGGTTACCTCATCTTAATAATTGAGTTAGATATCATTGGTTGTCGAGTACTTAACTTTATATTGGTTAAGATGATATATCTAATGTTTATGAATAGGAATATTAAATGTCTACAAAAAACAGTATATTTTCGTTTGCACCCATCTGTGAACCATTCGTGAATATGTTAAATTCCTTAATAAACGAACAAGAAATTTTTCGTTTACCCCCGTTATAATTAATTATATGGTAGATTTTCCGTACCGATTGAAAATAGATGTAGAAAGTCGATTATTTGGAACAATTTTTGTATTATGTAACTTTTTGTGGTGGTTGGTGTCCCGCCCTCTTTAGCTTCTTGCTAGTGGGGTGTGGTTTCTAATAAATTTGCTGTTCAAAAAAAAAAAAAAAAAAAAACGTGTTCGTGTTCATTCAAATTGAAAAATGAATAAAAAATGTCGCTTCCAATAGTTACTCGACACGTGGATTACTTTCTGTACACGTATACATGATTTACATAAACGAACAAAGCCATAATGTGTGTTAAACGAACAACAAGAAGTTTAAATTTAAACAAACACATCTAAATGAAAAGTTTCTTACTCTTCAAAATTCATAAAATTCATCAAAAAAATTATTTACTAATTTATTAATTGAAAAAACTTTTGTAGTATTATATCAATGAAAATAAACGAACATAAACGAGCATAAACGAACGTTCACGAACATAAATTAACGAACGTGACTTTTGTTCATGTTTGTTCATTTAACTAAACGGACGAAAAGTTATGTTCGTGTTCGTTCATTTATTAAATAAACGAACTTCCCGCCAAACGGTTTGATGAACGTTCGGTTCGTTTACAGGCCTAATGTCTAATGTTTATGATTATGAATATTAAATGTCTATAAAAAATAGTATATTTTTGTTTACGCCCATCTGTAAACCATTCGTGAACATGTTAAATTTCTTAATAAACGAACAAGAAATTTTTTTCATCTTATAAGGTTAAGAGTAATGGTTTCCCCACACGGGTAAAGTTCTAGTACAAACCAATATTATTGTAAGAACTAATGTAAGAACCATTAAATTTCAACTGAATGAAGGTTATTTAGATAATTTTTATGTTTCTTCTTCTTTTTTTCTTCATTTCTATACACATAATGGCAACTTAACGACTTTAAAAAACAAAAAACTAAACAAAAATCGTTTTTTTTTTGTAAGTCCGACTATGTTGCATATATGCAACATATGAAAACATATAATGTTGCACATATGCAACATATGAAACATATAATGTAATGTTGCATATATGTAACATAATATGTTGCATATACAACATATGAAACATACCATGTTGCACATATGAAACATATAATGTTGCATTTATGAAACATGGTATGTTGCATATATGCAACATAGTCGGACAGGCAAAAAAAAAACAAAAAAAAACTTTTTTTAAGTCATCGGGTGGATATGGGTGGATATATGTGAAATTAAATTAAAAAAAATATCAAATTACCCAAAAAACTTTATTTGAAATAATTTTCCCTTAGTTCTTACAAGTTTGTACAATAGAATGTAGTGGAGGAATTAAAAAGAAAGGACAAATACTTAATTATCCCTCATTTAAGTTGGTTCTTAAGTTCTTACAATAGATAATGGTTCTTACATGAACTTTACCCTTCCCCACACCCCCATTTCCCCATTTCATTTTTGGTGCCACCTCATCATTTCCCACCCTTCCCATTTTTCCCCATTTTGTGAATTATTGTTTCCCCACTCTCCCACTCTCCAAAACACCCCATAAAAACTTTCCCAATCCCCACTCTCTCCCTTTCCCCAATCGGTGCCCCAACCCCATTTTTGTCTCCCCGAGCCCGAATTTCGTCTCCCGAACCCGAACACCGATCACCGGATTCCGGTGTTCCCGTCTTCCCGAACCCACCGAACAGCACTCCCGATCCAATCGGGAAGGGTATTACTTTTACCCTAATTAATCTGTGAACCATTCGTTTACCCCGTTATAATTAATTATATGGTAAATTTTCCGTACCGACATGGTCTAATTTACAAAGGCGTGGATGGACATGACTCAACGTGTCTCCGTCCATGTTTACACAAACTGAAAAACGAAAACAAAATATCTCTTCCAATAATTACTCGACACGTGGATTACTTTCTGTACACGTATACATCATTTAGATGACAACCCAGTAACCCACTATGTTAAGGAAATGACACGTGTCACAATTCCCACCCTATAAAAAAACCTTCTATTTGTCTAATTATGATATCATACAACAAATCCATAGGTCCATACTCACAAAATATCCGGCAAATTAAGTCTTGAGAGAGAAGTCAGAAGAAATGCCTCCACCGAGACACCACCACCCGCCGCCGCCGCCACCGCACCACCTCCACCACCACCCACCACCTCCTATCCATCACCATCATCCGCCACCTCCTCCTATCCACCACCACCACCCTCACCCCCCACCTCCTCCTACTATCCATCATCATCACCCACCACCACCTCCTCCGATCCACCACCATCATCCACCACCGGTAGTAGTACTTCACCATCCGCCACCGCCACCGGTAGTCCACCACCACCCTCCGCCACCACCACCCCACAAGCCACATCCGCACCACCATCAACACAACCACTTTTGAAATTTGAAGTACCGGCCACTTGCAGATCTCCGATATATATGTTCCTAGTGCTACTTACTATTAATTTTAGCTTAATTTGCTTTTATATATGTTGTAACGTTCTTTTTTTTTCTGTTCTTTTTGAGGGATTTAACTTTTTAAGTGTTTCATGATGTACGTGTAAACAGATCATATGTACCATAAATAATATTCGATACTGGAATTATAAATTCAGTGATCATTTGTAATATATATACAATATTTGACCTCCGTACATTCATCTCTCGACATATTACAATATTTTTTTTCTGGATGTGAGTTTCTAAGTTATGTTGGCGTTGTTTGTTAAGAAGAGAGTCGAAATTCCACATAAATCAAATTTTCAGGTTTAGAATTTAGAGTTCAAATTGTTTTTACACTCCATCATTAACGCATTGACTATATAAAAACTTAGAAATTTACATTAAGGATGCTCAAAACTCATCAAACCCCCTTCACTATGAAACATACACCCTGCAAATTTTGTCCCTCAGATCACCAAATGTTCAAGTTTTATACAAAAGATCGAACCTTTGATAACACAAATACAAATATGTATGTACCTTTGGACGAGGACGATTCATGTTTTTTTGAAAGAAAGAAAGTAGAGGTTTTTATGAGAGAATGAAGAAGAGGTATATTTTTTTATGAGATATGAAAGAGTTTATATATAGTATTTGGAACTGATTTAAAAAAAATAATTTTTTTTTTACTAACGGTCTAAAATATGGCCGTTGAACGGTCTCTTCTCCTCGGTGGGTCGGATCCGCAAAAATCAATTGAAATATGCCGAAGCATATGACGCCGATGATGGCGGTATGGATGCCGATTCGGCATCGTTGGTGCCGCCCTCCATGCCGAGCCATCCGGCAAGCACTCCGCCTATCCTTATAAGGATATGAATAAGGAATGAGATGTGAATGCTACTCGAGCCTTTTTTTTTAAACCTAAATTATCGATATACAAAACAGAGGTTAAAATTGTTGCTTTGTTGTTTTGTTAATTTGACTCTTAATAACTTGAGTCGATTCATGTTTTTTTTGAGAGAATGAAACATACACCCTGCAAATTGTGTCCCTAAGATCACCAAATGTTCAAGTTTTATACAAAAGATCAAACCTTTGATAACACAAATATGTATATATGTACCTTTGGACGAGGGTGATTCATGTTTTTTTTAGAGAAAGAAAGTAGATGTTTTTATGAGAGAATGAAGAAGAGGTGTATTTTTTTATGAGATATGAAAGAGTTTACATAACTTGAGTCGTGGCTCATTGGGAGGCTCATGGAAGAAATAAAAGCTAGAGGATTTCTATGGATTCATGCTACAAGGAAGAACACTGATTTGAACTGGCATATTTCAATGTTTGTTAGTTGTTATTTGAACTATGGGTGTAGGCTGTTAAGTTTGTTGTGTTTTCTTTTTTTGGTTATATCTTTTTTGTGGGGGTAAATAAGTTCTTGGCTTCTTCAAAAAATATATATATATATATATAATTGTAGCTTGTAAACAACAAGATTTCTAATATGTGCATTGTTTCGGGAATAAAGCGGACATACAAAACAGTTGAATTGCTATAACGCTACTTAAAAAAGACAAGGGAAGAAGCTGCGTAACGATCCAAACACTACAATAGCAATGATAAAAACAAATAGTAAAAAGAAATTAAAAAATTAAAGAAAAAATAGCAAATATAAGTGTTTAAAAAATCTGTGTTTAAACATGATAAAGTGTTTTGGAAAAGTTTATGTTCAAACATGTATAAATCGGTAAAAGAATACATAAAGGATATTTTAATTTTTTAAGATGGTTAGTGAAAGATGTAAATTGTAAAATGGTATCAAAAAAGAAAAGGAAAAAAATGCTAGAAGGAAATCACTATAGCAGCGAATAGTAAAAAAAATATGAAATCGCATATAGGTAGAGTGGTATCTTAACTTTCATACCTATTTAAATATTTTTTTTCACAACAATTTTTTTCAACATTTACTCGCTATATGATTTGAAGTTTTGAACCGTTAACCTCTAGAAGAGGACAACTTATTATTCACCAAATATATCATTGGGCTGGTTATACTAACCCACTATTTATTAGGATGTTTATTTAAAAATAAATAAAAAAGTTAGAATGGGAAAAAAAAAAAAAAGGAGTATTCTTGGTCCAAAGAAATCTCCAAAGTATTATGATTACGATCTTCTTCTTATAATAAATATTATTATATTATATTATAGTTAGTATTAAAACTATTATTATAAACATAATTTCTATTAACTGTGAAGTTATGAAGTAATAACGATTGACAAAATACCATGTTTTGAATTGTGATAATATAACATCTGGTAAAATAAACTTTGGAGACCCGCAAAATTGTGATCAAAAGTCACTGTCGCTAATAACTATAAAAACGACCACTTGCAGTCGGTGGACTCGATCAACATTAAAATTAAAAGTTTATTTGACATTTCTTCTACTGTTTTTCAACTTTTTAAAACTTGCATAGTTCTTACAGCCAAGCCAATAATTCTTTACCGTGCAGAATCAGGAATTTTCAACCAGCATAACGACAACAATTTAAGAAGGTCAAAAGGTCAAACTACATAAACAAACTATTAGCAGAAAAATCGTTTCCATCTACTTCCGCCCACAGTACATGCATACCAAGATCATTCCAATACAAACGCAAACTTGTATCCATAACTGTATGATTGATATTATATAGAGAAGTCAAAAACATTGCGAGACCATTATCGAATCATTTTCTTCTAATTAAGAGTCGACCGAAAATCACTAGTTTTTAAAACATACAAAACAAGATTCGCCAGCAGCCTTCGCACATCGGCGTTTGACCAAATTTTGACCAAATTGAGAATCGAACCCTGTTTTCTTTTCTCCTCAGGCTTCAACCATTCCACAAATCGTCATTTCTTCATCAGCATACACCTTTTTCCTGCACAAAACAAATTCAAAATAAATCTTTCCTGAGATTACAGGTCCAGTAAATACTAATTTTGTAGGGTCAATGACTTTTAACACCCGCTTACCTCTTTGACATCATTGACCAGGCCCAAATCAGTAAGTGAATGGTCTGATACACAATTTACATGCACAATAACACCATTCTTGCAATTTCCAACTTCACCATTTGTAATGTCTAGGTAAGCAGCTCCTTTAAACATCCATTTACTCCTTTCTAAACTGTAAAAATCATCAAACATCTCGCCACACAAAACGCACACGCTTTGGCTTTCATCTGCATTAACCATCATTTCACCATCTATCTCTAATGTGCTCTCGGTACATGACCCGTTTACCCAATCGTCAGAATTCAAGAACCACCTCCTTGATGGGTCGGAATCAGAGTTTTTCAATGTATGCCATTCCATATGCTTATCAAACCGTGCTTGAAGTTTAAATCTTAATCCGCATATGCTGCATTGATGTGGAAGCTCCTCAATAAGGTCACTGATCACGCCAGGATGGAATTCTCTGATGACATCAGTCCTAAATTGAAAACCGATGGGACACTTGATTTCTTCAATGGTGGACTGGGCTATATTGGTGGCACTTTTAGGTGCGGGATTGGAGGGAGATAGATCAACGCTTGTAGATGAAGTAGATATCACTGAAGAAGCTACAATAGGGGAAATAGCAGGTATTACTGAAGAAGCTACAATTGAGGAAATAGCAGGTATCACTGAAGAAGCTACAATTGGGGAAATAGTAGGTATCACCGAAGAAGCTACAATTGGGGAGATATTATCATCACTTGGGCTCTTGTTCTTCGAATTATTTTTTGATGTGGAAATTAAGCCTTTAGCGACCAAAGTACTTAAAATGCTTGACATGTCACCTGATGCAGTATTATCGACATTTGAACTCACTGTTGATGGGATGGGTTTGTTACCAAATATGCCGCTAACAGCAGCTAACAAACTACTAGAGCTTGTTGGGTGGGCCGGTGAGGAAATAATTGCAGGGACAGGATCAGAGACGGGTTCAGGTTGGTCAAGTGGCAGAAAAGGAGTATGCTTTATTGGTAACTGGGGAATGGGTGTGTGTGAATTGCGAATCTTTGATTTTTGGGAGTTGGTCACTTGTGAAATCTGAGGGTTTATTAGGTAAGAATCTTGATGGGATTGACTAGAAATCCCTGTGGTTTTTTGAACTCGAGATCGAGGTGCTTTACCATCTGAGTCTACTAGATCTTGATCAGCTAAATCATATGGTAACAGATTTGATTGGTACTGGGAATGAGGACGCTGACGTGGCAGTTGCTGACCAGATGGTGTTGCCGTTTTACTTACTGGTTTTTCAGGGTCAAAATACAACCTGAGGGTCTCTCTTTGAGCTATTAGATGAGGCGGGCTTCGGTGCAGCAACTGAACTCACATCATCCCACATGTATTCCTCTTCGTCTGAGTTCTTCCAGCTTCTACTAATTTCACCACTTCCTTTATTCATAGACTGTAACTTCACATCAGGAATTGCAGATCTCGGAATTGAACGATTGTGCAATCCATGCTTGATGTCAAAAGAATTTCTTGCCAGCCTGGATATTGTCTCTGTGGTATGCTCTGCAACTCTTTCACTTGATAAATCAGAGCCAAAATCAAAATTGTTATACAAAGTACCACTGTTCTCATGAGTAAGATCACTCTCTGCCTCTCTTTGTGCCTGCTGAAAAATCTGAGATATAAGTAATGCTGCTTAAAAACCGTAATAAAAATTTTATTATTTTAAAAAAGTTTAGATGGTTAGTGTTTTACATGTAACTTAAGCCGAGGATCAGCACGTGCTCTCTGAAGACTAACACTAGCAGCCGTTCGGTCTTGTCTACCAGTATCTTCAGGTGAATTATTAATCAAGTTTCTTGCTAAATCACCCGATGTATCATTTGCCTTCATGATGGTTTACAATTTAATACAGAGATGAAAACTGAGTCATTGAAAACATAAAAGACTTTTTCGTCTGCTTACCCTAGTTGAATGTTGAAGTTTCTGTCTGGCCTCCAAATACTTCGGATTTACATGAATACTGCGGGCAGGAGGACGTTGAGGCTGTGATTCAGGTCTAGTTGTAGTCAGCCCTGAAGTTGACCCGTTTCCGACTGATTGAAAACCAAGTTCTTTCTCTATTGATTGAAGTGTTTGAGGAGGAAATACTCCTTTCCAAGTCCCGAAAAGATGTCGCATACCAGAATGTACCGCAGAATCAACCTGCCTATAGGCCTTGCAAAAAACCTACACCATGTAAAAAGTTACCAAAACTAACTTGTTAATAGCGTTACTTGTCTCAGGAAAACAGTTAAAGCACTTTGCATAACTTAAAATCTAACCTCAGGGAGTTTGGTGGAGAAGTGTTTGATGTAATCCCTTCCAATGTTCTTCACAATACTATCAAGAAGATACAGTGATGGCAACTTTTGATCACTCGGAACCTAAAATTTAACTTCTCGTGTAAATAACATTATCAATTCATATAACTGTCTTTCACTCGTATACACGCAACTCTTGAACAATAAAAATAAAGATAAGAATCGACTTTGCACCAATTCTAAATCATCTACAGCATATTGGACCAGATCAATTCATTCGAGTAAAAAAGTAAAATTAATCCAAAAGTTTGAACATTCAACAGAGATTCAGTTTGAAGTTTGAACATCCATTTAATAATTAATAACCATAAATTGATCATCCAGAGTGAACAAATCATCAGTGATTCCAACATGGAATGCAGTTGCATTTTGCATCACACCAAAATCAAGCAGATACACAATAAAACAAACAGCTAAATCTATACATTCATAGTAACTGGAATCATCACCTCAATGATATTATTGCAAATAGTGGCGGAAATAGCTTTAGCAGCCTGCAAATTCTCTCCAGCAATGATAGTCAAATTCGTAATTATCGGTTTCGAATTGAAAGTCAGCTCCGCTAGAGCTGTCCTATACTGACTCACAAGCTCTTGATGCTGCTGCTGTTTTATCTGCGACAACGATTGAGGCTGATAACCGTCTCCGTCTCTCTCAACCGCCGGCCGGAATCCCGCCGGCGGCCGTTGAACAACCGGCCGGTTTTCACCGTTAGGATTATAACCGCTGCGAAGAATCGTAGGCTCTTCGGTGATTAATCTCGGTTTCTTCATCGTGGCAGGGTTTCGTGACGATCTATCGAACGATCTGCCGCGTGAATTACCGTTCATCTCCATTTCAACAAACGTTACAGAAATCAAAAACGTTTAATCTGTGTTTACAATTAACGATTTACATGTGTGGTTTAACAAGTTGCCTACAAACACCATACTGATCTTTACAACAGAGATTTGGATACAATCGAATCGAAAACCCTAACCCTAGCCCTAATTAGGGGTAATTACAAATACACAGATCTAACGAAAGAAAATATCAAAATCAAGAACGGAATACAAATAATCGGTTGCAGGATCTTCGAATTCAATCGGTTCTGCAGGATATTATGGATCTTGTTTGGAGGATTAAGATTGAGAGCTGCTTCGATCTTGTTCAGAATTTCACTGAGGGTAGTCTTTGTTCATGCGCGTATTTATTGGGCGAGTATGGACCGTTGAGATTGAGAGAAGATAAAAGTGAAGCCCAATTTAAGTGGGCTTCAAGCCCATTAAAACCGGGCCTTGCTTGGTTGCTTGTCTAGGTCGTCCAAAGTCCAAACTTTGGTTAAATTTGAAGCCCGTTAACTTTTCATCAGCCGAATTTGGGGAGCCAGAGACGTAATTTCTAGGTTTTCTTTCATCTTAAATATGTGTTTGATGTTTAGCATGTCTGGCTAAAAGCTCGGGTGATACCGAAGGTGAACGGTTAGTGATGTTATTGAGTCGAATGTATTGTTGATCTACCTAGACCTAATTTAATTAGGGTTTCTCATTCTAATTGATTATGTTGTGTGTTTGATTAATCTACAAAACCTAATTCTGTTGACAGTTACTCGTCTATCGTCGTTTCTTGGTATCGTTCTCGCTAGGAATAATTCGATGTCGGGTGGAATTAATGGTGATTGGGTTGTGTCGAACAATTTAAACAGATTCATGTCTATGCGAATTCTAGAGTATGACTGCTGCAAATTGAATCACTAATTGAACTAACCGGGATCCCGAGGTTATCACGATTCTAATCCATTGGTTAGGAACTTAATCAATTTCAATTCAACCTCTAAACTCAATCAAATCAATAATTAATGCAATCCACAATTAGTAGATAGATTAGGTTAATTTTAGGTTAAGCTTAGTTTTCAGAATAATCTAGATTAGTGACAGTTTTCTAGGTTAGGTTATTAGGTTAAGTTAGTTAAAATCTGAATTTGCTAATAGCCACCCACTCCAATGGATTGACACCATACTTACCATATCTATATAGTAAGGTTTAGGATTATTTAAACGGTTGCACGACAACT